>JAZHYW010002681.1:0-447500 GCA_037355805.1 Ixodes ricinus
TGCTTCGTTCCAGTTACGTATTGCTCAAATACGTATAAACCACGTTCCATACCACACATTCTCTTTCTGACATGGATAATAACGAACGAAAGGCTCGGCATGCTGCGGCTCAGCGTCTACGCGGACAAGCACCACCAGAGCTTTGCCCCAATGAACATCGTTCACCACATGGAGATGCGGTAAAATTTTTTTTGCACAGATTTCTAGAATTGTGAGACAAAAACCCCAATAAAACTGATCAATGAGTGTCTCAAAGGTCGTTAAATTTTTGCAGAAATTTCCCAGTTTTTTTTTTAGCCTCTAGGTGTTTTTATTTCTTTCGGATCAAACCAGAACAATAATGACCCTTACGTTAAAGCACCCAGAAACAACCACAACATTTTTTTTATTTGTGCACCTCCCTTAAAACATTAAGAGCAAGAAAGGAAAATAAATATAATCACACTGTAATACGACCTAGCTGGATCGACAAAAAGCGAGCTCTCGCGAGAAATAGTTTCAAAACAAAACTGCCCTTATGTCTTCTATGGGCAGAGGCAGCATGAAAACGGCTCGTTAAAAAATCTCAAGCCTTGTAGGCTCTTTGTCTGTCATTGAACTTGCAGACACGCTTACACAAGTTAATAAAAAGCACAGAAATGATGTTCAGTTCGAAACTGTTGAATCGCTAAACAGGGCAGAAACGAGCCGATACACGAGCAATGTTGAGAACCAGAGTTGCAGTACAGCAACTGGAACCGAGAAAGGGGCAAACTGTTGCATGGTGAACAAATATCAAAACTAACAAAAAAATTTATGGTAGGGCGAAAATATACATGAAAACTAACTTTGCAGAAGAGTGGAGCCAGGGCAATAACACCATTTGAATTTTGCTGTAGAAACACTAAGTTACAAACCTCCCTTCTCTTAGACACAAGTGGAAGAGACAATTTTTGCGGTAGGTACGAGGCTTGGGCAAATATTCTAATATAGTAGTAGTTTTGAATAACATGCTCTTCGATATTTGCTTCGAAATGAACGGCAGTATTCATACTTATCAAAGAGTTTATCGCGGCAGGCTAGCCCTGCTGAGCTTCTTACAGAGAACTGCTGCACTGCAAAACGGTACCCGCGAGGCTGGCTTTGCCACGGCGTAGCCGCGTGTTTAGTGAAGAAAGAGCGCCTTCAAAGCTGGATGGTGTACGCGTGTGACTGGTGTTTTTAAAAAGAAACTGAGACTTTGTGAATACTGACATCTACATTGCAGTGAAATTTTCAAAAGGAAATTGTATTGGCTACAGTGAAACCCGTTTGGAACTAACCCATGTACAGCAAAATATTGTTGATATCGAACTCACGGAAAATTGAAATAAAAATGCATGTAAGAAGTACTTTTTATAACGAACAGCATATTGGCTATATCGAACTTTTCCCCCCGGGACGGCTTCCACGCGACGCAGAACAATCGTCTTCTATACTCCGTTTCACCTTATGTTGTACCGCAGCGAAGGATAGAAGCGGGAGCTCATAGCGTTGGCAGCTGCCGCTCAATGCGCGAGAGCTTGTGCCGCCGAGATGTGCCCCAGAGCAGGAGCTCGCGCTTGTAGCCTTTCCTGCGGTACATCATAAGGTGAAATAGAGCTATAGCATGTCCCTTCCACCAAAAAAAAAGTAGGAAAGGAAGAAAATTCCAAAAGCTCTAGTTGCGAACAGAAATTTAGCGACAGAAGCGATTAAGAAAGGGAGAAAGCTAAAAAAGCACGCACGCACAGAAAAGAAAAGTTTTTCATCCCAGAATGGTTGCCCACGAAAAGAAGAAATTCAAAAAAGAAAATAAGCAAAAAAAAAAACTGCACGTATGCAAAAAAAAAAAAAAAAATTTTTAGTGCGTAGTTACAAGGCAGAAGCGAAGAGATGAGAAAGAAAGAGAAGCTCTCGCCTTACAACGAACGCATCGTGGAAGTCTGTTGTAAATGGTTTTTGCTATGTCGAGACTGATCGTAGCGTTTCCTGCTGTTCGTTATAAACAGGTTTGACCGTATTACATGAGAGTGTTAGGCAGCCATGTCTTGACAATCCGCATTCATCATTCATGCTTGTTTGTTTTTTCCGCCTAATTTGAAACGAGAATGGATATTTGCATATAGCAAGCAGAGTTATAATCTCCTCAATTATTTTATGTCAAATTTGTTGTGTATTTGCCACCCCAATATGGACTGCACGAGTTCAAGTGGGTTTTCGTTTACATATGGTGCAGCAGTAGTGAAAGGCTTGGAGAAACCAATCGATATTTGTTTAGAAATTATTCGGCCAAAACTGCTATTTGTTTCAAACTCTGAAAATTCACTACACAAGCCTGCCTAGTAGATATTTAAGTCATGATAAAAATGCCTCTCTAAATACCTATAATAGCTAAATACCTGTTGTCTTTTCCTTCGATTTAAAGTTTCTTAATTTTTCCGTACCACAGTCATCGGGTGTTACATTATGATTAATTACCACAAGCCCACCTGCACACACACCATTCTTTTTCTCGTTATTCTAAATACTTGTTCTGAACTACTATATAGACAAATATTTTTTAAATGTGATCAATATATTATTTTTTTCAGGAACACTTAGTTTTTTTTGTTTGTTAGCCATTTGCTATCAGAAACACAGGCCATGACCTGTGTCATGGCCATGTGCTCTCTGATAGCAAATGGCTATACTTAACAAGAAAAGCAAAATGTGTTCCCGAAAATTTCTTTTCACAAACACAGTCAAGTTGTGATCTTGCTAAAGAGTTGAAAAGCTGAATGGGTGCCTAAAATTTAGAAACAAGAGTGATACAACTGCCAATATTCTCATCACGCTACCCGCAACAAAAGAAACCACGATTTTAAGTGTTAAGGCACTATGAAGATGCATGCCAAGATCTTTACAAGAGAGATGCGCTTCACCGGCATTTCGAGATAACCAATAGCAGTATGATACCAACACAATAAGCACATAAGAGCACCACAAATGCAAAAGTTAATGACCAAATGGTAGTTAATTAGCCCACTGATCGCGATGGTTATCCCCCATCTAGCGTCCACCTGGACTTTTACACGTGCAGTGAAGACGTTGTCCAAGTACTAATCTCATCCTTTTTTCTTTTTTCAAAAATTGGTATGAACGCAAAATTGGACACCATGTATAAGTGAGAAGAGTACTCTATGTTCCTGTATTCTTTTGTATCCGGTAATAATGGATCTTTTATTAACCCTTCATCTGCTGAGGACCAGCCTGTGCTCGTTCAGTATTGTATTCACTTCCTTAGCAATATTACGCTTAATTTTACCTGGCAGTGCTAGTAGGGCTAGGGCTACAGTGCGGGTGTCTTGCTTTGAAACGACGCGGGAGCGACGTTGCCCGCCGCAAACAAGGTTTCAGTTTCGACTTGTGGTAAGCTTGAAATAAAGATTGCGCGAAAAACATTACACTTTTCTGGAAAGAGATGATGTAGAATCGTTTATTACTACTACCTCAGAATATACAGTAATCAACCATTAACCCAAATTTCTCGGAATTCAACGTAGTCGCCTTTTAATTTTGTCCACTTCGCTTGCTTCGACCGTTATGTTTCGTTCCTTGTATGTGTTTGTTGGTTGTATTTTTCGTACGGAACATTTAGCCATTGAATTGAGGTGAATGTGCTGTCATAAGAACCGGCCAATGGCACTTCAAGGGTTCAAAATGGCTCCAACAGTGTGTCATGCAGGTGGCAGCAGCCCTGTCGGCACGCTGAGAGGGGAGCTCGACGATGGCTTCGAGAACGTCCCATCGGCACCTGAGCCACTACGAGTTTGTCAGCACGAGGCGGCACCTTGCTTTCAGGGTGAGCCGACAACGCACTATGTGTCAGGGAAACACGGGAAGGCCGGTTGTTTGTGGGGATTTTAGCTAGTAGGCTGTTTTGCATGGCCAAATTTGGGAACTCTTAGGAAAGTGGGCTCCAATCTAGCAGGCCAGATATCTAAGGAATTGTCATTATCCTTCAAATGCCGAGCTACTTTCTTTGTTTTCTGCATGTTTGAATGCAAATTTTGGACCTACTAGCAATGTAGCATGCTCCATGAGAAGCCTTTATAAAAGGGCATACAATTTTTGTGGGTAAGAAGTTCATTGACGTCTGCGTGGATCCAACCTACAGTAGGCTCTCGATAATTCAAACCCCGATATTTCATACTTCTGGTTAATTCAAACAAATTTGAACATTTTGGTTGTCCCGCTATGTTTTTAATGTATTCTTAAGCTGCTTAATTCAGACAGCGTTTTCATGTAATTCATACTTGTTGAGTGCGCTTCTTTCCGAGCACTGGTGCACTGCAGAAAGGCAACACCCGCAGAGCTTGCTTCTGCAGGTGTTGCTTCTCACATGCCACGTGCTCGGTGCAGCACACTCACGGGGCTCAAGCCTGGCACAAATGAGCTTTGAAAACAGGCACCACATGGAGATTTCTACAGCAACTTGCACGGATGCTGTGATGTGGCGGCATGGCATAGGTACAATGCCATGCCGAGTAAAATAAAGTCCCGACCAATCTCTTGTGTTTAATGTGTTTCTCCGACTGCTACAACAAATCCGTTTTAACAAACATTTTGTGTTTAATGAAGCAATAGCGTGACCCCACAAAGCAAGAACAACCAGTATTATGAATTTTCTAAGTTAAAAGTAATCGATTTTATACAAATTATCGCTCTCAAGTGATGTGTGTAGAGAACAGAAATACTGCGGCAGCGAAGACAATTCAAGCCGCCACCACGCATTTATGGTTTGGGGTTCACAATCTCGCTCGATCTGAGCACCAAATTGTTCCGCCTTAGAGCGATAATATGCAGTCGAGAAAACGTGATCTGCAACTTTAGCCGTGACGCCAAAATCTAAGCGAAATCAGTAGATCTGCACAGAAGAAACGCACCCTGCTCTTTGTGCCGGACAGATACGAAAAAGAGCTCGGTCGGTTCTGCCGTGCTGCTAGTAAGCCACAGTACTGCTACGGTAGTGCTGCCGCGGCTGCTGCGCCTGCTCTTATGAGGGCAGCGCAGACGCTTAGAGAGCCTTCTCCGAATGACACGTGGCGGCGCGAGCCGCTGCCCGATTTAGAACAGGCGAAGTTTACACAGTCAGCGAAGGCACCTCATTTGCTGCGAGATCGGGGGTCACTGTCGGTGATTTAGTGATTGTTGCCAGTCATATTTTGTTAAGTCAGTTAAGTTCGTTGTGGTGGGAGTTCGAACAGAGGGAAATAAGTCTGCACCAAGGAGCGCCTGATGTCTAGGCTGTAGATGACAAGCTTTGAGTGGCGGTACTGGTGGTAGGACTGGTGCGACCGCTAGCCTTGTCCTTAAATTGTCACGCAGTAAGTAAGTACACAAATGCGTGCCAATACAAAGAAAAAAGTGGTAATTGAACCTAAGATGCTTGGATTCTGCAGCACGAGCTTTCACCCCACATGCTCCGAGCTACGATGCACTAGCAGAATCAGCCACCTTTACCCCTTTTGATGGTCCGATTGTCAACATAAAAAACCTTTTTCTGATGTCGCTCCTACTATATTTGGCGCTATACAGTAAAACCTCGTTATAACAAAGTTGAAGGAGCGGTCATAATTATTTCAGTTGGAACCATTAGTTTCTTATAGCCACTGTCCATTTCTTCCGACTGTTAGCAAGCAAGGGGAATTATGATTGCTTTGTTATATCCATTAGTTTGTTATATCCCTTCTTGTTATAACGAGGTTTTACTGTACTTCCTAAAACACCATGAATGTTGCGCAGGTATGTCAATATGCGACGGCACAAATTCGGTTTCGTGCGATAGATTCTTTGCGCTCATCTACTACAACGAAGTTGTACCCGTACTACGAAAAATTTTACACGTTCCCACGGACTTGGTTATGTTATAAAGGCATTTGAATGTATTGTACTTTTAGAGACATGAGTACGATGCACTGGAACCTCGACTTCGCACCTTGAAGTCAATTTTCTAAGCAACCTTACAGCCTTTGTTTATTCGCAACTGTAACTTTCTTGTTTTCACATTCGTTGAATACCGAGTTCGTTGGTGATTTCTATAGCTCGCACGACATACATTGCTGTTTTGCAACAACGACGGAGTGTGCCAATATGGAAATCACCTTACCAAAACAAAAATGCATGGCATCAAAAAGTGAAACCGCAATATAAAACATTGCTTTCATTGCTTGCTCATACGTGCCGCCACACGTAAAAAGAAATGAAAGCTTAGTTGAATCAGAGCAAACCGAGACTGAAACCACAGGGGAACGTGCTTGTCTATGGTCGTGCGTGGCACTCAAAGGTCCAGAAATTTGTCCATACACTATGCAGCTTGAAGAAAGCGGTAAAAGAAAGTGCCAGTTCTTTTGGCATTATCTACAACGTGTATGTCCAAAGGACTTTTGATTTGAACAAAAAACATCCTACTACCCAGCGATAATTTTTTTTTTTACAAATGCCGTTATTTTTTTTATTTGTTTACTACCTAACATAGTTTTCTATGACCTCTGCCTGTGTGGGTCAGTTAAAGAAATAGGGAAGACTTAATAGTAGTTTCTTGAGGGACTCTTTATGAGGGCTCTCTGTCCTAAAGGCAGTGTTGCCTTGGTGCAATCTGGTGCAATCTACCAGGCGGTATATTTGTATTTTTCGGACCGGCTTTTTATTTTGAGTATCTTAGACCCGGGGTGGCCAGAGCTGCAGGCTCGCGAGCCGCATGCGGCTCTTTGCCTGGTAAGGGGTATTCACACGAGGGAAAAATCCCGGGGATTTCTCCTCGGCACGCGATTGCCGCGACGAAACGTCAGGCTTTGCGATGTGCCAAAGCCTCGCGCTTCTTTCGTCTCGTGATGCGGCGCGTGCCGAGGAGAAATCCCGATTCTCCCTCGTGTGAATACCCCTTAAAGTGCGGCCTCGTGGCTCCCTCCCCTACGACCCCCCACACACACACACACACACTCCACACACTCCCCGCGCCTCCCTCCCAGTCACAAACGAGCACTTTCCCGAAAAAGAGAAATGGAACGCATTTTAAAGTCGAAAGACGGAGTTTGCGCTTTGGGGTAGTCTTGTGCTACTGTTACCTTACGTACACTTGGACTGCTTTTGACTCAGATGGACCTGAAAGTAGTTCGAGTTCCGTTTATTGCCCTAAACCACGAACCCCCCCCCCCCCCACGCGGCTCGTGGAAGTTTCGTGGTTTTGTCTGCGGCTCTTAGGCCGGGTCATCCTGGCCACCCCTGATTTAGACCATGGTTGGCTGCGAACCATATTCGGAGACCTGCCTGCCTCGATGCCCGGTAACGCCGTCGTCCGGTTTTCTTTTGCGCACAGAGGGAGGTGCAGGGAATGCTGCAGCAGATCTTCGAGGAAGTCCTGGCCATACGAAGAAACTTGGAGGAGATGCAGATGGACGCATAGCATTTTTCAATTTAATATTTTTAATATTTAATACTAATACTACGTTTGCCTTTGTACTTCGTTTTAAATAAAGACGTACGATTTGTAATCTGTTTAGCGGAGTAGTATCCTTGGGGCGCTGAAACAGAGGGTGCGGCGTTTCCGAAATTCGGATTTGGTGAAATTCTGAGTGTATTTTTCCGTCTACATTTCATCGGAAATTCACAGTTTATTGGGTCTTACTTTCGTCAGTTTACTTTTGTCAGTTTCTGGAATTCTTGCAATTATGTTACATTTTGAATTCTTCATAATGGTGAATACTAAGAACTATCCATGCGCAGATGCATCAAGCAACGTGGATAGCAAATTTAATTACGAGCAATGTTTATACTTGCGAGACCGTTGCTTCGACTGTTATACAAGCGCTGCCCCCTCCTGGCCGTAAGAATCTCAAACAGCATGTCTAAACACGAAACAGAAATGGTAGCAAGCACGGCTACAAGCTTAGATTGGCTTCCGTCTCAATCTAGAAGGGCGGCAATGTTGGCCAGCTTTCCTTAAAAGACATTGACGACAAGTTTCCATTTGTCGAATCTACAGGAGCTTGGCAAGGAAATTCTGTGGCCTCTCCTAAGGGCCCCAGCTGACCTTAATCTACCAAAGTTGACGTGTACCACATACCTTAAAACATTAAATGTTTTTTGGTGGAACCCCCCCCCATTGCAAAATTTAGTCTGTCCGTGCATTTTCCACTAAATTTAGCGGGGTAATTTATGTCGCATGACCTACCGTCACGCTACTTATACACCAAGTGGAGAAATTGATGTCGCGTGACCTATACGTCGGTTCAGTTACCCCGCTAAATTTAGTGGGAAAATTTGGGGCACGTGACCTATGCGCCAATTTGGTTTCCCCGCTACATATTGTGGGCAACTTGACGTCACGTGACCTGAACGCCAGTCTAGTTTCCCCTGTAGATTTAGCGAGAATAGTCGACGGCATGTGGTTTGATGTCATGTGACCTATACGAATTAGTTTCTCCGCTACATTTAGCGGGAAATATGTCACGTGATGCACATCGATTCCCTCTTCAAATCTCCCTCCTCTCTTCTCTCTCCACCTGCTTGCAATTCCCTCCCCTGTTGCTGTGTTGCTCATGAGCTGCGGCATCAAAGTGCAATGCCTACACTGGGATGACATAAACGACGCATTTGGCATGAAATCTAACCTGTAGAGATGCTTAGCTATTCCTAATCGAGGGGATTTATAAATCTTGCTATATGCCAATCTGCCGTCTGCAGTCTCAAATTTCGAAGAAAAATAAAACTCACTAATGATGATTGCAGGTTGTCAGGGCATCTCTGAGACTCTTGCATAAGACAGACAGTTTTTGAAAAATTTACTGCAATGTAGATATCAGCATTTATAAAGTTTCCATTTCTTTTTAAATACAACAGGCGGGCGCAGGAACCATCCCGCTTTGAAAGTGCTTTTCTTGTAAGTGTGAGGCTGCAATATTCATATTTTCTAAATGTTGATCGCAGTGGGTTAGCCTCTTTGAGCACGCTGCTTACCGAGCACCGGTGCACTGCAATGAAGCAACACTTGCAAAGCGAAAGCTTTGTAGGTATTGCTTCCCTGCAGTGCACCAGTGCTCAATAAGAACGCACTCGACAGGGCCAACCCGCCGCGATCAGCACTTCAAAAAATAAGAATATCGCAGTTCATTTCAAAGTGAATATCGCGTAGCGTATCATTAGAAACTACTATTCGAATATTTGCACAGTGTCGAGGTATAGACTGACAATATAAGCTAATCCGGTGCTTGGCCACCTACCGTCAGATAAGTAAACTTGTGTTGTCACATTTAAACCGATTTCAGTCACGTCCTGTACTTTCAGGAGCTGGTCAGGGATTTTGATGAGAAAAAAAAAAAAGCCAGGGAAAACCTGGAAAAGCTGGAATAATTGCATAACATAATTTTGGGTAGACAACCTGTAAAGCACGATTGCAGCTCAAAGCTCATTTGCTATTTTTCTGCTGCATGTTCTGAAAGTTTGTGAACATTCTTCAAAATATCCGAGAGCACGTTAAGCAGCAAAGTAAATGATCACGTTCATATACAAGAACCTTGAAATCGTCCTGCATCTCCAGTGTCAAATTTGGGGCAGCAAAACTGGCTTTAACACCCAGTCGCCGCCAACATTCTTTGACCCCATCATGAATGTCTGTTTGTCCTCCAAGAAACTTCACGCTTTCCTCCATACACAAAATGGACGTCTGTGGTGACAGACGGTCTTGTTGACGAATGATAGAATGACTAAGTGCCCAGGCAGCAACCTTCTTCAGAGGAGGTCATCCAAAAGCTCGTGCTATCTCATACATGCCTCAGGCTGGGCGAAAATTGCCTGAAGAAGTAGCTACACTACCAGTGGCGTACCAACTTGTTTTTGAGTAAAAGGGTCAAACCAGACCAACCCCCCCCCCCCCAGGCCGGGGGGCGGTGCCCTTGGTATCCCTTGGGCGCCGTCTTCCAGTGTTCGCCCTACTCAGTGGCGGTTGTTTCAGGGGGGCAAAACACATACCTCTGCACCCCCACTCGGTTGGTACGCCCATGTACACTACACATCTAAATATTATGTATACTAAAACGTTTCCGGTGAAGCTGTTTATGGCTAGGGTTCCGTGGATTTTTCGTGTGCGTCAACAGAAGCTCGGAGAGGGCTCTCACCACCCTCTCTTTGTCGTCGTTCCAAGCACTTGCGTGCCCAATTTCCTTTCCTTCCAAAGGGGTGGCGGTCCCGTCGCACGTGTCTAGTTTCCTCCGGCAGCGATAGTCCTCAATGCGTGTCTAGTTTCTGGGCAGCGATAGTCCTCAATGCGTGTGTGCGTACCTTTCGTCACGATGGCCACCGATCAAGACAATAATTGTGTTTGTACCTTTGTTCAATATTCTGTGTCACGTCTGTGTCGTGTGCTAAACAACTTCGCTGGTCATCCACCTTTTTCATTGCTCATCTTTTGTTACCCAGCTCATTGGGTTTAAAAAAAATTTGCCCTCATATTTATAATGCAATTAATGCAAATGTGGTAGCGAGCTGGACAAGAATGACGAAAATAATCCCTGGAGAAGAGGAACAAAGGACAAACACAAATCATTTGTGTTTGTCCTCCTCTTTCCCCTTCTCCAGGGATTATTTTCGTCGGGCCTTCATATCTTTCACACCTCAACGCACCCAGAATTAGAGTGCCTTCATACAAGCGCGCGCTTTGCTTGAGTGGTGACATCTCAGCCATTTTTACGCCCAGTCGTTTTTTTATGCATTTTGAAGTGCGCGCAATCCGGTGTCACTCAGCTCAAGCGCGTAGCTTTGGCTAATGCATAGACGCCATTTTAGCGCCCAGGTCACGCACCAAGTCCGCGAGAGCGTCACGGCGCTGACACATTCAGTGCAACAATGGATGTCTTCACCCTGAGACACAGACATGTAGGCACCCTACCCAGAATCGCCTGTACGTCCTCCAGTATCCCACATAAATGTTTCAGAGCGCAGCTCTTAGGCGCCCGTTTTGCCGCTAAGTTTAGTGGGGAAACTGAATGTGCTGTGTTGCATTATGGGACGTCTAAGACCAACACACCAATTCACTTTCTCCGCTAAATTCAGCGGGGAATTGAATTTTTCCGCCAAGTCTGGTGGAGAAACTAAATTTGTTCATAGGCGACGCGACACGAAGTCGTGCGACATCAGTTTCCCCACAAAATTTACCGGGGAAATTGAATTAGTGTTGAGGTCACATGGCGTGAATTTTCCAGCTAAATTTAGCATGGAAGCTGTGGGAGGAGGTGAGAATACAGAGGAGGGGTACATAGGAGGAAAGGTAGGGGCATGTACGGAGGAGTGGAGGATATGGAGGAGGAGGGTACGAAGAGGACACAGAAAAGGAGGGTGCAGAACCAGCATGTGTGGAGAGATCTTTATTTGCACATATACATGTATATTTCTTTCTCAAGTTGTTTAGCACAGTATATCGCAAAACCAAAATACCTGAAGAGCTGCGCTCTAATTTCGCATTAGATTTGTAAATGTCTAATTTTTTTCAAACAAAAGATGACTCAAAGTGATAGATTTCCATATGAATTTTATATCTTGTAACAACTTTAAAAAGGTGCAACGTACATGAAATTTTATTTCTGCATGCAGCAGTGCTTGGTTAGACGCAAGACTGTTTAGAAACAATATTACTCGCTCAAAAGGTAAAGAAGCTCTAAAAAAAATTCACTGCAAGCTAAAAAAAAAAAAAAAAAATTTGCCAGGGCAGGGGTTTTTAGCCTGTGGTCAGCAGACGCCTAAGGGGAAGGTGTGTGATCTGGCCTAAAACATGCCATTACCACTACATTTTTATTCTGTATGTGTGACATAGCACCTTGGTAGAAAGCTGAGCCACATGTAATTTTGAAAACAAGTATTTAGGTAGGACAGTTTTTTTGGTGCAATTTTAATAAAGATCAGCTGTCAGTCAGCACTCTGTGTACGTCTGCTTAAACTTTGTCCACCTTTGCACTGTTTATAGTTTTATAAAGGACACTAAAGACTGGGCTTGAACTGCTGAGCTTTGTGTAGGCTTTAGCAGAGTACCATGGCTACCAATGAGCGAGGGCTTAGCTACAGGTCCTGCTAGTGGATTTATAGCATAAAACTTGCATGAAAAAGGCTGACTGTTTGTGCTTGTGTACTAAATGGGGTCAGTAATCCAAAAAAAGGACAAGACCCACTGCTCTCGACTGTTTTGCCAGTTCAAGCTATTTCACTAGTCTGAAGTACTGTGCCAGTGTCTTCTACGAAGTCAGTTGAGGTACGGCTTCTATGATGATGGCAAGGAGTCCTTTGAGAGGGATCACAGGTGCTTGGCTATGAGCCTGCCAACTGAACTTGAGACCAAGAGCCACGGTGTCAGACCTATCCCACCTGCAAAATATATAATGTTAATATTTTCGTAATTAACACACGGAGGCCCCACAGTGTAGTGAACATACAGTAAAAAAAAAAAGACATTAGCAACAAAATGGGGAGAGGGGGGGGGGGAGGCATTTGCTGCAGTCAAGTGACCCCTCCCCAATCAGTATGCGGATTTCACGTAACCGGACCAACAAATAATCAATAAAAAAAAGATGGCGCTAGCAGAACTGCGGACGTATCAAGCACATGTTGGATATTGAAAAGCCTTTACAGATTGCTTCATCCTGTTTACATTGGCTCACTTTTAACAAAGTATCAACAAGATTTTGGACCTGCTGATGGCAGTAACAAGCAACACAAATGCTCACTTGCAAGTAGAGTAAATGGTTAATATGTGCTTGTCTGGTATATTTATGAACAAAAGGAACTAACACAGGCATGCTTTGAGGCTCACTTTAGAGCAGTGGGGCAGACATATATACAATCATTGTTAAAGAAATGGGAATGATGAAAACGGTAAAGCAAGGTTTTGCAGTTTCACCACCTATCTTACCCCCACATGTTTCCACCCAAAACGCAAATAATGTGGACATAAAACAATCCGAGATCTCAATTAAGCAGCCAATCGGAAGTCTCGAATGCCCCGAGCCATTGCGTAGAAAATGCCGTTGGATTGCCCACATCCTGTCATTATCCATGCAATTGCTGACGGTTATTTGTTGGTGTCTGGCGCCAAGTGCGGCCACGGACTGAGACAAGTTCCTGGAACAACACACTTGTGCTGATCTTGCGCAGTAGAACAACTTGGCGGCTCTGCAGACCCCAGATGCCAGTGCTCGGTTGTTCATACCTTTTTAACCATGACTTTACTACCTGTACATAGTTGTAAGGGACATAGCCATTCGAGAAATCTCTCGGATGGACAAACATTTTACCTATCGCCACCAGGCAGTCCCAACAAGTGAGGCAAATTGAGAATGATGGCTAGTGTAATGATTCCCAATTTGAGCCACTTGTGTCGCTGCTTGTGCAAGACGCGTGGGCACTGGTGATAAAAGCAAATGCTGAGGAATAAACGGGGCTTTTCTGTCCAAGGCTGGAACTGTGTGGGCCATCACTCCTCGGCCACTGCAGACACAGCCCCAGCGAATCGGGCAGGTGGGAGGCACAAGCCACCTCCCGATTCGAAGGACTTAACTATACTTGTCCATCCATTCAGTCGGTACTTCGATATATTCTAGCACTCTTGGTGCCAGTCGTCTCTTCACAGTACGAAGCGTGGTGTGACCAGCGTCACCTGCACCCCTACAGATATGGTGGACTGATGTCGTGCGAGAACCATTGTCGTACCCGGTGCAGTTGCCGACGGTGACAGCAACGAACCAATAGGAGAGAGCCATTGCTCCGGAAGCACCACGATTGGCTGGCTTCTGTAGTTCCAGACCAGATAGGCAACGGTGATCGCCTAAACAGAAGTAACGGAGCCTTAATTAAAGCCGTGTCTTGCAAAACTAACGCAACATATAAAAGACGATCCAAAACGCACAATACAGTACCATTAAAGCGTACAAAATCGCAGTGGCCGCCAAGCGGACTTTGAATGTGTATGTCGACTTCAGTTGACCTGGAAGTGTAGAACAATAGGTTTCAATTGAAGACAGCTAAATAGGCATGCACGCATTGTTCGATTCGTATGTGCTACCTTGATGCGAGAGTTCCTCCGACATTTTGTTGATCTTGCGCTGAATCTTGGCATACTTTGCAAACTCGTCCACGATGCTGATTCCTCCCAGCTCTGCCCTCAAGTCGCAGACTTGACGTCTCAAGTTGGATTCCATCTCGGATTCCTGAGAAATAACCTGTAGCACCTACAAACAAAATCCAAATTGGTGGGGGTCAGAGTGGTGCGCAAATTGTCTGGTCCATCTGCGCTTCTCTGCTATTTTTGCGGGGATCTAAACAGCAGGGAAACGCCTGGGTGTGTCAGATGGCCAATCTGAGGGCCTTCTCTGTGCCAAAAATGCATGGTGCCTGAAACAAACACCAGGAGCTAGCAGAAGGCCACAAAAGCTCTTGTTTGCTTTGTTCAGAGACGCTAAGGACGACGATGCTCGCTCCGCCGAGGCACAAAATGCGTACAAAGGTCTTCTATGCAACATCGGCGCACAGCAACACACAATGCTGTCTTACCACTGCTTTTGCCGCGTTAATGTAAAAAAAAAAAAAAGGGCGATTTTTGCTATTTTAGTTTTAGGTTTATTGTTGTACCGGTTACGTCGACCACGTTTCTATGAGTAGGCTACGGCAATATCGATCCTTCGAGGGAGCGCGCGGACTCACCATTCTAACGACCAAAGGAATGAAGGCCGTGAACATGCCGCAGAATGTCACGAACCAAAAAAGAGGTAGCTTTCCTGAGTTCCCATTTGGTTGCCTAATAAACCAGCATAACGACGTGATATCAATCAATCGACGAATATGAGAAACAAAACTGCGCGAAAGCAGAGAAAACTGACATTCAAAACGTTCCTAACAGAACACTCCACCGGCGCGACTTTCAGCTGGCGATGTCGCGTTCGTTTATACGACGCTAGGGTCGCTACCGTGGTCGTTTGTTTTATTTAAAACGTCGTACCGTATCTTCAAAATAATTGTTACTCTGATTCATTGAACAATATTTTAGAATCGATAAGAATGTAGCCGGATTATTTCGTTTCTTTTTCAATCGGAACGAGCCGAATAAGGAGAAGCCGAACGAGCTCAAAAGCTACAAAAACGATCAAACGAACGCAGTAACCGGATGCGCAATGTACGCCATGCCTTCCGAGACTTCCTGTTCTGGTTTCCCCTCGTCGCAGGCGTCTAGGTAGTGGCCTCTCCCATATTTTCACGATTAATCGCCTCGTAACGATCCTCGAAGACCACGGATTTCGGCTCGATCTGTAGATAACGATGTACTTCGTCCTCTTCGCATGGTTTCTACGCAAACAGGTGCGCAGATCGAGCGCGAACCGGAGTTTCCCGAAACTGGTTTCAGCGCAGTGACAACTCTGTGCGCGCGTGTTGTTTCGGCGGCAGAAAAATGAATTCGGCGCAGGCACCGATGTATCTGGACGTCGTGTAGAGGTTTTAGCAGCTCATAGTACGATGGAAGATATTTTCTACAAGCTGGTGAAGGAGGCTTCTCACCAGAAACACCCGGCACTGCGACAAGCGTGTTGTGAAGCGCAAGGTGAGACATCGCTTCGATTTTAGACATCGCTATTTAATGGTTCATTTTAAAGAGGCATGAACTCTTTTGTTTCACAGACGTACTTGGAAACAAGCATTCACTCTTGCGAAATCCACCGTACGAGATAAGGTATGCTATACTGCAATAATTCACTTTTTGGTATATTTTCTGTACTGCTACTACAACCGTAACAAACCGTTAGCATTATATATATATATAAGAAAAATTGTGCTTGCGTGGGTGTATATTTCTGAAAAAGTGCAAACAGTATTTTAAAAAAAAGAAAAAAACGTACAAATATATATATATATATATATAGATTTCAGCTGGAGATGTATTAAAAGAATCTCCAGCTGCCGTAAAGAAGGCAAAAGAAAACAAAAATATATTAAGATCACTGATACATATTTTGCCTCAGGATTGCTGAAGCAGTGATGAAAACAGCCTACAGCTGTTGTCATATTTTTCTTATTTTGTTTCCTCCTTTCTCGGCAACCCGAAATATACAAACAACTTCCTCAGGCAAAAATGCTTCGATGCTCTTCAGCTGGCACTGGAATCCAAAGACAAGAAACTGATCTCTCTCTCACTCAGTGGCATGCAGGTACGCTGGCAGCATTACATGCACTCCTAAAGCTGACTTATTAGCATGACCCACATGTTCAGGTCCAATTATTGTTCGATCTAATTTTGTTTTTCACAAAAACAGCAACTCCTGCGAGAACAACTGTTCAACCCAAACTCGAGTCGGATGACGAAGAACTCTGGCTTCCGTCGCAGTTGGTGAGGGCTGTCTCGTCCTTGAATTCACACTCCGAGGAAGTTCAAGTGGAGGGGCTTAAGGTAGGCTTGTCACCGTCACTTGTGCTGTCGGGTACTAACAGCGCCTTAACAAACCTGACATAAAAGTCGACGAGATGTCGGACTCTTTCCCGCAGCTGCATGTATAACTTGGCCAGTGAGGCCGACCGGCGCGTGGTTGTAACTGGGCACAGATAGTGAGACGTAGAATTGAAGGTTTCATTGTGGGCACCGAGTTTCTATAGGCTGTTTTTTGCCATTTCGTTGTTAGCTTTTTTTTTTTTTAACAAATTTACTAATTTGAAGAATTACATTGCAACCTTTTGAGGAGATGTCAGCGTGTGAAGACTTATAAGCTTCTGTACTCTACGCATTTGAGGGGTCATGTAAATCCTTAGAATGCTCACCTTCGGCACATGCCAGACAGCACACAACAACAAAATGGTGCACAAAATTACGTCAGTAAAAACACCCTATAATAAACTTGGCTATCGTGCAATATTTACTGCAGCCCAGTTTAGGGTTGGGGAAGGATATAGAGTAGGAACTTTATGTTTAGAGTTGTGTAGGAGAGCCACGCATTCAGGAGTTAATGTTTTTTTCTTCTGTCCATTCTTTCTATTTTTTTAAATGAGCATAATTAAGAAATCACGATGTAATTAAATATGCCTAAATATTAACAAATTATATGCTTGGCGAATTTTCTGTATATTTTTTCAACGCATGCTTTAATTTAATGGGGCTCGGCAAAAAACGCTAAGGAACAAATAGAGCCTAATCTAGATCACCATTTGTCTCTTTGGTTTGGATCACGGTCGTGGCACTTTCAATCCAACCAGCGATGATACTAGTCGCCAAATAATTAAGATCTCGGTTGTACCAGCAGCTCCCCCGGGTGTTCGACATTGATTTATTTTTGCTGGGACGTTTTGTTTCGTCTTAGTAGTTGCATAATCACATTAATCCCCAAATATTTAATATATCATTGTTAATGGAACAGCGCGAATTTTTGCAAGGACAGAGGAAGGAACTGGACAGGACGAGCGCTGTTCCTTCCTCTGTCCTTGCAAAAATTCGCGCTGTTCCATTATGAATCCATACCAACTCGCCCAGTTATCCTGTTTACTATATCATTGTGTATGTCTTCAGCTCATTGCATAATCTACATAAGTACTGCATTTTTTTATCTTTTCGTTAGCAGCGCTTTCTGCCAGGCAGAAAACCCTGTCCTTCTCTTCATTTCCTCTTGCACTCTTCCCTCCTTTTCCTCACTCCATGGGGGTGGGTACAACATCGAGCTACTCCCCACAGAAGGGAGAAGAGGTTTCCTTCTTTCTGCGTGTCAACCCAAGTGTAAAGTAGACGACATCCCTTTTAACAGGTGCTGATGCAGTGCACCTGTCTCCAGAACTGGTGCCTGTCCCAGAATACCGTGCTCACCATTGCCAAGCTCTGCCTCGATATCTACGGCAGCAGCTCGGCCGCAGCCAAGACTGCGGCCATAACTACGGCGAGCCAGGCGGTTCAGGCCTACGTCTGTTTCCTCTTCGACTCGAGTGTCGAGGATGCTCAGGACGACGAGGAACAGGTGCGTTCGGGAGCTTTTATGGTGACAGTTGTTATTTGCGAGGTTTTGCGGCGTATCGGTGTGGGTATGGTGTAGCAGGGAGGTGCTTCCTGCTAAATTTAGTGGGGAAATTTATGTCACATGGCACTGTGACACCACATGTCACGTGACACTGTGACGTCACGTGACACTGACACTTAATGTTTCACCAAATATTGATCAAAATTTTGGCGTAAAAATTATATGCAAAGCAGACATATAAGATAGGTACCGTAAGGGGCACTGTCAAGGGACCTAAAAAAATGCAACTTATGCGTCCGTGCGGTTTTTCTGTCTCTTATCATCCGCCGAGTTTTCATAATATATACTGATTTAATGGTTTTTGATGATGCTCTGCCAGTCTTTAATTTGAATGATTTTTTGTTTATAATTAATTGAAACTCATTAAGGACCTAATTATTTGAAACACTATGTTGGCACCTTGACAGTGGCTAATGCAGTACCAATAGTGTTAGAGTGCAGCTCTTAGGTGCCCGTTTCCGGCTTAAGCGGTGTCGCCGTCGGTGTAACCGTGAGGTCATGTGACCCCCACCCTCCCCGAGGTCACGTGACCCCTCCCTCAGGTCACGTGACCCCCCCCCCAAGGTCATGTGACCCCCCCCAGAACACGTGACCCTCAGTACCCCTCCCTCCTCCTCCTCAAGAGCTGCGCTCTAATTCGGCGTTACAGGGAGTTGTAGACAGCATTTTTCTCTGGTGTGAATAGTTTTTGCAGAAAACATTTGGTTGATGTTCAATAAAGCACCTGGTATAGTACTGCCCTTTAAAGGGTAACTGCAAAGAAAAAAAGTGTTTTTCTAAACAGCCTAATTGGGACAAGCATGTCACAAAACAAATGTTCCGCGAAAAAACAAAAACTTTTTAAGCAATTTCTACGCCACAGGACGTAATTTAGTTGGAGTCACAACTTCTCCACATTTAAAACTCCCGCTCTTTTGGGCGCGCGCGGAGTGGCCCTCCGTGACGTATAGCGGCCACTCTGTGACGTATAATACCAAATATGTGGCGCGCGATTTAAAACGGACGAAATAGTCGCAAAGAAAAGTCAGCCTTGCGCTATAAATATTGCTGTAAAAACTTTGTTTTTGGCGGAAATATTGCGTTGTGACATGCTTGTCCCAATTAGGTTGTTTGAAAATACACTTTTTTTTCTTTGCAGTTACCCTTTAAAGTCAGGTAGGAGCATAAGAGCATAATGATATAAAAACACCCCCCTCCCCCTAAAGAAAAAAAACAACTTTGCATAGTGCGTTCAGAGTACTACAGTTGAACCTCGATTTTACGAAACCTGATTTTACGAATTTCCCGATTTAATGAACAAATTAGTGTTTCCCGCGCAGCCTATGCGCGAGGTCTACCTTCCTCGATTTTATGAAGTTCCCGATTTAACGAAATAATTAGTGGGTCCCGGTGACTTTGTTAAATCGAGGTTCAACTGTATGTGAAATACCGGGCATGTGTACATGTCAGAGTAAGCGCCCACCCCTATCTTCGAAACGTTTCAAATTTAAGCAAAGTGCATATCAAAATGTCAATCTCCCACCTGAGCAAACTTCTGAGCCCATTGAACTGTTTCTTTGAATCAGCTGCTTCTCCAAAAGCTGGTGCAAGGTGACGAAGCCTTGCACGCATGCGCCGGTGCAAAGTGGTGAAGCTTGATGCGGGTGTGCCGGTGGAAAGCAGTTTTTGGGTGGGCGCTTGCTTGGTGTTTTACACTAGCATAAAGAGCACCTAGATTTCTCTACAGTTTTGGTCCTACATTTCTAAAAAGAAGGGAGATAAGTGGTATATCTAGACATGTGCCAGAATGACAGGATCTGACATTAAATGTAGCAAAGGTTTTACTACCCTCAAACCTTGCAAGAGATGAATCTTTTTGAAACTTTTGGTAAACAGCGGAGAAGCATCCAACCCACGAGTGCAGATTTATTAAGCTTTATTTCAGTGCGTGGAAACTGAGTGTTGGTGGGTTAGCATTGTCGCATGCTTTGCTCCCACTTCGTTTATTTCCATTGCAGTTGTGCTTTCGGACAGTGCTTGTAAATTTTTGCCTGCGAAGCTGATCTTACTTCTAGCACTAACTGCATGTCTGCCTCCTTCTATCTACTCTCCACTAACAATTCTACTAACACGGTTTCTAACAGAGAAGTCTGGATGAAGGATGCGACACAAATATTGAAGGTTTGTCCGCCATTCTTTCTGCTTAACTGTTCCTTCTTTTGTTCAGCATGTTTAAGTGTGTTCTTTGTAACAAGCGACTGTCCCTGTGAACTGAAATAGTTTTTATTTCTTAACCCTCCCTGCCTCCTTTTTTTTGCAAACTGGGCCCTGTTAGTGGTCATAGTTTGTCTTGTTTTAATGTCAAAATTAATTTTCTTCAATTATCTTGCTGGTTAAGCTACTGCGGTAGTACAGAGGTGACCCACCCAAATTCCAGAATCGGGGGAAAGTGAGATGGGATCAAGTTTGGTTAAGTCATAGAAATTCGTAGAGGGAAGAATGTGTTGCTGTTTTTATAACCCACCAATTTCGGTGGGTTTCCCAACGTGTCACTTTTCCACAGCACAAATGCTTTAGTGGGGAAAAGCACTCCTCCTGTGCGAGTGAGCTCATGTTTGGTACGCTACAGAGTTTGCAATTTTATCTGCGTAAAGGAAAGCCTAGTAATTATGTCAGCCTATAAATATTGTTTCCTGGTAAAATTTTATTTCGTCAATCACGTTTTAAAAACATGACATTGATCGTTATTCTTCCTCCAATTTCACCAAGAAGTGGTTTTTCAACTTTTCTTATTCTGTGTCTCGAGAGTAATGAATTACAGAGCTGTTCAAGTCTGCTATAGGTCTTGTCTCTTCTAATAATATTTGATTGTTGATAGAAGTTATTATGATTGTTGTCTTTTTATCAGCGCGTACATTTGCAGCACTCTTGTTGTATAGGCTAGCTTTTTACTTCAAAGTACTATAGAAGTAATCCAGAATATCTTTCAACCAAAATTAAATTGATCTGGTTCTTGTTCTTAGTCAACACACCTTCTCTAAGCACGTTTTGCTTGTGAACAGGGAATGCTTATTTGTGCTTGCTTGGCACAGGATGTTGACTAAGTCTAGAAAACTTCCTCATGCAGGGCACATCTCTCCATTCGATGAGATTGTGCCTCTGCTCTCATTCTTCTGCGAGAAGCTAAAAGAGGAAAAAAGGTGAGAGTCACTTCTTTCGTCTTCACGGTCGCCACGTTTACCGGCACACCTTTCATCTTTGGGTCATTTTTCTGTTGTCATCGCAGGGGTGTTTCAAGCTCTACGACTACTCTACTGCTGCAGTGCATTCAGACTGCCCTGAGTTCACTGAAGGGACAGGCAAAGCAGAGCCAGCAGTTTTTAGACTTTGTTTGGTGAGTCAGTTGCACTTGACAAATGTCTACTTGGGGAAGAAGGGATTACTATGCATTGTTTTGCTTTAGGCTTTAGAGACTCGTTTTACACTTATGTGCTCTGTGCAGGTGAGTTTTATGGCCAGGGGGACATCTAATCATCACATTAAGTCGAATATTTAACCAGGACCTCTTAGTTCACTTTTTAATTATGGAAAATGAACATATGGTTTCAATTCGAAACTTGCTGAGCATCAGCAAAACCACTTAATTAGTAAATTTTAGAAGGATTTGAAATGCGTGGGCAGCATGGCGATTTGCTAAAGTTACCACCCTCGTGCAACAGGTGCTAGGCTGGCGGTGAAGAACGTGGGTGATAACATGGCCACACGCTTATCATCTGTATTTTCGCATTGCCTGCCTTGAACCTGCTGCATGAGTGGTAACTTTAGTGCATCACCGCACTGTCCACATGATCCAAACCTTTCTAAAATTTATTGATTCAGTGGTTTCAGCAATGTCGCACGTATTTGTGAAGCGTCCACAATCGTATGCTCACAACAGAACACGAATCCTTGCGGCCCTCAATCCCTTGGGGGCTCCTTGAACTACTCATGACCACTTCGTTATATTCAGGCAGGCTTGGCTGTTGAGACCAGAGCCGCTTAAAGGGAAACTGAAACAGTTCTGTATTTGAGGAGGAACACTTAAATCGTCTTCATTTGGCCTCCAGGATCACGAATATCGAGATTATTTTAATGCGAAAGCATTAACTGTCTCATGGAGCGAGCCGATGTCGTCAGTTTGAAGCGCGAAAACGGCACCTAGTTTCCTTGATCCCAAAAATCCCATTGGCTGGCGCGCGGCGATGAGGCTCCCATGGCCGCTGCACGCGTCAGTTTCGACGACTGCCGCCAGATGGCGCTGCGTGTCCGTGCTACCAGCACGGACACGCAACGCCACACATCCGTGTGGCGTTGCGGTGAGCGGACGTGTTTCCTGGTTCTCCTCGAGCATCCGAAGCTAAGTGCCAGTTTTTCTTCTTTTCTCTCTCTTTGTGAGAGTTGATTGGAAGTGACTATGCGGTAGCAGTGTTAGGTTTGAACAGCAGCAGCTGCGGTTAGTTGAGGCTACTAAGAAGTTAGTTCCGCAAAGTAGGCTCTGTTTGAATTTTTGGCGGGAAGTGACGGTTTGTTCCCGGTCTAGACATGGGTCTAGATTTGGGTCGGCATGACAAGGGTGGGGACGAGTTGGTGCAGTGCGAGGGGTGTGGGAGGTGGTGTTACCTAGAGGAGACGGGTTTCGGGAGTCTGGAGGAGGCGGCGGGGATGAGTTTCGAGTGTCGGCTTTGTGTGAAGCTTAAGCAGGTAACTGGGGAATGGGAGGGTAGAGTTCGGGAGATTGAGGCCGAGCTTAAGGCAGAAGGAGAGAAGCGGGTGGGTCTCGAGGCCCAGGTTGAGGAGCTGACTAGGCAGCTTAATCATGAGAGGGAGCAGCGGGTCGGCCTCGAGAAGCAGGCGGAAGAGATGGGGGAAGTATGGAAGGCGGGTTTAGAGGAGCGTAAGAGGGAGTGTGACAGTAGGGTAGAGCGCCTGGAAGGGGTAATTCGAGCGAGGGAGAGTAGCGAGGGAAGAAAGGAGGAAGTGTCAGTTCCAGCGGGACGAACCGCCAGTCCGCAGGCTGGGGTCACTGGTGGTCGGGAGCCCAGCCTGTTGACTGACGGGCCCGATGACGCTGGAGAGCTGAGTGACCCTCAGCTCAATAGCGCCTTCGAGCAGCAGGCGTCGGGCAGCCAGGTGACAGGAGATAAGTCGCAGGACAAGGGCGCGCAGGTACCAGGGGGATCTAGGGTGCTGGTAGTGGGGAGCTCTAACGTAGCACGGGTTAAGAGGGGTGTACTGAACAGGGTGAAGGGAGACCAGAGGGTAACAGTAGAGGTCCAGTCAGGGAAGTGTATGGTGGATGCTATGACCGCAGCACGTGAGGGGGTGTGGGATAACCGGGAGGGAAAGAACCTAGTAATAGTTCATGCGGGGCTTAATGATGTGCTCCAGGGTAGGAGCCAGAACCTCGGAAAGCAGCTAAACGTGGGAATACGTAAGCTGAGGGACGTGTCTGAGAATGTGCACGTGGTTGTGTGCACCATTCCAGAAGTTCGGGGGCAGTCCTGGGTAACGGAGAGGAGGGTTGTCGAAGCCAACAGAGTAATTAAGGGTATGAGTCGGCAGCTTCGGTACGACGTAATGGAAGTAAACAGGGAAGTGTACGAGGCTGGCTCCCGCCCTTTTGCAGATGGCATTCACTACAGTGAGGCCACGGGTTACAGGGTGGGGGATAGGATGGGTCGCACGGTGACTGCTTTTTTGGGGGACCGAGGGCCCTGGGGACACTGAAGTAACTGAAAACCCAACAAAGTCAGGAGAGGCACCCAGGGTTAAAAAGAGGAGAAAACGTAAGAACAGGCATAAACAAACAGCACAATCAGACATTGGATATATTAACATGCAGGGTGGTAGAAATAGGCTAAAATGGGAAGAGGTAGAGGAGCAACTAAGAAAGGAGGATTTAGTGGTATATGGGTTCGTGGAAACACATCTCAGAGACATGGAGCAGCCACCTTGCAACCCTGACTATGTGTGGGAAGAATGCAACCGAATGGAGGGAACGAGGAAGGGAGGTGGAATTGGAGCATTTATTAAGAAGAACATGAACTTTCAAAGGATCAGAAAGGAGTGCGCCGAACATTTGTGGCTTAAAGGAAAAGTTGCTGGGGAGTCTACAGTCCTTGGATTTGTTTACTTATGGACAGGGACAGGTGCTAAAGAGGAAAACAGAAAAATGATTGATTGCATATCAAGAGACATTAGTAAGCTAGGGGAAGGCTCTGAAATTATTATTATGGGAGACATGAATGCCCATATCGAGGGTCTGGATGGATATACGGACTCAACTGGAAGCTTATTACTAGAACTGGTGGAAAAGCATGACTTAGTTTTATGTAATACCAGTCAGAAGTGTGACGGGCACATAACGTGGGAAACTGGCAATCTACATTCAACTATAGATTACGTACTCATGTCACACAAAATATATGGTAAGTTACAAGTAATGAAAATAGATGAAGAAGGTTCCAAAAGTCTTGGTAGTGATCACAAACGTATTAAGCTGAATTTTGCCAGAGAAGTAAATGCTGAACCTACACAACATAATTCAAAGCAAACTTTCTGCAGCGACAAAGAGTTGGAAATAGTTGCTGAAAGAATAGAGGAAGCAGTTTCAGGGCAACGGTATACAGATTGGACCTATGAGAGCCTAACTAGACTTTTTGTTCTGGAACTAGACAAAGTTAAGAGTAAACGAAAAGGGAAGCAAGGACATAGACCAAAAAGCTGGTGGGACAAAGAAGTGAAGCAAGCATTACAAAAACGTCAGGAAGCCTCTAGAGAACACAGGTATTCCAAGCGTAGTGGGGAGTCAGAAACGGAAATAAAAAGAAGATGGGACACTTTTATAACATGTCGCCGAGAGGCATCCAGTTTAATCAATGCGAAAATTCAGAGAAAGGGTGTAGAATGGATGAGTAATGTAAGCAAGAAAGATAGAAACGCAGCCAAGAAGTTTTGGGAGCACTTGAACTCACTCGGTAAAACGACGCAAGCTAGACAGATGTTCATACTCTCGGATCAGGGAGATCAATTAGAGGGAGATGATGCGATACGATATATAGGAGCAGTGATGGAGGAGAAATTTCGGGAACAGGTACATGTGGAAGATACGAGAACCGAAGGAAGTAACAGTCCAGCTTGTGACATCGCGGATTTTGGACAAAGAGAATGGGAAAAGGCGGAACGAAGAGTCCCTAGTGGCACGTCAACAGGCACAGATGGTATCCCAATCAAGCTGGTGAAGAATTTGGGTCCTAAATCTAAGGCAAAACTAAGGGAGGTAGTGAGCACTATGATAACAAAAGGAAATATTCCAGATGCATGGAGGCTTAGTAGGATGAGTATGATATATAAGGGAAAGGGAGATAAGTCTGATATTAGGAATTATCGTCCCATAACCGTGACACCAGTTATTTACAGGTTGGTAATGCAGATTATAAAGAACCGACTGGAGGAATGGGTAGATTGTGAGGGCATACTGGGCGAGTTACAGAACGGGTTTCGGAAACAAAGAAGGTTGGAGGACAATATATTTTCTCTAACACAGTGTATAGAAATAGCGCAAAAAGAAAACAGACAGCTCTGGCTGGCGTTTCTGGATATCAAGGGTGCCTATGACAATGTGAACCAAAGGAATCTGTGGGACATAGTGGAGAGCTTAAACCTAGATGAAGGACTAACAGCAATATTGAGGAACATTTACAAAGATAATAAGGTGATTATAACATGGGAAGGAAAGGCAACGGGGGAAATAGAGATAGGACGAGGCCTTAGGCAGGGGTGCCCGTTATCGCCTTTGCTGTTTATGTTGTATCTGAGAGGATTGGAGGATAGACTAGAGAAGAGTGGGCTTGGATTCGACCTTTCGTACAGTAAGCTAGGCCAAAAAATTCAGCAATCCTTACCGGGATTGATGTATGCAGATGATATCGTACTAATGGCTAACAACAGGATAGATTTACAGGAATTAATGAGCATCTGTGGCAGGGAAGGGGAGGAATTAGGTTTAGAATTCAGTAGTGAAAAATCAGCAGTCATGATTTTTAACAATGATGAAGTTGAGAGGCTGAAAATACAGAATATTACAGTGGAGAGAGCTAGTAAATACAAGTATCTAGGAGTATGGATATGTGATGGTGCAGCATATCTCAGTGAGCATGAAAAGTATATAATAGGTAAGGGCAACAGAAATGCAGCTGTAATGAAAAATAGAGCACTTTGGAATTATAACAGGTATGAGGTGGTGAGAGAGATTTGGAAAGGGGTCATGGTGCCTGGTTTAACTTTTGGAAACGCAGTGCTATGCATGAAATCCGAAGTGCATGCAAGACTAGAAATAAAACAGCGCGGAGTAGGTAGGCTGGCTTTGGGGGCACATTGCAAAACGCCAAACCAGGGAGTGCAAGGAGACATGGGATGGGCGTCATTTGAGGGCAGGGAAGCTGCGAGCAAGATAGAATTTGAGGATCGGTTGAGGCAAATGGATGGGGAGCAATGGGCACGAAAGGTTTTCAGCTTTTTATACATGAGGAGTATAGACACAAAGTGGAGACAGCGCACTAGGAAATTAAGAGGAAAGTTTTTAGGCTATAGTGGGGTTACGGAAGAGCAGGTCTCCGTTAAGAAGAAAGTTAAGGCCACAGAAAGAGATCGGTGGCTAGAGGGAATGCAGACAAAGAGGGCTCTGGAAAGCTATAGATTAAACAAAACAGTTATTGCCAAAGAAAGCATTTATGATAATTCTAGGGGAAGCTCATTGTTGTTTGAGGCAAGGACAGGTGTTTTGCGAACCAGAACATACAGAGCGAAGTACCAGGAAATGGATACAGTGTGCGCTGCTTGTGGAGAGGTGGACGAGACGGCTGAGCACTTGATACTCTACTGTAAAGGGCTTCACCCTATGCCTACCGAAGACAACATAGATTTAATAAAGTCATTGGGTTTTAGAGACAGCGAAGGAAAAGTGGATTACAAGACAGTAGAGATTACCAAGCAAAGATTAAGTGAATGGTGGCAGAAAGCACGAGAAAACTAGGTATTTTCTTATTAACTGATGGCAAGGGGTTTTATAGCCTCACTTTCTGTTCAGTGCAGAGTGTATATAGTTTTCACATTTAAATATTCTAAGCTTAAATGGTAAGACAAATTGGCTAGGTGGCGTAAGCTACCGCCCGATCCAAAGGGCTCAGCCGTATTCATCCATCCATCCATCCAACCAGCGCGCCGGTAAAACTAACCGCTGGGCCCCGCGCCAATTACAACGGACACGTTGGCGCGTGCTCAAAGGCTTCTGCTCGTCTTGCCGCCGACCAACATGCCGTCGTTTCCATCATCCACATCGTCGGCGGTGCTTCCGCTCGTCTTGCCGCCGACGAACATGGCGGTGCCTCTAGCATCCACATCGTCCCCGGTGCTTCTGCCACAACTCGAAAACATTACTCACACCACAAAACACCGCGGATCACTCGGCGGTGTTCCATTGGACATTCATGCTTTCGCATTCACAACTCATAAGAAGTGCTTAGGTGTCTTCCGACTTTCTTCAATTTGGTGCATGCTGGCTGCAGAAAATAATTTTTTAAAGTACCGCCTTCCTTCCCAGAGCGTGACGTCATGAAAGGAGTTTTCGGAATCTCCGCTCTCGCGCATCTTCAGTGCCCATCAAAGCTACGCACGCGCACTATTGCTATTTTCATAAAGGTCAAAAAAAGGCGTCACAACTGGTGTCAGTGCAGGGGAATATACCTGGCAGGCTTCCAAAGGCACGTGCTGCCCTGACGAGCGACACGCGCTTGGCGGCCGAAAGATATGAGTATGACGTAACAACTGGTCAGGTTTTTTTGTGTTTTCTCTCGTGTAGTCACATCTTCAGGGACAATGATAGTGATGTAGCGGCAGCTAGCGGCAGCGATTTAGCGCTTAAACGGTGCCAAGCTCACGGGACAGGCACGTGCTAAGGACACGAGGTGTCTGGACCACGAGCTGCACGGACTCTGAGATTCGGCGAAGGGCCCCTCGATGGGCTAGTCAAAAGGATAGTGTAAATATTGTAAATAAATATGTAGAGTGCGATCTACTCACCTCCACTCCTACAGTGATATTCAGATTTGCGGGATAAAATACTCTAGAATTCACCTCTAACTCGTTTTATTCGAGAACCTCTTCAGCTTCCCTTGTATCAGCTCTGCTTAGAGTATCGACATTCACCCTTCCATATTCTATTCTGAGCATTGCCATTTTGTAGCCTAGTGCAGACCGAACACAATTGGCGATAGTTACGATACGAAAATGCGACTTCTGGAACTCTAGACATGCAGTCTGTAAGCTCCGGCGATATTGTTTCGCTCCGTCACAGACTGTTCCAACATTCTTGGAGGACAAAAAGCGTTTCCTGCAATTTCAGACAAAGTTTAATATAGCTGGCAGCAGTGATTTCAAGCAATAAGATGGGTGAAGTGAAGTTATTCAGAAGCATAGCTTATTTAAAGGCTCTAGTTGAGACTATAACTTGCATGGCCGTATGCATGTCCTGACCAGTACTGTTTCGCGTTCCCAGGCAGCAGCTCTGTCCACGGCTTGTCGGGTGCCTGGGCTCGCCACTCAAGGACAAGAACATAGTTTCGGCCCAGCGCTTTGAGAAAGGGGAGATGGGCAGGGGCTCTGGCTGCCTGGCCACTGCGCCCTCCTGCCAGGGGGAGGAGGCCAAGCTGGTGTACGGGTGCGTGGACTTATATGCGAGGGTTGTGTTTGGGCATGCCTGCATGCATATAATTCCATTTTTCGTGCCTACGCGAGTGCCACTTTTTGGCCAGGTGTTTGCTAGGAGGTGTATGTCTGCGTGCAAATGTTTTCTTAGGATGATTGAGTTTTCTGAAGGCATGTGTGAAGCAAGAACAATGACTATCCCTTTAAGCATACATTCACTGGTCTGCACAGTCTCATTTTGCTTTCTTCAGTATTTTATTAAGTTTCAGAGTTTGACTATAGTTGGTACATTATGCATTACGAAAAGTGTTAAGGCTCTAATTATAACTCGGTGCTTCATCTGTTGTGCCTTTTCAAATTTAAATTCATCATTTGTTTCCACTTCGTAATCTGCACGTTTTTTATTTTATTGTCAGTTTCGCATGGACATTTCAATGGTTGCACAAGAACGTCTGTTCCAAGTGGGACCGCGAGAGTCACTTCAGGTTTGCTGGAGTCGATAAAGCCGAACTTTTTCTGCATTGGCTTTATAACTCCAGCTAAGCTGGTCGCTACTTATCTCCCTATTTGTGCAAACAGTTGCAAAATTTTCTTCGTATATCTTGAGGTGCATTTGCTTACTTGACTCTTACGACCCTGATGTTGTCGAAAACTGAAACTTTGGGTAGAGTAAACCCGCTTATGATTTTCCCGGTTTCGTTTGTGCTTCATGCCCGTGATGCCGCAGGAACTCTAAGTTTGAGGAGACCTGCTCTATATGGCATTGATGACATTGGGAAGGTGATCTGCAGTGCCACACTGCAATGCATACTATCAAGCTTGTCTGTTTTAGCAGCAAGGGCCACGAGCTAAGGAAATCCTATCCACAGGATTACAGTGACCTTTAGGCAGGGTGTCTCCAGGTCATGAATTGCATAAAATAGAAATTTTCTGAGATACAAGTGAGCCAGGCATTGGCTACATGTTTACCGTGATATACCGAGAATGCATCCATGTCACAATAAGTGCCCTCCCGCTACTTTTTAAATGTTGGAGAAGTAAGCAAAGGGACGTATCAAGTACCCGCCCGAGTTTACTGAGCACACTTAGCTAGCCGAGATGCTCCTCTATGTCAGTTGCTTATTTAGACGTGCCTGTGCAATACAGTGAAGCTTAATGCGGGTGTACTGGTGCTAAGCGGTAAAGTCCAGCCCACCTTGTGTCCTTTTTGCATCTTTACTCTACAATCTAACAAGCACTCGTCGCACAATTTTTAAGATTGTCTGCAACCTTTGGGTGGACGCTTGCTCGGTATTTTATAGTAATTCCTGGCCTTTGGAGATCTAGTGACTGAACGTCATTAGCTCTATGTCACATTTGCACCTAGTTTAACCTCGTACTTGGTACTTTCGACCAGCATTGCTGTGGAGCTGGTCAAGGTGGTTGGAGCTGTGGGCGCGCTTCGACCTGTGCTAGGGTCCCTGTTTCATCGTATGCTGCTCTACCCTCTGCCACAGCATTGCCTCGAACCACTCAAGTTTGTCAAGGAGGTTTGTATAAGCTGTAGCTTCCCATCACACATGCTTCACCATTTGCGCACTTTCAACAAATTAATTTTCTTTTTAAGGCCCTTCGAGGTACTTGGATTGAAAGAATAAATCTGGAACTTTTGCATGAGTATTGCGGTGAATGCTTCCTGGTCTTTTCGAATAAGTTATCCTTGCATGCTTTGCAATATGTATGAGCTAGCTCCAGTTCGTGGGCGAATTATTTTGATAATGAGAATCAAGAATTGTTTTGACAGAGATCCTAATCTGCGAGACATATTTGTCATTTTGAAATTCCTGAGTGGCTTGTACTGAACGAGACATGATTTGAGGTGATACGTGGTGAAAACAGGGGCTGTTTTTAATGTGAAAGCATTAACTGTCCTATAGAGCGAAGCTGGCATTATCTGATGTCTGTAGTAGCAAAAAAACTGCACCTAAACACCCATTAGTTGAGCGAAACGGCACCCAAATTGCCATTTTGGCTGAGCTAAACGACACGTAAATTTCCATTGGCTGAATGAAACGGCGCATGAATTCCCACTGGCTGCCAGGCGGACGCGTTTCAGAAAACTAAAACACAAGGAAAAGCACAGTAATGCAAATGCCTAGTCATGGAAGCCGCGGGGCACTCAAGATCAAAGCAGATGCGCCTCAGAAATAAAACGAAAAGAAAAGCACAGCAACACAGATGCATTGTCAGGGAAGCCAGGGAGCCGGCAGGGGTGCTGCGCCTGCGCAATGGGGGAGCTTGGTGTCACCACCGGAGCGCAGTGTGAAAAAGGAATACGTGACGCACTGCTTGTAGAAATGCGCTGCATGTAGGAATGCAAAAGCATTCCTCCGCATAAGCAGTCTTAAGTGTTTTTGTTTAATTTTTCTTCGTGTGCATTCAGATGCTGAAGAATCCTGAACAGCTGCTCCAGTTTGCTGGCCCTCCCTTGTGGGGGGACGCGAAGAATCCGAGGCTTAGCGACCTGGATCTGTTGAAAATGTAAGCAGTCCCATGCTTCCAATTGTGAGCAGAATGAAACGATAGCTTGCTTGTTACTAGAGAAAACTTTTGAAGAGATTATATGCTAACCTCTGTGCTTCAGTTCTCTGAAGATTTCCAAAATTTCTAAGCTGAGAAAAACAAATTTTTAAATTATACGGTAATTGGAACCCAAAAGGGCATTGTGGATCTCAGAATCTCTATGTTCCTTCTGTCCTCACTTCCTACAGTTAAAATATTATCACCTGCATCTTCGGTTTAGAGTTTAGCATTTAAATATACAGTTTCTATTTGTATTGACTCAGTGGTTCTCAACCGCTGGTGTTTTGGGGACCCCTTCTGGGAATTGGTGGAAGAGATGGGGGAATTCCATCCACTAAGTGAGAGGTGGTAGGGCATATTTACAGTGGCAGAAGGGTAAAGAAGAAAACTAATTGGAATCGAACCAACTTTAACGCTTTTAATTGGAGAAATAGTCAGCTTTTTATCTCGGCGTGTGTGCTTTGGTCTATTTAGCTTTGTGGGACAACCAGCATCAATAAGAAAAATGAGGAGTCCTATGTTATTCTACAGTACAGTCAGAAGAGAGCTGCGACACGTCACTGCGAAGTCATTGGTCATCGGCGTCACATTCACACACCGTGGGGCAGGGGCAGATTCAGGGGGGGGTGGCGGCGGGGCGGCCCCCCCCACAAACAAAGTCGACCCCCCTCCCCTCCCCCTTCTGGGAGAGCAATTTGACATGGGTGGACCCCCCAGTGCACAAGAAAGAATGGGAGAATAGTATCCTTACAAATTCCCCCCCCCCCCCTCCTTCCCAAAACGGAGTTCTGGATCCGCCCCTGCCGTGGGGTGCGTGAACAAAAGCGTTCAGAACAAAAGAGACATCTGTCTTTTTATGAACACTTTCGTTTTGCTCCATTTTGTTCAAAACGCTTTTGTTTCTTTTTGTTCCGGAGCATGCGAGAGCACGTCTCCTGGCACGAGCTCTTGGCATTGACAGTGCTACGATGGCATATTGTTATAGACTATTTAAAAAAAAATTTTTTCAGAGAGTGCCTGGAGTGGGCATAGCGTACTACAAAAACCTTTAGTATGGAGCAGGTTAACGCTGTGGTGTAGCTCAATGGTAATACTTCCGCTTCGCACGTAGCAGACCCAGGTTCAATTCCCGCAGGCAGAGGGCGATCTTCTTCGAGGATTTGGCACAACATCGACGGCAGATGCCCTACATCACCAACTAAAACATCAACAACTACAACAACAATCAACAACAGACGTCATTTCCAGTGGTGGGAAGAGCCCAGTAACAGAAATTGCTGTAAAAGACGGTTTTATTGTTCAGCTTGACTGATGTACGATGGCTTTGTGGACCCAAGAAGGTCCTCAGGGACCCCATAGAGTCTGCAGACTCCGATTGAGAACCACTGGAGCTTATCTTGAATCACTGCAAGCCTGTCTGAGTACCAAGTCAGCTTTCTCACATCGAAGCCACATCATAGATCACAGCTGGCACGGTGAAGCAGTTTTCGTCGTACATGTGCTAAGATCGTATGACAGGCTAGTTGGTTATACATTACGCAAATAAAGGTGGCGCAAAGACGAGGACAAGTAGAAGAACACACAGACACTAAACGTCAGTTGCAAGTCGGCACTTGGACGTGTCTGCAATTCTTCTGCTTGTTCTTGTCTTTTGCGCTACCTTCATCTGTGCAAGTCTTTGCCCATCCCTGTATGTAATAAATGTCCATTTGAGCATGCTCCACTTTTAATCGCCCACCATTCTTTCGTAGCGTCCTCCATGCCACACACAGAAATGCATGGTTTCTTTCTCGTGTCCAGAGTTGTGGATGGTCTTGGGGAGTGCTGCCACAGCAACGACCCCAACGTGTGCTACGTAAGCGTGGAGTGCGTCGTCGCTCTGCTCGCCAGCCTCGAAACGCTCGTCTCTGGTGCCAGGATCTCGGAGGAGATGGCAGAACGCATCAACACCACCTACCCGACGCTCCAGAGTGCAGATTACGTCGGTAAGTTCCTCTCTCGTGCACGGAAAGATGCATTTTGGTTGACTTACTTGCCGTTTAGGAAAGCTATATTAAATTTTAGAGAAGGCCTGCCAGATGTAATAACGATAAAATGAAGCATTGAAAATCACTTCAGTATTTCTTTAAGGGGCAGATGGTTTAAGCCTCGAAAGATAAGGTTTTGAATATAATTATAATGCTGTTGACAGCTCTGTACCTAACACAGCTACCTTAGAACTAATGAAAAATAATGGTAGACCTCGAGGTATCTAGCATTGAGGCCTACCCACTATCTTTCCAATCAAAGCCAATCATAGCTCGGCGTCATTCTGGCGTCACCACAACTCCCGCGCAAGAAGCAGATGACTCGCTCTCCACATGAAGTCCGATCGTAACCGACACTACCATTCAATGGAGCCAATCAAGCGACGCTAGAGTGTACTAGAAAGGATGAGTGGGGCCACTGGAGTGCTATTTTGGTACCTCTGCATGTGGAAAAAAACGGCTAATCCAAGCCACTTCGCTCCTAGCGCCCTCTCGAGTGCAACGAGCGAAGTGGTTCGGATTAGCCGCTTTTTATGAAAAAAGGTTCAGCCTTTGCACTTTTGTGAAGAAGGAAGACCAGCGGAGCTGTACTTGATACACTGTGTGCTTCTTCGTCGTCGTCTGTCTTTCGCGCTGTTTTCTAAGATGAATTCCCACCAACGTGCCCAACTATCCATTCTTCTATTATAGCTGGAAAGGTTGCCGCCATTTACGAGTGATGGCGGGAACCATACTGGTTGTGTGCTTGCCGCCATCGCTTATAGATGGCAGTAGCTGTCCGGGTAGGTTTGTGTTGACGTACACGGACACGATCCTGGGGAACCTAGCCCTTAACAACTCCGCTGTAAAAATATACTTATATGGTAAATTGCATTGAAAATGGTAATCAAAACTGTTTTTAATACCAGTGTGTGGTTTCTGACTTATTTTTTATGAATCTAACATTATCCACCCATACACGGCCTAAAAATCCATAAATTAGTAGAACCTCATTGTTATGTTCTTGGCTGGCACGTTTTCATAGTTTGGTTTCTGAATGCTGGTTTTGTTGAACAAGCAGTAGGTTTACAAATATCCCGTTCAGGCTGGCACGACCTTGGAGTAGGGTCAAAGAATTTAGGTTTTTGCAATAGCCCATTTATCTTTCCACCTCTTTCTTTAATGTGCATGCACTCTTCTGTTGTGCTGTTCAGTTTTCCTGGCTTCATTCGTTTCATTTTGCGTAAAGTTTGGAATTAGTCATGTGCGAATAGTGGATTTTGACTTCGCAGCAAATTCGGCTCGAATTGTGGTTTTGGATGAATATTTTCGAATTGAATATAAAATAGTTTGAAACAAAAATTCAGCTCATCTCGTGGAGGTTGTTTCCAGCCTTCCACTTGTCCACTTCTAATCAGTTAATTTTAAATATAAGCTATCTATGAACTCTGGAATGTAAACGACAAAGTTGTTGCAGCTATCATTGCTATATGCAAATATTCTTTCTTCAATATCAAATTAAAATTTCATTAAAAAAATTGCAAACGACCACACACAGTGCTGCAATTGACAGCGGTAGCTGCTGCATTGTGGAAAGGAGATTTGCCTTCAGGCAGTGTGCTGTACAATATTTGCAATGGGCTCTGCTTTCAGTAGAGTCGATGTAGGAGTCGTGTGTGAGGGGATGTGTGCTTTGGTGGACCGATTGTCCGAGGTGTCGCATGTTTCGGAAAAGAACACAGATGTGCTTTTCTCTTTTCTGCTGAAACATACTTTTAGAACGGGAGTGCCTGTGACTGTGACTGTAGTGGAAGAAGCGAAAGTATGTACTGTAGAGGAGCAGAGAGCGTACGAGAACAGAACCTGGGTGGTGGCACTAGGGAGGCGAGGAGGTTTGTCTGCACAGCGTGACCATGTGGGTATTTTGAAATGGCAGCTGCTGGAGGGGGGAAGGGAAGGCATCGCCGGAGGGTATATGGATGTGGCAGGAACAATGGGGAGGTGGAGAGCGCTCGCTCCGTGTTCACGTGGGATTTTCGGAGCAGCGGCAGCCTACAGGGGGGAGGGGGCGGAGAGAGAGAGAGAGAGTCTTGCCGCATTTGGCGTGTATGTGTGAGGGTGTGGGGAATGATGGGAAAAGAAAGAACAGCGCCTCTGCTGCGAAATGCCTCCACTGTAAAAAACAACAAAAAAAACAACACAAATGATGACAAGTGCGGTTGTCAAGGCATCGCTGCCTAACACGATATTAATTGTGGCGGATTATCCCCTTTAAGTGCGCTAGTCTCTGAGCGCCTGTGGACTGCGGCGAAGCCATACCCGTGGAGCCTGCGAGCTCTGCAAGCATTGCTTCGCCACTGCGCACAGGTGCTTGGTGGGAAGCGCACTCAACGGGGCTACCCCGCCGCATTCAACGCTTAGAAAAGTGGGAACTAACGACTAATTTGTTCTCTAAGAGAGTATTGAATTGCGTAATATTCGAAACTACTATTAGAAAACTAGAATATTTCCACAATTCTAGAATTCGGAGTTCATGATCACACGTTGCGACGTCTGCCTTCACTGCTATGTGCCGGTGCGCGAGTCAGGCTTTACTGTTTTGCACCAGGGTGCTAGGAGCAGCGACTGATCTGGGGGAGCATTTCGATTAGCTCGATGGGCTTGGAAATTCATACTTGACCTTATAGCTCGCCATTTTTTTTGCTATGATTATTGACCGACCCCTAATATTAACAAACAGTTCTTTTGACCTATATTTGAATAAGTATGGTAGTTGTTCATAGCCAGGATTGTTCATGTGAAATACATTGCTGTGTAAAAATTGCTTCCCGTCTTATTAATAGGCCCCAAAAGTGTTATAGATTCTTACATTTTCCCGATCACATGCCTCTTTACCATGATCTCGTGAAAAGGGTATTGGCAGGGTTCATTTCACTTTGACTTAAAATGAAAGAAACACACAAGAGGACGATAAGAAATGTGATAAGAAAGAGAAAAGATTGTTGCATCTTTTTGTTGCAAAAAAAAAAAAGAAAGGGTATGACTTTGATGTTTGATGATTGAAGCGAGAAGCTTATGCAAATAATTTGCAAATTTTTAGACTCTGCAAAAAGTAAAAATGCTTAAGCTGTAAAAAAAAAAGAAGAAACTAAAAATAGTTGGACATTTAAATACTTAAGTCTTGCGAAAATTTACTGAAGAAATTTATCACCATTACGTTTTTACATTTGTGGCACTCTTAAGCATCGGTTCTCAGACTGGGTTCTTAGGAACCCAGGAGTTCCCCAGTGTACCCTTAGAGGACCCCCATGTGCTCCCAAATTTCCTCGGTTGTTCCCGCCCCCAAGTGAAGTTTTCATCCAGTTCACGCACCATTTTGGAAGATCTGAGTGATTCGTTGATGTGGGACTGTGTACCAGATATTCCCTAGTACGTGCACATGATTTTTTACAAGATCTATAGGCTTCATCACTTTCTTTTTATTAATGACGAGACCGGGAGGTGTTTCTCAGCTACCAATTAAGAGAGATGGGCATTACTCGAGATTAGAGAGTTTGATAACCCCTCTTCTAAAGCAAGCATATCTGTCCAAATCAAACAATTTCACCATATCTGCTAAACCCTTGTGTCTTGTTTTCGCTAGTTTAACAATGTAGGTCTTCAGATAATTTGCGCTAATTTTTGTTTTCGCTTCCAAGGTGCGTCCTTCTTGCTAGAGAAATCGGCAAGGGTTGGATTCACCAATGGCTGGCAGCCCTCGAGCACAGAGAAGGGGACGTTCCCGGTGTCTTCCCACACTCTGCTCTCAAACCTGGAGCGTGTGATTCTCGAGAGACACAAGGACAACTGCCTGCCGCGGGACGAGAGCCCTCCGCGGAGTAGTCCAGTGGAACGGGCGCTCGAAGCGTGCGAGGAGTTTGACATGGAGTCCCTAGACAGTGTGCCGAGAGCGTCCAACGAAAAGGAGATGGACGTCGAGGCGTCGGGGAAGGAAGAAGAAGAATTGGACGGGGACCTGAATGAAGAGAACACTGTTCCTGAACATCCCGGTGAATATCCTGAGCATCCTGAAAATCTCTGTGATACCCTCAATCCTGGAGGGACGAAAGCCACTGAAGCAGATGCAAACGCTGTTGAAGAACCTTCTGAAGGAAATGACCCGATTCAGCTTGATGAAGAAGAGTTAGTTCAGAGCGGGAACGATGAAGATTTGGATACGGCAGAAAGTCTAGATGCGGAGATGGTGAGTTCTCTATTGTGTTTTTCAAGGGCTTATAAACATTCTGCCGGCTCTATCCAAAACGTTACCCATCCTCAACTTTTCTTGTGACCCTAGATGCTTCTGTGGCTGACATTGTATGAACATTCTTGTTGTTTTCCTCGCTGATATTGCCAACTATTACGTGAGTTGTTTTTTGTACAAGAGATATTTATTTCTGTTATATCACCGAGGCAACCTTTTCACGATACAACCCTACTAGATTGTTACAAGAGGGTTGGTACAAGTTACAAATTCGAAAAATGAAAACATAGAAAGTCTGCATTGTCTCTCTGTGTTGAAAGTCAACAACCTAGAGGGACAATGCAGACCTTCTAGGCTGTTGTCTTTACACTGTACCAATCACGTTTGCTAGTTTTTAGGGTTGTGCGATATATTCAAAATTTCTATTAGTAGTGCCGAATAATACACCATTTAATATTTGCTGCGAGATAAACTTTAGTATTTATCTTTTTCGAAGTATTGATCGTGGCGGGTTAGCCCTCTGAGCTCGCTTCTTATTGAGCACAAATGCGCTGCGGAGAAGCAACACCCGCGGAAGCGAGTTCTGCGGGTGTTGCTTCTTTGCAGTGCACTGGTGCTGGGTAAGAAGCCCACAGCTATCAACACTTGCAAAAGTATGAATATCGCAATTGCGTGCTCGGGAGAAAAGTGTGCTTTTAAAGCGGGATGGTGCACACATGTGCCCAGTGTATTTAAAAAGAAACAAAACTTTGTAAATGTTAATATCTACAGTGCAGTAGAATTTTCAAAATTAAGCTGTGACTGTTATGCAAGGCTGCGTGTTCGGTAGGCAGAGATGCCCTGACAACCTGCATTCATTTCAAATGCAGGATTTAAGAAAGAATATCTGCATGTAGCAAGATTTTTAAATCCACTCAATTAGGTATATCTGGGCATCTCTACAGGTTTAATATTAAGCTAAATTTATTGTTTACTTGCCATCCTAAGGCATCGGACTTTATGAGGTCACAGTCTATAAATATACCGTAGAATACCGTGCATCCACCAATTCCACACTAAGCGCCCATTCCCAAATTTGTAAGATCTGAGAAAATATGCACAGTACATTGATACGTAAAATTGATGACCGGACAAGCGCCCATCCCCATTTTTTAGCGATTATCTCTAAATTTTGAGTGGGTGCTTGCCCGGTGTTATATGATAGCTGAATTAAAATTACCCTATAAATGGACAACTGGAAGCTTGGAAACAACCTTCACAGGTTTATTTGGGTTTTGTGTATGCAGGGTGCAACAGTGGTGAAAGGCTTGGAGAAACTATTTCATATGTGTATTCAGAAATATTTGGCCAAAACCACTATTTGCTTTGAATTCGCTTTGAACTCAAAATCCACTATTCATACATGACCACTGCGTTGGTGATGTTGGCATTTAGCTCAAGTTGTGTCAGTTATGTCTTTTTGTTTGTGTTTAAATTCTTCTAAATAACTCTTCATCCTCTGTTAGCATCCGACAGAGCCCAATGTGTTATTCAAACAACCAACAAAACATACATGATGTTAAAGTGTATATTTGTTTCTCAAGATATTTTGAACCTTCAGCTTGTGTATTTATACTCTATGCCACCAGAATGATTTATGCGTAAATGGTGGATTTTGAGTTCGAGACAAATTCGAGTGAATAGTGGTTTCGGCCAAATATTTTCAAATCAAACATCAAATAGTATCTCCAAGCCTTCCACTACCGCGCACCATGCTTAAACGAAAATTCAGCTGAACTCATAAAGGTTGTTCCCAACCTTCCATGTGTCCACTTCTATGCTCAGTTAAATTTAACATAGCTATATTTATTAACTGTATGTAGAAATGGCAAAATTGCTGCAACTATTCCAACCGAGGGGATTTATAAGTCTCCTTGCTATATGCTAATATTTTTTATGCAGTTTAAATTTTGACAAAAAAAACAACAACAACAAAAAGAAAAAAACATGAATGATGAGCACGGGTTGTCAAGTTAGGTCGCAGTTAGCCCCATCGTGATTAACCGCAATCAACACTTCGAAGTGTTGATCGCAGCAAGTTGGCGTCGGACCAACTTGCTGCGATCAACACTTAGAAAAGTATGAATATCGCAGTTTAGCTCGAGCGAATATCAAATAGCGTATTAATTGAATCTGCTATACCTATTCGAAAATTTGAATATTCGCACTACACTAGCCGAAACATAATGACCACCCATGTAACACAACATTCATCCACCCTTGGCACTCAAAACAGTTGCAACCAATCTTGGCATGGATTCTACAAGTACTTTGTCAGTGCCTTGATTAAGAATGTACCAGATTTGTAAGCACAGGTCGCACAATTTTTATAGATTACGACAAAATGTTTTTCGAGCTTCGAGCTGGCGCCTTGTCACATCCCAAATGTGCTCAATAGGACTGATATCTGACATTTTATGTGGTCAGGACATCAACTGGAATTTATCATCATGTTCTTCAATCCATCCCTGGCAGCCTCTCTATCCCTGGCAGCCATTATCTGCCATCAGCATCGGAAGATGGTAGATAACGCGGATGGCTCATCAGCTAGGTGCGCTCATTCCCACAATGTAGTGGTGGCCATAATGTTTTGGCTGACCAGTGTATGTGTAATTTTAAAATTGATTGTTCCACTTCACACCTGTTATGAGCATAAATCTCAGTGTATAACACACTTTCACAACTGTACTATTTGAAATGTATCATCTTGTTCCCAAACTGTGACGCAAGCTCCATTTTTGGTTTATAATAAATGTACCCGTAGTGCTATCGTGTTCACTGAACAACACAGTTAGCATAAACACAGTGCCCTTTATGGGTACTTTTTGCCAGAAAAGGAGTGTCGAAGACAGGTTTTGAGTCATGAGATATAAACAATTAATAGGTGTGACTGTGTGTGTATGCTTACTGCTACTGTCACTAAATTAAGAGTCTACACCATCTCTAGTTTCCAGCGATGCAGCGGGTTTTCAGTCTCTTCTTTTCACCCTCTACATACCCTAACGTCCGACATGAAGATGAGAATACCTTTTTGTTCTTTTGCCCGCAGTCGGAGAAAGACTTTGGGGAGGAGCCGGACGATATGCATGTCGTCCACGAGAAGGCGTCTGAGCCGCTGATGAAGGACGCCAACCAGAGCGAGAGAGAGCGCCTCGAGAGGTTCTTCGAATCCAACGACAAGTTTGCAGAGCGTGAGCGGAAGACGGCCCGGGAGTTTGTTGGACGCCTCTCCGAGTTCCTGCCTCGCCTACTCCACATCCGCAGCTCCATTGAAGCTGACCAGGACCTTCAACAGTTTGCCAGCGACTACTCCGAAGGTGACTTCAATTGTTTTAAATATTTATTTATCGATACTACTGCCTGTGAGGCCAAAGCAGGAGTGGATGATTGCGATGCAATTGGCACATTTGTCACTAGTATAAAACAGCAAAATTTGTGCGTGCATCCTCCTTAATCATATATATCAGGGGTGACCAAGCTGCAACTCCTCAACTCCTCACGTGTTAAAGTGTGGCTCGTGGCTCCTTAGTAAACCTACCCCTCTCCCAGTCACGCGAGCACTTTCCCAAAAAGAGAAATGGAATGCGTTCTAAATTGAAAGACAGGTCGTGGTTTGGTAGTCTTGTGCTACTGCTACCTGACTTACAGATGGACTGCTTTTGACTCGGATAGATCTAAAGTAGTTCAAGTTTCATTTATTGCTCTTAACAAAAGACCCCTCCCCCTTCCCCCCTTTTCTGCCTTTCCTGTCCCAGGCGGCTCTTGGAAGTTTTGTGGTTTTGTTTGCGGCTCTTTAGCCGGGTCTGCCTGGCCACCCATGGTATATATTAATAAGCTGCACACAGCAATATCTTTTTGCCGAAAATCAATGAAGCAGGGTCAATTTATGACTTTTACATGCATTTAAAGATTTATACTACTTATACAATACACAATGCAACATAGTGACTGTATTAAAGGGAAGATGGGGAGCACTTCTACATTTGAGGAAAAACGCTTGAATTGCGTTCATTTGGCCTTTAGAATAACAGATATCATATTTATATTTCAATCCGACCGCTAGAGAGCCATAAGAGCAATTTCAAAATAGGGACTCGAAGCCCCGCCTCCCTAGCCTTGGGCAGCCAAAAGATCCGTCGATGACGTCACGTACAGCGGCTTTCTTTTGCATTTTCTGCGTTTCAGAATACTTGCGTAGCAAATGGTTTGGGTATTCGGGTTTCACGGGGTAAATATACACTAAAATTCACTTCTAACTCATTTTTTTTCGAGAAGCTCCTTAGCTTCCCTTAAAGGACAGAGGCAAAGGAAAAAACATTTTTTTTTAAACAGCTTAGATGGAAAAAGGATGTCATAAAACAATTTTACAACGAAGAAAAAAATTTTTAGAGCTATATTTACGGCGCTATACGAATTTGTAGTTGGCGCCCGCGGGCGCCGCGGAAAAGTGGCCCTTATTTATCACGTGACTGGCCCTTATTTGTCACGTGGTGCTTGCGCTCTTTCGAAAGCTTCTTTGGCCTCTAAAAGTAACTTATTCATCTTTGTTTGAAGTATAACAAAAAAACTAAGATTAATAAGTAACTTTTAGAGCCCAAAGGAAACTCCTGAAAAAGCGCAAGCAGACGTGATAGACCTGTGCGCCGGTCAGATGACGGCGGCGGCGCCCTGAAGCAGACGAACTTGTGCGGCGGCGGCGACGGCGGCGTGGAGAAACGCGTTGAAGCGGCGTCGCACAACGCTCAGCGTGCGGCGGCGGCGTGACTTTGCGGCGGCGACGCAGCGCGGCGGCGCGCGGGCCTACCACGTGACCAGCGGCGGCTCCCGCGGGCGCCAACTACAAATTCGTTTTGCGCCGTAAATATAGCTCTAAATTTTTTTTTCTTCGTTGTAAATTCGTTTTATAATATTCTTTTTCCATCTAGCCTGTTTAAAATATCATCTCCCTCGATGACAATCACAAGCATGCTGAAGTGGTTTACTGTGGAAGCATGTGCCTTCAAAAAAAAATTGACCGCATCTCCACGTGGTAAATGATGTTGATTGGGGCGAAGTTCTGGTGGTGCTTGTCTGCGTAGACGCTGAGCCGCAGCATGCCGAGCCTTTCGTTCGTTTTCATCCATGTCAGAAAGAGAATGCGTGGTATGGAACGTGGTCATATACGCATTTGAGCATTTGACCGCAGCGCCCTCTCGTCTATAAACGTTGAGCCAATGCATGCAAAGTTTAACGCGATTATATACGCATTTGACTGCAGCGCCCTCTCCTGTATAGACGTTGAGCGGCTACATGCAACGTTTCATCCATGACATCCCCAGCTCTCGAGTTACTACCACATCTCAGAGCCCCTACTCGTCCCGCAGTCGCAGCCGAGTGGTTAAGGCCTGGCGATGGACTAGAAATCCATTGGGGTCTCCCGCACAGGTTTGAATCCTGTCGACTGCGCAAACATACTTTTTTTTTTCTTTCATCTTTTCTAATTTTTTTTTAACCCATTTTTTTTTTTTTTTTGTGACAGGGCACGTGCTTACGTGCTTGTGGAGCACGTGGTCCTGCAGCCCGAGCGGTCACGTGCTCGTGAGCACGGAGGCTCGTGAGCCGGAGCAGGAGCACCGGGGACATCAGACCGGGGACGCAACTAGCCCCTAAGCGAGCCCCCCGCCCCTAAAAAAAAAGTTTATTAATGCGAGTAGCATTCTTTGGCTACTTCACGCACTTTTTCGCCCCAATGTATCTATCTATCTGGCTATCTAACCTCTTACGCCGCGGGTGCGATAAATAAATAAAAAGACCGGCGCTGGCTGGGATTCGAACCGTTGACCCTTTGATCAGCAGGCAGACACGCTAACCACAGAGCTATGAAGGCAGTCATGTCAATGCACTCTAAACGGTTGTTTATATCTTGACCATAGACGCGCTGACAGCGCTGTCACAACGGCACCGGTGCGCGCGCCCCATGCACGAGGCTCATTCCGCTCTCGTGAGGCTGAGCACGGCCGCTAGCTCACCCTCTCCCGCGCTCGGGAGAGGGTGATGTAGCGGCCGTGCTCAGCCTCACGCGAGCGGAATGAGCCCTCGTGCATGCGAACGCGCGCGCACCGGTAGCTGTGACAGCGCTGTAAGCGCGTCCTATGGTAAAGATATAAACAACCGTTTAGAGTACCGTTGGTTGAGACTAGCTGAGACGCCAGAAAGTCTGATCGGTACCATTTTGAGTGTTTGTGCGTATGGCTGCGTGCTTTGCTCGCCTTCCTAAGTGACACAAACGCACGTGCTGAGGCTGCGTGAGATCGTGCACGGGGCTGTGAAAGTGTCAACAAACTTGGAATCGCCTCAGAGTGGGCTGGCGTATCTAGAGCGTAGGCCGTACCTAATCGAACGCATAACTCCGCACCGTTTGGATGCTATTCGCATTAACGTAGATAATCATTCCCAAAGGATGGGTTCTGCTGATTTTTTCTATTTGCTTGTGTCCTTTAAGGAATTTCAACATTGTTTTTTTCCCACGTATTTCTCATTTGTCTGATTGTTTCCTTTATGTCCTTCACATTTCATGAAACTGAATATCTTATCTTTATAAACCTTAGATTGAACAAAATAAAATGCTACCTAGTGGCAGTCTTGGTTTTTTTAAAGAAAGTAGTAAGTTTGTGTAAATATTTGAAATTTCAATTATAGTAGTTTTGAGTAGTATGATATTCAGGATTCTTTTCAAGGTTAACTGCAATATTCATGCTTTTCAAGTGTTGATAATGGCAAATTAAGGCCTGTTCCCACACTTGCGCCTTCTTAGGACCGGAGAGACTAAGAACTGCTTTTAAGTCTTTCATAATGACTTACAACAGGGTCACTTGGTAGCACAGCCGTTCGTAAGTCGTCACAAGAGACCTGTCATGTCAAAGTATGTCATAGTCAAATGCAAGTGTCTGAATGGGCCTTTAGCCCCGTTGAGTGTGCTTCTTACCGAGTAGCAGTGCACTGCGGAGAAGCAATACCACAGAGCTGATACCAAAATCCGGCGAACCTTGCTTTGCCGAAGCGGATCCGCATGCTCAGGAGAAAAGCACACCTTCAAAGCAGGATGGTGCATGTGCGCGCCTGGTGTACAGGAAATAAAACTCCATGGTGCACTTTTACAAAGACCCCAGGCTAGCGGTTGTACTGCACTGGCAAAATTTCTCATTTACAGCTGAGAGACAAGTTGCCCGTTGAGGCAGACTAAGTTCAGGCTTTAAAAACATACATACACCCCCAGTTGAAAAAAAGAAAAAAAGAATGGAAATTGCATATTGATATCTATTGTCAAAATATTTTCAAGATTAAACTGTGGCTATTGTGCCAGATTATATGTTAGCCAGCTGTGTCCTAACAAGCTGCAATCATCAATTCTGTATTTTTTTTTCAATTTGGAATTGAAGAAAGATTATTTGCATATAGCAAGAACGATTTATGAATTCCCTTAATTAGGTGTAGCTGGGCATCTTTATAGGTTTAATTTTATGTCAGATTTGTTGTTACCTGCCACCCCAATGTAGGCGTTCTGAATTTTTGAGTCTACGGTTCATAAATATAGTTATAGCTAATTTTGCATAGAATTGTACAAGTGGAAGCTTGGGAACAACTTCCACGATTTCAGCTGGTTTTTCGTTGGAGCATGGTGCAGCAATAGTGGAAGGTTTAAACAAAGGTGCAGCGGCTATTCAATATTTGACTAAAAATATTTGACTATAACCACTTTTCTCTTTGAATTTGCTTCAAACTCAAAATCCACTTTTTGCCCATGCCTTGTGAGTAGTATATTATAAAAGCCCTCTTCTAATATACTGCATTGTGTCATTTTACAAGAAGGTAAAAGGTATCATGGAGCAAAGGGTCTGTTTCCCTGTGTTAATAATGCCTTAAAGATGCACTAAAATTAGTCACCTTTATGTTCAATTGGAGAAGTAACTCAGTAGGACTCCTTAAATGAGACAAATATCTAGAAATAAATGTGCTTGGGTGTTCCACGTCCCTATAAGATAATGTAATTCAGGAGGATAATACTTTCTTACGACTTTATCAATAGCACTAGACAGGGGAGTTTAATGAGGAGGCATTCTGACCACTTTTAGTTGCTTATGGGGAAGCGGGGAGAACGTATCCAGACTATTCAGATGGATGGATGGAAAGATGTTAACAACTGTGCCCTTTATAACGAGCGATAGCTCACATCACTTAGCCTGGTCTAGCCTCCTAGCCAACTACAGTCGACTCTCATTAATTCAAACTCTCTTAATTCAAACTTGCGGATAATTCAAACTAACACGCAGGTCCCATCCTATGCGTCTCTATGGGAGGAAACGTCCGTTAATGCAAACTTTGCTTTGTTCAAACAAATTTTCGGTACCCCTCTAGTTTGAATTAACGAGATTCGACTGAAGCATTCTTCCTGTCAATGGCATAATCTTATCTAGTGTTTGCTGATAGGTGAAGAAGGGTTTATTAAACAAAGCTCAGGTTCTGTCTCTTCAATTCCAGCGCTGTGGCAGCAACAGCAGCAGCATTCTGGTCCTTCTGGGTCGGAGGACGGCCCACACCACATCACGATCGTGAATGCCGATGGAATCTACCTAGCCACATACTCCGCCCTGCTGCTCGACCTGAAGCTCCTCCACAGTGGCTACTACCAGGGCTCTCCACTGACGTCCCGTTGACTGAGGTGGGCCTTTTTGGAGGGACGGTGAAGTTGCGCTGGAGCCTGCATTGATTGTTACATTAAACAAAAGCTGGTCTTGTAAAAACTTCATAATGCAAGTGGTTTCAAGTTTTCTGGCCTAGAACTCGTCACATCTGATACTGAAGATCTGTGTCTGATCAAAGACGGATGGAGTATGACGAGCGCAGTACCCCCCCCTCCCACACGCACCCCCTGCTATGCTGTAGATGGTTGAGCGTGTTGGTTTCTAATTCACGATAAGTAAAGAGGGATTACCGTCAAAATTTTGTAAGGGTGCCTTTCCCTGAGAGATGACCCATCCTGTTTTCAGGCTAAATATCTGTAACTTAAAAGTTCAGAAACATCGCCCCCCCTCCCCCCTGATTCTTGTTGGACATTACGCCCTGTCCGACAGAAATCGCATCAACCACACAATCTGCGGTACCTGTACGTGTCACGAGCGGGATTGCAACAGGTTCCCGCGTTTTTGTCTGTGATCTCTGCGTGTAATATCGGTTCCAGTCAAATGTGAGTTCATAGCGAGTTCTCGTCGTTTTTGTCCGCGACCTGTGCGCACAATATCGGTCCCCGTGGCATGCAAGTTTAGCTGGTTTACGCGAGTTCATTGCTCTATGAAACATGAATCTGCTGCATCCGCAGTCTGCAATATCCCTTCTTGTGCCACACAAGATTCTTTAGTGAATTCCCGCGTGTTTATCGCGTTGAGAAACGCGAGTTTGCCGTGTCTGTGATCTGCGGTATCAGCTCTCTTGCCACACGGTTTGTGGCAGGCTGTGTTTTTCATTAATTTTTGATAAAGTTCTGCTCTCTCATCCCTAAAGATAGCCCACCTCATGCCTTTCACTCTTTATCTCTCTATTTTGGGTAGGCGCCCTTACGGTATTTTATGGTATACTTGTTTTGCCGCTTTAAGCTCACTTCCTGCCACTTTCGAAACAGCTTGTTGTAGGTTAATTTTTAGGCAACAAGTGGAGCTCATGTTTCTTCATCCGCTCCATCACTTTGTCTCGGTGGTGCAGCCATAGGCGCATCAGCGTAGTACGTGCGTCCGCTTTTTGACGGACAAAATAATTTATGAACTTTGATCAAGTCTGACTTCGATGAAAGTGATAATGAAGCAACTTATCTAAGTGGCTTCTTTACGTGGGATGTCGTGGACGCTATTGTTGAGCAGGCAGACCCTTTTCAGTGCCAAGTACTTGTTGCGCGTTAACATCGGCTAACCAATCCCATATATAGTACACCAGTGGAAAGACGTGACTGCACGTGAGTTCTACATATTTCTGGCTTTCGTAATGCTGGTACCGCAAGCAAGGAAGAGTACCATTTTTGAGTCACTAGCATGAAAGGTTCGCTGAACCAACATGCGTAAAAAAACCAGCAGGAAAAAAGGAGCAGTTAAAACAAAAAAACAAACAAAAACTGCTGTGAAAGAGTGAAGCACGGGGATCTTACAATTCTTGTTTTACCATCATATGGAGTTTGTGACAAGCTCATTGAGTAAAATTAAACTATGATGTGTGAAGAAAATTTTACAGAAGGAGGAGAATACTGCTTACCCCAATTCTATTCTAAAGTTCACAACAAATTTTTAAAGCATATTTGGAAATATTCTAAAGTATTTGCTCACATCTAAAATTTTTGTAATACCATAATTCCTTTTGGAATTTGACTCAGATTCACCATTGTGTAAATTTTAGTATTGAAAAGTTCTGAATACTTTTCCGTGTACATTTACTTTCAATGAGTAGTGTAGCCTATACTTTGGTGATTAACAGGAACTGACTTGAGCCTTACTGCAATTCTAACCCGGGCCCCCTCTTGTCTTTCAAATTTAGCAATCTATTTAAAATATTTTCAGGATGCACCAGGATTAAGGGTTCTTACGTAACTTCACCACTTTGTTGTTTATCCTTGACAAGCGCTGATTGTTGGGCGAGTTGGTATTGTACATGAAATTGGTAGAGATGTTGTGCGGTGACACAGTGTGTACCTATACGCTGAGGCTCTTAGATTAAATCAGTTGAAAGTTAGCACTCTGTGGTGTCTGTTCTTCCTCTGTCCTTATCTTAAAGTGCAATCATGTTTTCTCATGTTTATCCTTGTCTTGATGCTTGCAAGTCTCGGCATGCTTCTGACATGAGGACATTAGGCTACTTGAGTCATGTGCTAACTCACTTCTCAACATGGATTATTAAGAACAGTGGGAATATATACCAGGAAGGAGCTTGTAAAAACCCTATTTTTGAACTGATATACGTCGATATACTTCTCGTCCCCAGGAGAAGTTTATAGAAGAAGTGCACGGCAGTGGAGTCCTGGTTTACCTCTCGGCGACGTGGCTTTCCGAGCTGTACCAGCAAGTGCTTCTTCGCAGTTTGCTGGAGGGTGCTGGCTATGAACCTGACTCAAGGACAAATCACTCTCTCATTAACCTCCTCACAGGTATATACAAATCCTCCGCTCTCTTTCTCTTCCACTTTTTTTTTATGAAACTTATTTTGCAGTCACGCTTTGGTCTGGACAGAAAACTACATTTTACATCAGTTGTATCATTTACGAAGAAACGGTCTGAAAACAGGCTTTAGGTTCACATATTTTTGAAGCCTCAAGTGTACCCTATCAGGTGCTTCTTCTTCATTAATAAATTTCGGGTGTTTGGAGACTTTAGCATTCATTTTGCAACTTTGGGTTTTCTTAAAATCATGTTTTTTGCATAAAAATAATCAAAATAGGAAATTAACTTGGAATGTTTATTGTAAAATACCAAGAAGGTGTCCCCCAACTTGTGGCAAAAATCAAATGAAATGGAGGTATGGGCACTTGTTCAGTTCGAACGACACAAAGGAAGATGGCAGCCAATAATAAAGATAAAATACTTTGCAGGATTATGTGTACAAAAATAACAGCGAAAACGTGCACTGCACAGTATTTGCAGCATTAAATATCTAGAAAGCTTTTGGTGACAAGAATTGAATCTTCACAGGTGCCATATATTTGTATTACTTGCCTGTAAATCTTGAAAACTAGAACGAAAAAAAGAAAAAAATCTGGTCCTAGAATTTAAAGTAAAAAAAGAAAACACCTTTGTCAAATATAGAGCCCAACAAAAATATTAGCGAAAGTGTCATGTCACTAGAAAAAGTACTCGGGAGGTCTAAAACGTGTCAAAAGTGTCTGCTTTCTTTTTCTTCGTTTTTAAGAGAACTGTCTTCCAGGGAAAATAAAAAAAGAATAAAAAGCGGCACAAAGAGTCTGGGGTTGAATTGGGGGCCCACGAAAGATAGGGGTGCAAGTTTTTTCTTACTTTCTTTTCATTCACTAAAGTTTGTCGGAGTAAATGCGAGAAAATTGTGCCAATGACATGGGGGGAATGGGTGCTTGATCTATATTTTTCATGATTTCCAAAGTCTGTAAAAGTCGATAGTGGGTGCTTGTACGAACATGAGCGCTTTGTCGGTATTTTATGATAAGTGGTTTTTGTTTTAACACATACTAACTTGCATTTTTATGTTCTAGTGTCAGCACATACATACTATAAAAAGCTTCTAGTAATATGAAAAAAAAAAAAAGATGACAGTGTCATTTTGTAAGCATGTAAAAATCTAAGTTAGCAGTATGTTGACAGCCATGCCGAGGCTTCCATGAAAGCTTTTACAGTGAAGCTGTTATGCGCTAGGATCTGGGGAAAAATGTGTCCACGGATGTTGACAGAAACTCTACATTAATCGTGGCAAGTATGAATGAATAAAAATAACAAGGGGGCAACCAGTGTGAGTCAGCCTTCCTTAGCCCTATTAGATAGTGAGGTCCTGATCCCTTGTTATCGCTCTAGGCATAGTCCTCAAGGTCGTCCTAGGTGTCGTCCTAGAAGTCGTCCTCGAGGTCGTCCTAGAGGTGGTCCTCGAGGTCATCCTAGAGGTTGTCCTTGAAGTCGTCCAAGAGGTCGTCCTCTAGGCGTCGTCCTCGAGGTCGTCCTAGAAGTTGTCCTTGAGGTCGTCCTTGACATCAGACATCTACCTCAAGGTCGTCCTAGAAGTCGTCCTCGAGGTTGTCCCAGAAGTCGTCCTTGAGGTCGTCCTCGAGGTTCGTTCTAGGCGTCGTCTTCTAGGCGTCGTCTTCGAGGTCGTCCTAGAAGTCGTCCTCTGAGGTCGTTCTAGGCGTCGTCTTCTAGGTGTCGTCTTCGAGGTCGTCCTAGAAGTCGTTCTTGAGGTCGTCCTAGACGTTGTCCTCGAAGTCGTCCTCGAAGTCGTCCTCGAGGTCGTCCTTGAGGCCATTCTTGAGGTTGTTCTAGACATTGTCCTCTAGGCGTCGTCCTTGAGGTTGTCCTAAACGTCGTAAAATTAAAGGCTTTGATGGTCCTCCATCTTCACGAAAAGTAGAAGGGCTCTACAATCTTTGTTTTTATATAAAAATAAAAGAGGGTTTTGATTGTTAATAGTATTTGCTTTGCCACTGTATACTTTATTCTGATTTCTCACCTTCAGAGAATTCACAAAGCTGTTTAGGAGCCATGAATTTTACAATTTTACAAGTGATATGATTAGTCCAATTATGTGAAAATATGCTGTTTGCAGATATCTGGTGAAATTATCTTTTACAAAAGGATACATGTCTGGCTGTAAAAACATACACATTTAGCATGACTTATAAAATAAATTTGGACCTTTTTCACTTTTGGCTGCACAGTTCGATGAAGTTTCAGCCCACAAAAAATCAAACGTCATGTCAACTGCTTTTAATGCAAAAGCATTAACTGTCCCATGGAGCGAGTCGACGTCATCAGTTTGAAGAGCGAAAACGGCACCTGGTTTCCCTGATCCCAAAAATCTCATTGGCTGGTGCGCGGCGACGGGGCTCCCATTGGCCGCTGCGTGCGTCAGTTTCAACGAACGCTGCCAGATGGCGCTGCGTGTCCGTGCCGCCAGCGTGCCGATAAAACTAGCTGCCGCAACCCCATGCCGCTACGGACCTTGCGCCGGTTAAAATGGACACGTTGGCGCGTGCTCGGAGGCTTCTGCTCGTCTCGCCGCCGACCAACATGCCGTCGCCTCCATCATCCACATCGTCGGCAATGCTTCTGCTCGTTTCGCCGACGACGAACATGGCGGTGCCTCTAGTATCCACATCGTCGCCGGTGCTTCTGCTCGTCCACGACGCCGACGAACATGGCGCCGCCTAAAGCATCCACATCGTCGGCGGACACCACCTTGACAGTGACGAAACCTGCCCGTCTACTCAAGCGGACGAGCGGCTTGCATGCTTTTGCATTCGCAACTTATAAGAAGTGCTTAGGTGTACTTCAAGCTTTTTTCTGGCATATTCAACTAAATGAAACACTTTAAGTATAGTTTCTAGTGAAGCTGATCTAGATAATAGCGGTCAGCTTGCTGCAGAAAAGAACAACATGCATAGGGGATTGCAAATATGGCAATATGTAAAATATTTTAACATTATCTATTCTCTGGATTGACTTTTCTTAACAGATACGCTAACACGATCGAGAAAACGAAAGACAAAAAAAATACACTTACTTCTCGACATGTGTTTTAAACAAATAAGACCAGCAGGTTACAAACACACTTGAAAAATGATTCAGATCACTGTTGAAGCTCTATTACCTACATTTAAAAATACATAGTGCAAAAAACGATAAAAGAGATCAAGCTTATGGTGTAGTTACGTCTACATGTGAGGTAGCAGGCATCCAGGTCAGGAATTCAGTTTTCAAGAACCATTTCAAATTAATGTTATTTTTGTGTACCGTCTAAGCGCAACTTATGCAAAAGTAAGTTTAGAAGAGGCTGGTGCCAGTGCCTTAACTGTTGTTCAAGCAAGCGAATGTACCTATTGGTGGTTTCTGCAGACATGGACGGTCTTGAAAGTGACCAGCTGGGATCCCGGCAACTGTCGGACTACCGGAGACTGGAGCGGGCCAGTGCCAATGTGGAGCTTACGCCGTCCATGCTGGCAGGTTAGACTGATTCCTACACATGGACCGGGAACCCACACTATCTAAAAATTGCGTAATTTGATTTCCTGTTCCTGTCCTTGGTCTTGTCTTGGCCTCATATTATAGTGATTTTACCTTGCTCTTGTAATAAATATTGGAAAAGAAAAGAGACAAGGCCATAGAGACAAAGAATATGCATGACAAACAAGCTGACTCATAGCTGAGGCTTTTTTTTTAAGAGACAGCGGAAATCGTAATTCATCCCTTCCCCATCTTGTAAACCTATATAAGCTTCGTTAGAAAAGCTGATAAGCTGAAAAAACGACACAGCGAGGCGACTCATGACATTTTTCGTGCTGTCTGTTTTTCTGAGTAATTGGGGTTTTATTTTGCCATATTAACTCGAGTAATAGGCACACTGTCTACGAACAAACTTGTGCGTCCACTTTGCAGGGCATGTAGCTAGTAAGCCATTGCGCTCAACGGAAGGAACCCAGTGACACGGGACACAGATGGCGTCCTCGCATGCAAATGCTATCTGTACAGACTGCACTTCCGTGCAAAATTATTTTCTTAACCTCGTTGTTCTATGTAGAACGCAATAATAAGAAAATTTGTAAATAGCAAGGTTGAAAAACCTTTCCTTCGTGAAAATGGGTTCTGCACAGAGAGCATTTTCAATGAGGACATTATCTCTGTCCCATAAGCCACTGGACTTCTCCCATTGATTGCACTAACTGGCTAACTGCATGCTGGGCTGGACGCACAGGCTTTGTTAGTATAAAACAGTATTTACAGGACTATACATATTTAAAAGTCGAAATGCAACCTGGTTCGGCCTATGTACGGGTATGGACTGTACAAGAATTTGTTTTTTGAGGTCGTTCAATACAGTGCAATCCACTTATAACGATACCACATATAACGATGTACCGCTTATAACGATCAGTCTCTTGAGCTTCTAGACTGGAGATAATCAGTTTCTAGTCCAGATACAATGATAATCGGTTATAACGATTGAAATTTTGGGTTTTCTCATTATCGTTATAAGTGGGTTGCACTGTATGAAGAGACGTGGATTTTATGAATATCAGCTAGTTATGTTAGTGAAGGTTTTTGTATTACAAGCTACTTTGCATGCTAATAAAGCAGGCACTTTTAAGGTGTGCTGTGCAGGAGAATTTTATATGCCAACTGTACATTCGGTGCGAACTGTGCCAGGAATGAACCATCTAAAGAGACGCCTATTTTTCCAGCCAAAAACATAGTCCACACCGGGTTTGGACATACTGTTGTCCGTAAAATATGGTACTTGAGTAAATATGGTACATTATGTTTGATTTGTTCCTTAGGGCGACTTCATAAAACACAAAAAGCCAAACAATCGAATTGATGGGTGTTTGACGATTGCAGGCATGAAGTTTGCCCGCCGCGTGCTCACCACGTGCTGGGACACGATGCTGGAGGTGCTTTGTGTTCTGCTGAATGGGACCAACTCGTGCGGCGTGGCCAGCTCCCTGGGACTGCTCCTGGGCACCGACGGGGCCAAGGAGGACCGCCGCAAGGCCCGGGAGGCTGTGGCCGACTGCCTAGATGGGCTGCAGAGGGCTGCCAAGCTCTACAATGTTCTCGGTGAGGCACAGTTCTGTAAAGGTAGTTTGAGGTTGACCAGGACTTTTGTTTCTGAGAAATCGCCGAACAAGTGTTGAATTATGGAACTCGCAAGGGACGTTAAGGTAATCCTTCTAGAATATCTAGCACTCAGATCAACGTCTTTGAAGCATGTGCAGTAGTTCTAGCTATCATGGTGGCGAGCGATGTGTCCGTATCTGTGGAGCAGTGGTGCATAATCGAATTTCTCATGAAGGAGAAAGTTAAACCAGCTGAGATCTTTAGAAGATTGCAAGCAAAGTATGGGAAACAAACAGTATCATGGGCAAAGAGTGAACGAATGTTGTCAACAGTTTTGCAAAGGACGACAAATGAGCCACACAAGCACATTCATCGGACTACTCCACGCAGCCCAATTATTTTCATGCCAAAGGCATCAAGGAGCTTTTGAAATGATGGCGGTAATATCTGGATGCCCACAGAAGATAATCTGAAAAGCTGATGAAGTTCCATGCTTGTCAGATTTTCCATTTTATTTTTAGGAATAAAAGCCTCAGTCAACCTTCAATTACCCTTGTAGATTTGCAAAGGTCTCATTTGGTTTTCTTTCCAGGAAGATTTTTTTAATGGATAGAAATATTTGTTTTACAACGAAGCTGTTATACGCCGGGGGCCGGAAAAAATGCGTCCTCACATGTCGACAGAAAACTGCCCATTGGTCGTGGCAAGTATGAATAAATAAACAGCAAAAAGAGGGGTCAAGTATGAATAAATAAAAACAAAAAGAGGGGGCAACCAGCGTGAGTCAGCCTTCCTTGGTATTATTAGATAGGAGGTCCTGATCTCTTGTTATCATGTCTAGGCATCGTCTTCGAGGTCGTCCTGGAGGTTGTTTGAGAGGTCGTCCTAGGCGTCGTCCTCTAGGCACCGTCCCTGAGGTCGTCCTTGAGGTTGTCTTCGTAGTCATCCTAGAAGTTGTCCTTGAGGTCGTCTGAGAGGTCGCCTGAGAAATTGTCCTAGGCGTCGTCCTTGAAGTCTTCTTAGAAGTCGTCCTTGAGGTCGTCCTAGACGTTGTCCTCGAGGTCGTCCAGGAAGTGGTCCTAGAAGTTGTCCTTGAGGTCGTCCTAGACGTCATCCTCTAGGCGTCCTCCTCGAGGTCATCTTAGAACTCGTCCTTGAGGTCGTCCTAGACGTCATCCTCTAGGCGTCATCCTCGAAAACGACCCCTCGAGGACATCTAGGACAACCTCAAGGATGACTTCTAGGACGACCTCGAGGACGATGCCTAGAAAATGGTCCTCGAGGTCGTCCTCGAGGTTGTCTTTGAGGTCGTCCTATACGTTGTCCTCTAGGCATCGCCCTAGACGTCGTAAAGATAACAGCTTTGCTGGTCCTCCATCTTCACGTGAAGTGGAAGGGGTCTACAGTTTTTTAATGTGAAAGCATTAACTGTCCCATAGAGCGAGCCGACGTCATCAGCTTTGAAGCTGCGCCAAACAGCACGTTAAATCCTTTCTTCAAGTGAAGCCAGCTCCCAGCTATCAAACCATGCGAAAGCCTCGCCAAACGGCACCTAGTTTCCCCGATCCCAAAGGAGTGGAGTAAAGCTGATTGATTTCGGCTTCAGTCCCATTGGGTGGCGTGCGTCGAGGGGGCTCCCATTGGCTGCTGCGCGTCAGTATCAACGACCACCACCCCATGGCGCTGTGTGTCCGTGCCGCAAGCGCACCTGTAACACGAAGCGTCCAAGGTCAGAGTTGCAAGGAGAGCTGGGAGAGCGCGCGCATGGCTGATGCCTCCCTGCTGCCTGAAATTCATAAAAAGGTGGGGTGGGCTTTGTCTCGGTGTGTAAGCATGAAAAGTTCAGAAAAAGCTAAAAAAAACGCCAATTCCTTTGTAAATATCTAGCGTGGCTGCACAAGGGATACATTTTACTCATAACTCAAATTAGTTTAATTGTTTTATGCAAGAAGTGCTCATGAAAGAATGTTTTACTATCGCGAAGTCCGTTGCTTCCATACGCGCAATGAGCACCACCGATCGGCATACAGCGCAAATGTTTGTTTCGTGAAAGCACATTTCTAACACTGCTATGTTCTCTTCATTAATAAAGAAACAAAAAGTCAGCAAAGAAATAGAAAAATGAACTAGGCACAACAAGCGAGTGAGTGGGCGAAAGAATCTACGAAGAGCGATGCTGGGGAAGCGGGAAAGCCGGCGATCGCGTTGGCAAGTACTTTGGCATCGGGCCAAGTAGGGTGCTTTCTCAATTGCAAGGAGCAGCCTGTTGCACAACTTTCTTGTTTGGTGCACACATGCGTGTGTCTGTGCTCAGTGTGCTATCAATGCGGGTTGAGGCGCTGCGTGGCATAGAAGGCACCACGAACACGAAGCTTGAAATGGGACGCTCTACAAACATCTGTGTGTGGTGTTCCAGCAAATCTTTATTTACCCGTTGGCTTTGTCTGGAACATTGTACAACCTTACCAACCATGGTCGCAACATTCCGGGAGAAGGAGTGGGTTCGCGGCGACCTTACTTCGGTTGAAACGGACTTTGAACTTACACTCCGCTGTTACATTCCAGGCATGGTGATTCCAGGATATGGGGCGTTCACTGACCTCGCGACCCCTGAATGGGTTACTGCTTGTGTTATCTCAGTCAGTCAACCTTTATTCAGTATGAAAACTAGGGTGGTGAGAAAAAGCAGTTTATACTGCTTGACGAGCCTCACCACCCTTTACAAGTCAGCAGGGAAAACACACACATTTAGTACTGTGCAACATAATTACTAATTTACACAACACGCACTACACAAATTTTACTTTTACATAAATAAAGAGATTAGTGAACATACAGCTGAAACAATAGTGAGTTAACAAAAAATACTTACGGAGAGTAGAAAAAGACATGTGGTTCTAAAGCTCACGCAAGGGAGAATAAAAAGTAGGCAAGATATAGCTCAGCAGAGCAAAGCCATAATTCATTCTGCATCTGGGCTCTGGGCTGTAAAAAAATTTACCCTTTCTGACATTTCTTTTTGTCGGAACAATCTTTTGTTGTAAGCAAAACAAAGTTTCATTCTGTTATCTCCATCATTTTCCTTTCGCACACATGTACTATGACTTGGGGGTCGTGGAAATCAGGACGGAAATGCATAAACAAAGAGAAGTGTCTTTCCCTCCTTCGTTATATTTTGTCACGGATGTCCTCCAACTGTAAGGTCCGTGGCCGCATCATTCGGGCAGGATGAATGTTCGCGGATCGCGGAGTCTGCTTTGGGGCATTTGTTGGGGTGGGCAATCACTCGGTGTCATTTTGGAAATCAATATTTGCCCCAAAAGTGGGGTGGGCGATGACTCGGGGATGGACGATGACTTGGGATATTACGGTATAAGACATAATGATGCCATCTAAAATTGAATTGTGGGCAACCATTCTGAGGCCCAAGAGGACTTCCTTTGCTGATGCGTATTTACCCATTTTACAGCACAGCTCTTAGGCACCCGTTTCCGGGTTGAGCAGCGTCAGTGTCGGTGTAACTGCAACGTTGTGTTATGGAATGCTTTCCATAATGACGTCACATGTGATGCCGTGTGTGACATCACGAGACTAAAATTTTTCCGCTAAATTTGGTGTTAAATTTTTTCACTAAATTTGTCACAAAAATTTTCCAAATCAGTTTCCCGCTAAATTTAGTGGGAAAATTTTTGCTAAATTTCTTGCTAAATTTAGCTGGCAAATGTTGGTAAATTTCCGACTAAATTGAGCGGGAAAATTTCCTGCTAAATTTAGCCAGGAAAGTTTTGCTTAATTTAGCGGGAAATTCAGCGAAAATTTCCGCTAAATGGGAGGGGAGCAGGAGAGGAGGAGGAGGGTACAGAGGGGAGCAGGGACATACCCTCCCCTCTGTACCCTCCCCTGCTCTCCTAAAGAGCTGCATTCTAATTCGGCATTACGTAGAATTGTAAAGGTCTTTCATTTTTTTATGCTTTTAAAATGACCATTCTCTGATACCTTTCTTCCTCCACGCATCGTGCATATGAAATTACCATTGAGCAAGATTGGATTTATCTGTCATTTTTTAAGCCTAACCCAGTGTATTATGGGGAAGTTAAAAAAGTGTCATGCGAATCTAATTTGTTTTTCTGGGACGCTACTTAATGCAGGTCTACAGACGAAATGCGGCGCTATCTTTGCCCAGCTGGCGGCGGCATCCTGTCCTTCGCTTGGTTCCAGCGCAGCGGCGTCCTCTGAAATGCGGAGGACGGCGTCCAAGAGGGACCGCCTACGGAACACCGTCCTTGCCGGACGGGAGCAAGGCGGTACGGCTGCATTCCTCGCACGTGCTCAGTATGGACGTGTTGCTCAGTCGGGGCTTAGAGCTGGGCAGTCACAGCGCGGTCTGCTGGCCACATGTCTTCAGGTGAGCTCTCTTGCCAAAATACTGTGTTTACGTACCCGAACACAGCATGTTCCTCCAAAAAGACTACACTGTCTTTTTCACTGCGAAAATAAAGGGTACGCATCATGAAACGCTCAGTCTCCGTCCAAATGTAGGTAGTGCTAGCAGTCTGGACCAGGTGCCAAAGTTTCAAAACAGACTTATCTTGCTCAAAAGTTGTGATATTCTGAAACTTTTAATGGGAAAATGGGGCCTGTTCTAGGTAGTTTGCACAATTCAGTCCCAAATTTATAAATGTCCCTTATAACTTTCGAATAAGTTAATGGTTTGTTCTAAAACTTTGGTATCTGGTTTAGACCGTTAGCACTAGATTTGGGCGGAAATTGAGCGTTTGACGACGCATAATTTATATTTGCAATTAAAAAAAACAAAAAACATTGTAAATATTTTTGGGACACCCTGTACATACGCAGAACACCTGTTGATAAGTTCATCGGGGGACTGGGATAGAGAACCATAGGATCCGTAAAAACATATATCAAGCGATATAATGCTCTTGTGGTGCTGTAGGTAAGACAGGAAGCCATTTTCCTGCAACGATGTAGTATGTCTATCATATTTATTAAAATATAGGTCGAGGCTTTTTTCCTGCACTGTTCTTCAAAAGGAGTAATCAAAGAACTCCGACAAAACTTGTGAACCCATTGAGTAAACCGAGACATCCCTCTGCGTCACTACTGCTCTTAGCATGCCGGCACAAAGTAGTGAAGCTTGATGTGCTTGCGCCAGTGTGAGTGGTGTAATGAAGGTGCCAAGGGCATAAAGGAATCCAGTTTACTCGTTAATCATGTGCTGTTATTGGAAGTAGGAAGCATTGGGCCTGTTTTATCATAGCAGTTGCCATCCACCTGTTTTGCTAACTGTCACCTCAACTTCTTAGTTTGTTGCTTGCAACATTGAGACAATGGCAGCATCGTCCTTCAGCAGTTTGAACGAAGGTGGGGTCAGTGTGGACGTCGAGCGAGTTTCATTTTAAGGCGACTACGACTAGGGATTCTGTGGAATTAATGTTTGTATGAACCTATTTTTAGAAGTGAGAGCCTTTTTTTATTGTGATGTCATAGTCGCCAATGGGCATGAACTTTGAACTCCACATGAAATGAAACTAGCAGAAGCAGGGGAATCAAGTACATTAGAAGCGTGTGTGCATGCCAGAGAATAAGATTTAAAAAAAAACTAACGGGCTTTTGCGTGTCTTTTAGTCATTTTCAGTAAAAGGAGCTTATAATTTTAATTTAATTTATTTTCATTTTTATTGTCATAAGTTACAATTACAACTACTTTTGCAATAATTTCATAGAGTCACTGACAGGAAAAAAGTGCTCAGCCTTTTGTTCCCTAATGCTTTTGCTATCATAAAATAGACATCAAATGTCTTCTTTTTTTTTATATTTAATTATATTACAAAATATCTGTCTCTAATCGGGCTTGCAAAAGCAGTGGGTGCAGTTACTGGCTACAGCAAGGGGTTTCCACCCTAGGTGCTGCTGCTACATTCTGGAGTTGGAGCGGAACTGCTTCCAGGGCAAGTGCGTCAGTGGCAAGCCAGCTGAAGCTCCAGTTTTCAGCTTTCTCGAGGTGTGACAAGAAGCAGCCGCCAGCTTCTCCCAAGCCTTCATCGGACAGCCTCAAGTTCTCCAGCCCCCAACCGAATGCTACGAGTAAGCAGCATTGTATTGAACTCACTTGTTTTTTTTCTTTTCTTATTTATTTATACGTATACCACTGGCTTTTGTTTAAAACTGTTTTAAGAATGGCTGCAGGAATAGCAATTACTACAGCAAAAAAGACATGGTCAGAATGGCGAACAACTCATATTGCAATATTTAACATTGCACAAAGGTATAGCAATAACACAAAAAAAAATAGAAGCAAAACAAAGGTAGGTTTTTGCTCAATGTTAGAGTGTTTTCACACGCAGTTCAGAAATAAGTTTAAATAACTAGAATTCATTCTTCGGTGGGTAGGCTATTTCTGATTTTTGAAAGTGTGAAGGAAAACTTTCAGCCTTTCCACTGTAGTGAAGAAGGAAGACCAGCGAGGCTGTACTATAATGGGACGACCTCAAGGACGACGCCTAGAGGACGTCGAGGATGACCTCAAGGACGATGCTTAGGACGACCTCAGGGACGATGTCTAAGACGACCTCAAGGACGACGTTTAGGACGACCTGAAGCACTACTTCTAGGACGACCTCAAGGACGACCTCAAGGACGACGTCTAGGGTGACCTCAAGGATGACTTCTAGGACGACCTCGAGGACAACCTCTTGGACAACCTGAAGGACGACTTCTAGGACGACCTCAAGGACGACTGTAGGACGACCTCAAGGACGACCTCAAGGACGACCTCAAGGACGACTTCTAGGACGACGCCTAAAGAAATTCAGCCTTTCCACTCCGGTGAACACGAGAGTGGAAAGGCTGGAAAAGTTGCCGCCATCTATAAGCGACGGCGGCAACTAGACAACCGGCAAGCCGGTTATCTGGTTGCTGCTGTCGCCCATAGATGGCTGTAGCTGTCCACAGTTTTGTGTCGACATCTGTTTGGTGACGGACACAAAACTGGCGAAACTAGCCCCTTAACAAGTCTGCTGTAAAAATGAATGCTGGATAGTACTTAACCATTTCTTACCTAGAGCATGGCACCATCGGTACTATTTGAGCTTCTGAATAGGATGCGTCTACGTATCGTAAAATCCCGAGAGATAGCCTACCATACATCAAGAGCAAATCAGCTGAAAATATGGAGTGGCCTAACTTTCGGTGTACAATCGAGAAAAGTTTAAAAAAATTGCTATTTTAAGGTCATGTCCCTTCCAAGCTGGTTATGGCGGCAAGGGGCAATGAAGCAAAGATGTCTGTACTTTCCAGTCAGCAACGTTCGCTTATAGCCATAGCAAACTAGCCGCATTTATGCTGAGGCCGTCATTGATCCCAACACTACTATTACTAGGAATGGGCTATCTTTCAATGTTTGAAAAAATATAGCAAATCAAGCTAAAAATAGGGGTAAGCTTTTTGCGGGGGTGGGGCATCTCTCGAGATTTTATGGTACTTGTTTCTCAAGCTCTCAGAAAAAGGGTGACCAAAATTGTGCACTTATTCTGGGGGAGAATATGGAAGGATTGAGTTTTCTACATGATAAGTGAAGTAAAAATGTAGAGCCCTTCCACTTCACGTGAAGATGGAGGACCAGCGAAGCTGTTATCTTTACGACGTCTAGGGCGATGCCTAGAAGACGATGTCTAGGACGACCTCAAGGACGACGTCTAGGACGACCTCAAGGACGACTTCTAGGACGACCTCGAGGACAATGTCTACGATGACCTCAAGAATGACTTCTAGGACGACGTCTAGGACGACCTTAAGGATGACCGCTAGGACGACCTCAAGGACAACCTCTCGGCGACATCAAGGGCGATGTCTAGGACGACTTCTAGGACAACCTCGAAGACGACTTCTAGAACGACGCCTAAAGAAATTCAGCCTTTCCACTCTGGTGAAAACCAGGGTGGAAAGACTGGAAAGGTTGCTGGCCATGTATGAGTGATGGCAGCAACCAGACAACTGGCAAGCCGGTTGTCTGATTGCTGCTATCGCTCATAGATGGCAATAGCTAGCTGTCTGGAATTTGTGTCGACATTTGTTTCCACGAACACAATACTGGGGAAACTAGCCTGTAACAACTCCGCTGTAAAATATGTTTTCTCTCTCTTTGCATTTTCTAGCTCCTCTCATATGCTTATCTAATTTCAGGATCTACTAAAATGTCCAAATGGATAGTAGGAAGTTGTCTAATTAAAATTGTACACTTCAAAGTTTAGTTTAGGCAGAACTTGAAGAATGAGCTTTAAGTATATTGGAGATTTTGCTTACATTGAGATATTTGGATTTTTTCTCAGTTTTAGCCCTCAAGCTCACACACTTATTTTGGAGTTGTTTTACTCTCTGCCCAAGAAGCTATATAATAACAAGTATAGTACCTAATATGTCAGTTTAGGCTTTTTCATCTGATGCAGTTGCCCCTTCCTGCATTTTTGGTGCTGTCTCTCACATATAGATGATTAATATTTTTGAATTCCTCGAAGGTATGACTTTTCATCTACAGCCTCTATAAGCAGCTTCCCATTGTCTTAAAGGGACACTGACAGGGTGTTTATGCTCTCCGAGGTTTTTAGTTGTACATGACATATGAGAGCCCAACTACCCAAAACACAATTTGCGACTCGAAATTCGGTTTCTTTCCGCCCGAAAACCGCCGATCAAGAACTGGCCGGTTCGAGTCTCGCTCACTCTCTTTTCCGTGGTCACGGGCCGTTTTCGAAGTTATCGATGCGACTACCAAATTTAATGAAAGTCGTTGGTCACTGAAGGCACACACTCAATATTAAAAATAGAAAAAAATATGAAACCCATTTTTTGTGGCTTCTAAAAAGCTGCAAATACGTTGATTGAAAAAAAAGTTCCACAGAGAACCGGAAGCATTCTGTGCGTGCGTCGTTTCGCGTATCGTGGGACTCGCGGGGACGGCGATGGCAGCGGACGACGGGCGCGGGACCTCTACTTCAGAACTGTCGTTCGCAGTACCGGCGAATTCTGTCTGCCTTTAAAAGAGAAATTTGGGACTGATCAAAAGAATTGGTATTCATCCCGTACGACACGCCCGACCGCCCGACCACCAAAACGATTTGCACGAAGACGTGGCCGAGTCGTCGCTCCCTTCTCGTGGCTGAAGACATCGCTCGCGCAAACTTCAAGCACGACGCGTCTACTTCGAGTTGAATATGCACGCGTACGATTTCTTTACTAGGTGCGAATGTCGCCAATACGTGGTGCTTCCCGACTTCGACCCGGGAGTGCTTTTGCTGGAGGAAAATCGGCAGCAAACTTTCCAACTTACAATTTACCGGCAGAAGTATTACTAAGGAAAGAGATCCCCCTGTCACGTGATCCCCCCGTAGCTCAGTGGGTACGACGTCCGCTTCACACGCGGCAGGACCGGGTTCGATCCCCGATGATGGCACTTTTTTTTCTTTTTCAAACATTTTTCGATGTTTACCTTTCTTTCTTTTTACAATTATCACTGAAGAAACAAACAAAAATTAACAAACAAATGTTGTGGACGAAACGTCGCTGAATTAAATGGGGATGGGATTTCCTTTTTTGACACCTGCGAACTCAATGTAATCACTTTCCACAAAATGCAAAGAGCATATAAATCAGGTAGCGTCCGCTTTCCGAGGTGCTCGCAAAATGTTCTACAGGAATTGCAGCCAGCCATTGGTCCCGATCCCGTTGATATTTCGGAAACTCTGTCGCACAATGCCACTTTTTTTTTTTTCGGACGCAGGACGTGTGAGCCAGCTCTTCACGCAACATCTTGGGTGTATTCTTTTCGGAGTCGATCATGAAAATTAACCACGGGCACTCGCTACTCATCTCCAACTCCTCAATGTACGTAACAACTCATCTTGGAGTACAGAACAGCGAGCGGAACAAACATAACTGCAAAAGAATCGCAAACAGTGCCCGCTAAAGCCGCATGTCGTCTGCTACGCCGAGGGGGAAAAAAAGAGAGAAAAAAAGCGCACGGTCGGGTGTAGCCACGTGACTTCCGCCACTCCCGCTATCCTCTCCACTTCTCCGTTTCGGTTTCGATTTCGCGCAGTTGCGTTTTTTGGCTTTATTAAAAAAATACGCTACTCTGTTGCAAAATATTAATTGGGTAGTCCTCCGACACCATAATGAAGCGCCTGGCAAAAAATGAAAAAAAATTTTTTGGGAGGTGTCAGTGTTTCTTTAACACAAGACTGAGCAAGTTTAGTTTGTCCTTTTTTGATGCCGATGGAGCATTTTTGGATATCATTGGCTTGGGAGGTCCTGGTATGAAAATACGTAAGCCTTGAGGCGTGGGCATTCCTTTGTCTTAGGAAGCTATCCTGCTCTCTCTATTGAACCGCAGTAACATAGATTGGGCTTCTCTAAAGTCCTTTTGTGCCTATTGAGGCTTATCTTCTTGCTGCCTACTTAATTCTAAGATGCTTCTTCCTGCTCTTTCCTAATGCACTCATTGTTTCATTCTGGGTATATCCTCGAACCCAGTTTTCAGCCAAGATCGCGCCAGTTATTTCTAAAATGGTGGATTATCTGCTTTATTGTTTGCGTACGCTTTAACACAGAGTGTGTTTTATCAGCAAATTCTATCTGAAGACAGTCATGAAGAACCATCATGAAGAACCGTCACGAAGAACCATTGCGAAGAACCATCATGAGAGCCATCATGAAGGACTGTGACGTTAGGCGACACCGTGATGTCATGACGACATTCTAATGACGTCATTATGATGTTATGTGACGTCACGTCAAGAACCAGGTGATGCCATGATGACATCACCATGATTTTATGATGCCACCGTGACATCATGCTGTCATGACGTCATCATGACATTACATGACATCATGACAGTGTTTGGCAACATGATATCGTGGAACGTCACATGACATTATTGCATTGTGTGACGTCAGTCATATGTGACCTTATGATGTCACACTAACATAGCACGTGCCCAGCTCGTTCCCAACACATTCCATGCTTCCGGTCTTTGACAGCTTTTGACTTGAAAACCATGCAGAAAGTTTCTCGAAGCTTAAAATCATAACGTCATGGAGGTCACGTCGAAGAGCTACTGTCAAAGAGGCACATGGCATTTGTTTGTTACTGCAGGGACGAAGCTATGTTGGAGCCGGCGCCCATGCCGGGGTCCGTCTCAGTGCAGAGCATGAGCGTGGCCGACATGGTGAAGAGCTCCACCCAGGCTGCTGGTTCCTGCGTCCTGTCCGGCAAGCAGCTGGAACCCATTGTCGAGGCTCTCTCTCAGCTTGTGGACAGGTGAGCCCGACGGTTAGGATCACCGGAGACCACGGTTGCTAGTAGACTGTAAAGCTTCCCCTAGCTATTTAAGAATATCTTTCGTAGCAAAGAGGCTACAATTGAACCTAGTAATAATGAAGTCGACAACATTTTGTCACATCTGGACATCACAAAAAGAAAGTTGCGTAAAATACCGAGCATTCACCCATTCCACAATAAGTGCCCACCCCTCAATTTCGTAACATTAAGACAATACACAAAAGACATATCTTTACATATTGATGACTCAAGAAGCACCCATCCCCCAGTTTTACATAATTTATCTCCAAATTTTGAGTGGGCGCTTGCTTGGGATTTTACGGTAGATTTTTGGTGCACTTAATGTGTCACGGTCGTGCGGGTTATGGCATAGGCTTCTGTAATAGTGATTGTCCTATTTTTATTTGCTTCAAGTGCAAAGTAGCTACAACAAAGTAACAGCCGTATTTGTTAGAGCCCCTATTCAAGTATCAATACGGGAAGAAAGAGAGGAAGAGGAGAGGACGAGAGCATGTGGGGACGTCTGAGCATAGAGCTCTGGTCGGAATGATTAGGGAGGAGACAGAAAGCCCGCTGCCTTTGTCTCAACTCGCTTTTCAAACGCGTTCAAATGCTGAACTCCGGCATTCAGCGATCGGCGTTTGCGCTCGTTTGAACAGTGAGTAGAGACCCATTATAATCATACCAGGCAAAGCTTGGCACTCTGGCGTCCCCACGCACTCTCATCACCTCCCCTCCCTCTGTTCCTACCTGTATGCAAACATGCCTGAAGATGCACTTCTCGCTTTGCTGGAGAGCAAGGAGCTGTGGATATGCAGAAAGCACAACCTCTAGCTGGCACGTGGGGAGAGCATGTCCTTGTGAGCATGCTAAAAAGAAATGCAGGAGAGAGCAAGCTTTTATCGCAAATGATAACATTCAATATGTGACTACTCACAGTGCTTTCAAACGCCTTCGCAAACTATATTTTGATTGCTTCCAACTGTACATAAAGGACGCGTCAATAGAAGTACTAATAAAATACGCTCAAAAATATGCCTCTATTGTCACCATTTTTTTTTTTTGCTCGGTGCTTTTGCAGCATTTTTGTCAAATGAGCACTTTGAATACCAAGTCCTATGCGGCAATAATAGTGTCGTCAATGGAAAAACTCCACAACATCAACGTCCAGTGGGATGAAGTGTTCTTGACCCATGCACTCTAAGAGTTGCTCAAGCGGTTCAAAGAACTCGCATTGGCTTGTTTTTTATTGCTTCCTGCAGCCACAGGTAGAAATGGCATTGCGTACAAGTCTTCCACGAGTTTTAGGTTGTTTATTTAGATTCTTGAGTGCATGTTTTACTGGTAGAGAATAGGCTACTAAACCTAGTAAACCATGTATGAACTATGTCAAACTTGATAGCAACACTCCCGAATCGGTCCTCCTCTGCCTCAGGCTGTTTGACGAAGCTGCTGGCAAGCTGAACCTGTGCGCCCTGGTGGGGTTCCTGTCTGAGCTGTGTGCGGCCAGCCGTGCCCAGCTCTTCAGCAAGGGTCAGCAGCAGCACCAGCACCAGCAGCCGAACCAGGGTGGTGGAGCTCAGCACCCTCTACTGTTGCTGAACAGGCTGAGCGAGGTCATGCTGAGGTGTGCTCGGGGAGGCAGGCCCTTGGTGCACATCATGAAAGCCTGGAGCATCGTGGCTCCTCACTTTGTCGAGGTGGGCTTCCATCGGCACTTCTGCTTGGACCCATTTAACTGTGTTCTTTATGTTGATAGACAGAGTTTAGGAACTCAAGTACTCTTGAATGTAAAAGATAGTAGAAAGTTGACTCTGTTGGTACGAATTCATGATTAAAATAATGATAAAGACAAGAAGAAAAAAAAGAAAAAAAAACACCGACCATGAACAAGTGCTTTGTATTTTGGCTGAAATATGTTTTGACTACATTGTCGAAATGCCTGCTAAAGGTGTAAGCAATTATGACGGTACTTCTAGTTCGACTACTTGAATCTTCAACAAAGTGTATAGCTATATTGTGTTGCAGGTTAAGAAGGGCAAGAGAAGCCCCTACTAAAAAGCCTCTTCACTTCCATGACTTCCTCTGTTGGCTGAGCATATAGTGTAGATGGCTTCTTAGTATGGATTTTGGTGCAAAAGCTGCCAAAAGTTTCTTTGTAAATTTGAATCATGAATCATTAGCACCGAAGTTTTATGTTTTATTTTATGTTTTATTATCCTTGTCAAGAGTTATTGACATATTTAGAGCCTAGAGTTTTATTGTTTATTTCTTAGGAATTTGACAAGTGTTTTTCAGCACCTATTTCCACAGCCAATTTCATCGCTTTTTATTTTCATCTTTCTAGTGGATGATGTTTTGTTCATCATCCATTAATCAGTCATGTGGAATAGTATAAAATGAATAGTAGTGGTTTTGATCAGATATTGTTGAATTGAATATTGAATAGTTTCTTAAAGTCTCTCACAACCAAGCACCATGCTTTAGCTAAAATTCATCTGAAAGGTTCTTCCCAACCTTCCACTTCTCTACTTCTATGCTCGGCTATTTTAATATAACTACTAAATAAATTGTGGCATGTAAACGACCAATTTGTTGCAGTTATCCCAATCCAGGGGATTTATTAATTTGTTTGCTAAATGCAAATATTTTTCTTCTATTTCAAATTTGACAGAATAAAAACAAAACAAGCATGAATGATGAACGCGGGTCTTATGCTGCCAAACATAAATTCTTGCATAATCGCGGCGGGTCTGCCCGTTGAGTGCGCTTCCCAGGCAGTTGTGCATACCCAGGCGAAAATCAGTCTACTTCAGCTGGATTATGGAACTGAATGAGGCAGTCAGCTGATTCCTGGGTCCAGCTGGATCCAGCTGGAATCAGCTGGACTGCCCATTCCAGTTCAATAATCAGCTGAAGTGGACTGATTCGCCTGGGTATGGAAGCAATACCTGCGGAGCTCGCGGGTATTGCTTTTCTGCTATGCATAGGTGCTGGATGAGATGCGCACTTAACGGAGTTAACCTGCCACAAGCACCACTTCGAAGCGAATACCGAATAGCGCTTTATTCAAAACTACCATTCGAGAATTGGAATATCCTCACAACACTACCACTAATACATTTTTCAGGGGAACGCGGTAAGAAAACATACCTGTGATCGGAGAAAGTGTTCAGAACCAATAACATTTTTGCGGTCTACAGGTACAGTAAACTTCCGTTAATTCGACCTCGACGGGACCTTGAAATTCGGTCGAATTATCCAAATGATTGAATTAAAAAAGGACAGAAAAACGGTCAAAAATCTTCCTTTTATTGTCCAAAGTACTCAAGGATGGTCTGCTGCCGTCTGTGCTTAAAACGCGTGTCCAAAAGCATGCTTCGGAGAATAACTAAACGTCTCACGTCCTCAAAAAATCGTGCACTACAAAAAGAAAAATAAATGAAATGAAAAAAGTAAGTTTTACGAGTTGACTTTGGCGCCAAGCCAAAGTCAACTCAACAACAAAAAAAAAAAAAAAAAAAAAGGAAAAGAGAATTTGCTTTTTTGACGCAGAGATGGACCGCACACGATGCCACAGAGAAGCGCTTTGAAGCGCGCACTGAGAAAGCTTTGCTCTTGTCTTTGGAGCCGGGCGGCCAGACCTTCAACAAAGAAAAATAACAAAAAAAAAAGAAAAAGGAAAAGACAAGATGATGTTACAGAAAACGATGATGTTACAGAAAACATGATGTTACAGAAAAAGAAAAAGAAAAAAAACTCTTAGAGAGCATGCGCTGGTTTTTGCGCGCCAGACTACGTGCTATGTTCACCGCGCTACTCCGCGCCAGATTGGTTGCGCTGGCTCGTGTCATTCGCTACGGTCCATCTCAACGGCGTAGAGGAGCAGGCGCATCTTTTGCGCGTGTTCGGCTTTGCAGCAAAGGGCCCGTGTTTCGCCGTACCTTGGTGTTTGTTCTGCGGTGGTGCCGTTCAATGCGAGCCCGCGCGCATTCGCTCAGAACGAATTATCCGATGCAGGGTCTTCCCGAGTTCGAACTATCAAACTTTTCCTCCCATAGAAATGTATGGGCGCTCGCTGGGACTTTTGAACGGGATCGAATTAAACGAAAAGTCGAATTAACTGAGGTCGAACTAACAAAAGTTCACTGGAAAACAAGAAGCAACTCTTGCGCAATAATTTTTTTACATAGGCTTTCAGCAGGCTCTCATTTGTATTAAAATATTGGAAACTTTTTTAGCACTGTTTTTAATACACGGTCTAAAATTGTAGCCAAAGAATGTATAGCCACTAAGAGTGAGCAAAATTTCTGAGCCAGTCGAGCTAGCCCATGTGCTTTTCCACGTCAGCCAGTTCTGCACGCTGATGCAAAATGGTGTAGCTCAATGTGCATACCTCTGCAAAACTGTGAAGTTTGGCACATGCCCCATGAGTGCATTACACGCGGTACACAATCACAAACTTTATGCAAAATGGAACTAGCTTAACCGGGGGAACTAGGGAAACTGAGCTACCGAGCACAGCAGAAGTGTGTGCATACTGGAAAAAAATGTAAAAAAGTAAAAGGGCTGTTGCAAAAGCCTCAATTTTCCAAGCTTAGTGCAAGGTCATGCCTACCTGGGCGAGAATACAAGAAGTGCGATGTGGCAGCTGCAGAGGGAAAGAGAGGTGAAAAAGATGGGGAGTGGAGCAGAAAGGGGAGGAGGAGGAGGATTGTCTCAGTAGGTTGGGTCACGTCAGCCGTGTTGCTCGGTAGTTTTTGGGACATAACAACTGGGAAGGCAAGTGCGACAGACAGAAAATTAATGCACATACCCCTGCACAAGTTCATTGGGGCTGGCGTTCATAAGCGTAGCAGCCAGGAAAACATCAGTTGAGGTGTAAATGTGATTCTACATTTCATGATTGGGAGTAAACGGTTATTGGACCATGCATGTATCCATTAGTGATGCACTTTCATGATCGATATTTCTTTATTATTTTCTATTTGTGGAATTCGTGAAAATTAGGTCACAACAAAATAAGTCATTGACAATACTTAGTCTTATTAAAAATATTTTTAACGCATGACTATTTGACTTTTTTAGAATTGATCCTAAAATCACTGTTTTCCATATGTCTGAAGCATTAAGTTGTCCTGCACATGCAATAAAATACCATGGAAAGGGATGGCTGCAGTGGCAGGAAAGTTCATGTAAATTTTGTGTAATTGAAGAATCTACAAAACAACTTCCACTTAGATTTGGTCTTGCAGACATGCCACTCTTGGCTGATTTCTTGAGGCCCCTTCCATGGTACCTCCACTTACCTGATGTTGTTTCTTGGCAGGTGGCCTGCCACAAGGATCAAGTAATTGCCAAGCGTGCAGTGGCCTCGATCCACGACATTGTGGGGGCCCTGCTGTCGGCCCACATTGACCTCCCGCACTTTCACTTTAACGAGGCCCTCTTCAAGCCCTTCGAGAACATCCTCTGCCTTGAACTCTGTGATGTCGACATTCAGGAACAGGTAGGCCTTGGTTGGCATCTTGCATTGATCTTTTATTTTCATGCAGTTGCATTCAGGGTATCCAAGTTGAGTCATTGTTATTTTAGGAATGTGACTTTCTCTTGATTAGATTGATTGCTTTCATATGATCTTCAGCTTTCTTTTCTGTCTGGATGAAACAAGTGCATTTTTAATTTCCAAGGACTATGCTATCAGTTTTTTTGGGGCCATATTCTAAGTGGGAATGGCATAGTCTCTTTTACGTGTATCAGTTGTTCTTAAAAAAGTTGGTTTGCAGCTCAGGTTACAAAATATATTAACATCAAACATTCTTTGGCTAGGTGTTGGGCATTTCGCGAAGCCCAGATAAAAGCGTCTCCGCGAGGCTCGACACTGGTTAGATGGTGGGTGGGTGAGGAGGAGTGAGGTGCTCGATGCTGATTTCTTAATTTGGGGGTCATAAGACCAGAGGGGTAGGCAAGGAGGAGCTGAACCACCTGTGCGCATGGAGGGAGAGGAGCTCGAGAGTATGGAAGGCTCTGGACTTATCAGGATCTGGGCTTACCGGACTTATCAGCCAGATTAGCGGTAATATCGCTTCATTCTAGGAACAACTATCAAGTGTACACATGGCACGCATTAAACTATCTGATGAAGAGCACGGTGAACATAGGCGTCTGGAAACTCAGAGTATCGCCAAACGTTTGTGTGGCAAAAACGTTTCACGTATCCAACACAGTTGCCTAGAATTTGCCAAAAAGCCCCATAAGCCTCCCCACTGGCTACGCCACTGCCTCACGCTGACCTCTGGTAGGCAACATAGAAAAAGTCACAGCATATCCACGTGGTGAATGATGATGAGTGGGCGAAGCTCCGGAGTGAATCGTCGGTAAACCAGCGATTCTTCCGTTAATTCGCCCACTCATCGCCATGTAAAGACGTGAGAAACACTGTGTGTGTGTGTATACAAATCAAGTTTTATCCGAGCAGACTGACGACGCGATTCGGCTTCCCGCTCTCGCACGGCCGGATCTTGGCGGCGTCGACGCGCAGCCTGACGACATGCTTCGGCCTCTCGCTCTCGCACGGCTGGATTCTGTCTGCGAGCGGGCGCTGCCGCCGCCTTGCGCGCTCTCCGCTCCGCAGCCTTGTCTACTGCCTCCATCCAGCTAAACTACGAGCAGCGCCAAGAGCGAGTGCCTTTTATAACATGAGCTAAGCGCCATCTGTCATCTCTACATAAAGTTAATTCCGGAACACGCCATCTCTTGAGCCATTCATAAACTAAACCTCGAAGTGGCTACATACCCACAACTAGGAGGGACAGACCCACGCCTTAAGGAGCTTCGCCCCTAAAAACAGCACTACGACCTTGCTATTTATAGTTTGTTTTATTTTATGTGCGAGCGAATTTAAAGCTACAGGCAGCAGCATGTTGCCATGAATGATGCTTGCACTGCACGAGCGTGCGTGCTTGGCAGAGTCGCCGAAAGCCCAGAGCTCACTCTTGTAGCTTCTGCTACATACTTGAAGTGAAACAAAAGCGCAGATGGCATTGCTCTAACCCACACTGCTGTAGGGAGAGGAGAGCAAACGAGGGTGAGGAAGAAATCATTGGGGAAAACTGTAGGCAAGCCTTTAAAGGGACATTGACAGGGTATTTGTGCTCGCTGAGGGTTTTATTTGAACATAACCTCTAAGAGCCCACTTATCTAGAACACAATTTGCGGCTCAAAATTCGTTTTCTTTCCGGCCGAAAACAGCCAGCCGAGAATTGGCCGGTTTCATTCGCGCTCACGCTTTTTGCCATGGTCACATGGCGCTCAAAATCTGTCTACCACATACAGTAAACTTTCGTTAGTTTGACTTTGGTTAATTCGACTTTTCATTTAATTCGATCGTGTTCAAAAGTCCCGGCGAGTGCCCATACATTTCTATGAGAGGAAAAGTTCGATAGTTCGAACTCGGGAAGACTCCGCATCCGATAATTCGTCCCGAGCGAATGCGCGCGGGCTCACATTGCAGGGCACCATGGCAGAAAAACCACCAACGTATGGCGAAACACTGGCTTTTTGCTGCAAAGTCGAACGTGCGCAAGTATGCACCTGCTCCTCTACGCCGAGTGAATGACACGAACCAGTGCAACCAATCTGGCATGGAGTAGCGGGAGAACATAGCATGTGATCGGGCGCGGAGACAGCGCGCGCTCTCAAAGCGGTTTTTTGTAGCATCGTGTGCAGTCCATCTTGCGCGCCGGAAAGCGCGAGTTCGAGTTCCCTTTCCCTTTCTTTTGTTGTTATCTTTCTCTGTCGCCGACGGTTTGGCTGCCCGGCGCCAAAGTCGCTCGCTCGTAAAGCTTTCTCAGTGCGCGCTCTCAAAGCGCTTTTCTGTAGCATCGTGCGGTCCATCTTGCGCGTCAGAAAGTGCACGTTCTCTTTTCCTTTTTTTTTGTTATTTTTTTTTTTTGTCGCCGATGGTCTGGCTGCTTGGCGTCAAATTCAACTCATAAAACTTACTTTTTCTTTTTTTTTTTTGTAGTGCGCGTCATTTTGGGGTTGTGACGTTTAGTTACGTTGTTCTCCGGAGCATGCTTTTAGACACTCGTTTTAAGCGCAGACGGCAGCAGAATATCCGTGTGTACTGTGGACAGTAAAGGAAAGTTTAATTTTAACAGTTTTTTTGTCCTTTTTTTTAATTCAATCATTCGGATAATTCGACCAAATTTCGAGGTCCCGTCGAGGTTGAAGTAACGAAAGTTTACTGTATATTCAAAGCTGTGGGTCATGTAAGGCACATATTTCATTTTAAAAACAAAAAAGAATAGTAACTCCATTTTTGTGGCCTCCAAAGACCTGCAAATACATTGATCGAAGAAAAAAATCTTGCACAGATCACAGGAAGTAAAAATACATGTCATTCTTAATATGGTGATGTACGGTGGGCTGAGCGGCTAAACGACGCGATGGGGGCGCATGGCAGACCAACGTTGCGATGGACGTGGTATCGCTGCTTCGGAACTGTCGTTTGTTGCACCAGCCAATCGACCTTCAAGTGCAGAACACCGAGCAGAAAGGATATAAGTGCAAAACAATCGCACATCAAACGGTGCACGCAACTTTCGTCGTCTCCTGCACATGCCGGAGGAGCGGAGAAAAAAAAATGCACTCATGTTTAGTCACATGTTTCAAGCCATGAGCTTCTGTGCTCAAGTTTTGGTTTCGAGCAGTTGAGTTTTTGGATTTATTAAAAATATATGTGACTCTTTAGCAAAATAGTGATTGGGTAGTCTCCCGACACCATATTAAATCACCTGCCAAGAAATTTAAAAAAATTTGGTGGGGTGTCAGTGTCCCTCTAAAGGCTGGCACACTGGCAGCTCTTTGTGGGGCAGGAAACCCTATTTCAATGTTCTTTCTCAGTTCAGTTTCAAAACCGTTTATTGATTTAAAAATCAAAACCGACGACGTTGGTGGATTATGCTGACGAGTTACTCTAGGGTAGGGTAAAGGGAAATGTAGGGAGGGTAGGGAATAGGATGAGTGGAAAGAAAATTGCGTGGGGGGGCAGGAGATGGTGGTAATGGTGGTGAAGTTGTTTTCCTGTCTTTTGATCCTTGCTTCCTCTTGCCTCTTCTTTCTTTTTGTTAGATGTGTGCTTCTAGTCCAGTCTCCTCGAGGAAGGAGACCGGACTTGACATTCCCCCATTTTATCTTGTGCTCTTCTCTCCCCTCACCTAAAAGGAGAATGCCCGGGAGCTACTCCCTTCAGGAAGGAGAAAAGATTTTTCTTCGTTGAGGGGAAGGAGAAATTGAGGGGCGGTTTCCTTCTTCCTGTTTATTCACTGGTCTTTAAAACAAAGTTTCCGATTACTTTTCTCTTTCCAGATTGTGAGCTCCATCTGCGAGTTTGTGGAGGGCTCGACAGCCGAGATCCGTTCCGGCTGGCGGCCCTGTTTGGGGCCCTGCGGGCAGTGAGAATGCCCTGCTCGGCCACCGTCTGCTGCCCGCAGCGGGGCCTTGGCGGCTCGGAGAGGGAGCAGCTGGAGCGGACACACCACCTGCGGGTGGTCTTGGACGTCTTTGACGCCTTCCTGGGCACGGACAACCCGGGCGTCTTTGCCAACGCGGCCGTCGACTGCCTCCTCTGCCTGCTCAAGCACGTCCGAGGACCCAGTACGGCTTTTACGGCTAGGGCCGTTATTGGCGAGGTTTTGCAGCAGATCTGGTGTGGCCCGCTAAATTTAATGTGGAATCACAATGTCACATAACTTTGGGACTTCACGCGACACCGGAACTTTATGTGGAGCATTTCCCCGTTAAATCTAGTGGAGGAATTTCTCCTCTAAATTTAGCGGGGAAGTGTGACGTCACGTGGCAACGTAATCTTTGCACCTTTGCCAAGTCTTGATGGGTGGTGGAGAATGGTTGCATGCGGCCTGTGTGCAGCAGGGTGTGCAGTGCCGTGGCTGTTACCTCAGTTCATTTTAATGACAGAACAAAAAATTAGCAATTTTTGTCTTGTTTTTTAGGCATGTTGTTCGCCCTCTGTGGGGAGCTGTAGCAAGTGCAAATAATACAATGCGTAAAAAAATGAAAAAAAAATATATATAAATTTACATTTTTAGGACAGTATGCAGAGGCATAATTTAAGTATGCATACTAAGATGCAATGTAGTATAGGGATTAAATGTGATGCCAGTGCACCTACCAGGATACAATATAGAAAGATCTGTAAAAGAGTGACATAAAAGAATACCATAAAAAATATAATAAATGAAACAGAAGTTTGCAAAGCAATTGTGTCTCAAGGGAAACTGAGGAAGGCTTATGCGACCGATACTAATAACAGAGTTTAAGACAGTTGCTAGAGTATATTAGATTGAAAAGTATGAGAACAAACTCCATTGTCGTTTTACACTGACCGTTATACCCTCCCCGCAATACAGGCCTCGTTAGTGATAGTGATCATACTTTCTGCCCTGTCTCTAGCCGAGTTGCAAGATTTGGGCGAAGGGGAGGCAACCTTTGCCCAAGAGCTGGATGCCATTCCGCTCAACCTGTGCCAGGCAGCACTCAAGTACCTGGAGCGCTGTGCTCAGATGCTCTCCTCAATGTACCTGATGCCGGCGTGTCCCGTATTTCATTCTGCGATAAGGCAAGTGTTTTCTAGACAGCACTTTAGCAGGGAAGGTCAAGGTTTTAACGCGAAAGCATTAACTATCCCATGGAGCGGAGCCAGTGGCATCTGTAACCGCAAAAAAATGTGCAAGAAATGCCCATTCTCCCATTGGCTGAGCAAAACAGCTCCTAGATAGACATCGGTGGCTGCTTCAGGAGAGCGTGCGCTCGGCCGCCACTCTCGTGTCAGGCGTTGCCGGAGGGGGTCGCTTCACAACAGCGCGCACTCGGCAACCTCGGCGGTAGCAAAAGGTGGCCGTCCATGGCAGTACATCGCAGACAAACTAAAGGAGCAGTAGAACGACATTCATGCTTTCGCATTTACATCTCATAAGAAGTGCTTAGGTGTCCTCGGAATTTTTTTGGGATGACCCTGTTTATTTCGAGAGAGCATACCAAAAACAGTAGTTGTTATCATTCCACAAAAGCTACATGTGCAAGCAATGTGTCAATGCTGCTTTTGAACAATAATTTGGCATGCAGTAAAGACACGAGAATGGCTCTTCATTAGCAGTTTACGTAACCTTGTTAATGCCAAACTGTATGAGAGATATGTTTTTATTCTTAAAATTATGAGGTGTATATAAAATTAGAGGTAGAAGCATTTTCTATCATCTAGAGAGGTTGTAAGCAATGCATCAATGCTGCGTTTAAACAATGCAATAAAGCACAAAACGTTACGCGTAATGAAAGGGATGTTTTTGTTGTCCATAAAATTATGAGATATGAATCATTTTTGAGATAGAAGCATTTTCTATAATGTGCGGAATGTGTGAGCAATGCATGAATGCTGCATTTTAACTGTAATTTGACCCACAATAAAAGCACTAAAATTTAGTTTATATAGTTTAGTTCATATAGTTTTAGTTCATAAAGGTTTATTAAACACCAAGAAAAAATGGAGAGATGTTTTTGTCATCCTTACAATAATGAGATATAGGTTATTTATAGGTAAATATGTTTTTTTCAAGGTGATATTGAAGTTTCAAAATTTTTAGAGAGTGAGTGAGTTGACCTTGGTGCTCGGTGGTTTGCCCTATCAGGATAAAGTTCAACCTGGAGCCGAACTGTGTGGACCCTGTCATTCCCGACATGGAGCTAATACTCTTCAGGGAGCATGACTCGGTGTCTGAGCATTCCAGAAAGGGCAGCATGACAGATGAAGGAGATGACAAAGTATGGTATGTCCAGGTATGTGCATCTACAGTTCCCTCCTCTGGCTCTTGAATGGTTCAAGGGTGTGGGGAGGGTGATTTTACAAGGTTGGTGACAATGTGATGAAATTTTGTAGCATTATTAGCAAATATTACTAATAAGGGAACATCTCTATGAGGGCTGTTCTAGTTTAGTGATATGTCTGGAAGAAGAGCATCGTGATGCAAGATTGCAAAACACTGCGGGATGTGTGTCGCTAAATGATAAAAATAATTATGTTGGTGGGGCGAGAATGTGTTACTCATAGAAATTAATGTTCTTGCTAATGTTGTAGTTATGTTGCTCATTTAATTTTTTTATTATTTATAATAATTAGGCATCAGTTACACTAAATCAGTTTGTGCATTATAGTAAACTTTCGTTAATTCGCCCTCGACAGGGATTTAAAAAAAGGACAGAAAAACGGTTAAAATTAAACTTCCTTTATTGTCCAAAGTACTCGCAGATGGTCTGCTGCCGTCTGCGCTTAAAACGCGTGTCCAGAAGCATGCTTCGGAGAGCAGTGTAACTAAACAACACGTCCCCAAAAAATCGCGCACTGCAAAGTAAAAAAAAAAAAAATCGTGCACTGCAATTGTAAAAAATTTTTACTTTTGTGAAGAAGGAAGACCAGCGGAGCTGTACTCGATACACTGCCGCAAGTCGCACGCGTCCATTTCCCGCTTCTTCTCGTCCGACACGCCGCCGATCGTGGATGCGTCTTCGGCGACCCAGAGTCGGTCGCACACAATGCACGTGATGCCAAACGAGAAATCCGCAAACTCCTCCGGAACATCGCCGCCGCGCCCGGGAACTGTTCAGCCGGTGTGGAGTGCAGTCGTCGCCAGGCCTCGCGCTTGTGCTTGGCCTCCTTGGCACGATTGTCGTCCGTGGCATTGTCCCGCCGGCGCCCTTTACACCGCTGGTTCTGTTCTCAGCGGCGACTTTCCAGGCGAGCGATGTGCTCTTCTTTGGCAAGGGAATCTGAAGCGCTCGAAGCAGTGGAAGTCGAGGCGACAGCGGCTTTGCGGCGGTTACGGACCCATTCGCGCTGCTGCGTACGTCGCCGCTCCTTCCGCAGCCAGTCTTCTTTCTCCGAAAGGGCACGCGGCTGACCCATCCTGAGTCCAAACCGAAACTGATAAGAGCGTAGGAAACAGCGTGCAAAACAGACGAGGACGAAGAAACACACGTGACGAGCGCTGCGCTCGTTACGTGTGCCTCATCTTTGTCGTCGTCTGTTTTCGCGCTGTTTCCTACGATGAATTCCCACCAACGCGCCGACTATTCATTCTTCTATGATAGCTGGAAAGGTTGGTGCCATCTACCAGCGACGGCGGCAACCATACTAGTTGTGTGCTTGCCGCCGTTTATAGATGGCGGTAGCTGTCGAGAGGCGTTTTTGTCGACAAGTGTTTTGTACCAAACACCTTCCTCGGGAACCTAGCCTTTAACAGCTCTGCTGTAAAAGTAAGTTTTACGAGCCGACTTTGATGCCAAGCCAAAGTCGGCTCGGCGACAAAAGAAAAAAAAAAAGGAAAAGGTGCGCAAGATGGAGCGCACACGATGCTACAGAAAAACGCTTTGAGAGCGCGCGCTGGCTCGTGTGCGCCCGACCACGTGCTATGTTCTCCGTGCTACTCCACGTCAGATTGGTTGTGCTGGCTCGTGTCATTCGCTACGGTTCATCTCAATGGCGTAGAGGAGCAGGCACATATTTGTGCACGTTTGGCTTTGCAGCAAAGGGCCCGTGTTTCGCCGTACGTTGGTGGTTTTTCTGCCGTGGTGCCGTGCAATGTGAGCCTGCATGCATTCGCTGGGGATGAATTATCCGATGCGGAGTCTTCCCGAGTTCAAACTATCAAACTTTTCCTCCCATAGAAATGTATGGGCGCTCGCCGGGACTTTTGAACACGATCGAATTAAACGAAAAGTTGAATTAACCGAGGTCAAACTAACGAAACTTTACTGTATTAATATTTAGTCTATCATTATTTTAGGTACTTAGGCCCTCATGGGAAAGTATGTTTACTATGCCTATTATCAATCATCAGTTATGCTAAAATAGTTCTTCTAATATTATTATTTATTTGATCATTCTCTGAGGTACTTAGGCCCTCATGGGAAAATATGTCTACTAAACCTATCATCAATAACAAATTAGACTATAACAATTTTTTTCTTATTATTATTTAGGTCTTCCTACTTTTCTAAGGTGCTTAAGCTCTCATGAAAAAGGAAGTCTGCTGAACCTATTTTCAGTAAACTAGGGTTGTGCGAATATTTGAAATTTCGAATAGTAGTTCCAAATAATACACTATTCGATATTCGCTTCGAGAAGAGCTTCACTATTCGCGTTTTGCGAAGCGTTTATCGCGGCGGGATAGCCCCGTTGAGTGCGCTTCTTACCAAGCATCAGTGCGCTACGCAGAAGCAACACCCGCGGGAGCGAGCTCCGCGGGTGTTGCTTCTCCGCAGCGCACTCGTGCTCGGTAAGAAGCGCACTCAACGGGTAACCTGCCGCGATAAACGCTTAGAAACTATATATATATTGTAATTGCGTGCTTGGAAGTAAGGCATACATTCAAAGCGGGATGGTGCACCTGTGCCGATTGTATTTTAAAATAAATGAAAACTTCGTGAATGTGTATATCTACATTGCAGTAAAAGTTTTAACATTAAACTGTTATGCAAAAATAAGCTATGTTACTTAGAGATGCCCTTACAACCTGCGTTCATCATGCACGATTCATTCTTTTTTAACTCGAGATTAAAGAAAATATTTTATATAGCAAGATTTGTGAATTCACTCAATTGGGTATAGTTGGCCATCTCTATAGGACTCATTTTATGTCAAATTCGTCGTTTACTTGCCATCCCAAGACATCAGACCTTCTGAGGCCACAGTTCATAAAAATAGATAGATTAAACTTAGCTTATAAATGAACAAGTGGAACAACCTTCACAGATTTAGCTGGGTTTTCGTCTAAGCATTATGCAATGGTAGCGAAAGGCGTGGAAAAACTATTCGATATTCGAATCGAAAATATTCGGCCAAAACCATCATTCGCTTCGAATTGGCTTCGAACTCAAAGTCCACTATTCGCACAAGACTACAGTAAACCATCGTGGCTTGTTGTCAATACACTGTGAAGGCAACTTTGTCAGTCTCTTTTCATATAGAGAGAGTTTATTAAACTGATTTAGGTATCTGTTTTAAGATTATTTCTTTTTGTACAGACAACTAGATTGAAAAGTTGCAGCCTTGCCTAGCTAAGAGAACCATAGAAAAATAAAATGGATTTTTGAAGCAGTAAGTTACGGGACAATTTCCAGCATGCTTGGGCTTTAAGAGCATCGAGCGTTCCAATCACCTTTGCAGAACGACATGGACGAAGACATTGAGCTCCTTCCCGCCGACCACACGGTGTCCCTGGAAGAGCTGGACCGGCCCACGGGCGTGCTCCACGTCTGGTTCCTGCTCCTGGAGGGCCTCGCCGGGGCTGTGGCCACCTGTCCTCGCAAGTACCAGCCCCACACCATAGACACCCTCTTCCAGATGCTCCGCGGACTCCGGGACGTCCCAGGTACCGACCCCTGGGGCTTAAGTGCATGCCAGGAAAGCCAAACAAATTACGGTGGCCCTTAGATGGAGGTCTGCAGTCCCTCTGGGGTCGCCGAAGTCTTCCTAAGTTCTCCGAATCCCTCGGCTGTCAGTCAAGCTGAGCCTGGGGCGGTTTTATGGGTCAGGCTTGGGGTGGGGGGGGGGAGGGGAGGGGAGGGGGAGGGGGGAGGGGAGGGGAGAGGGGAGGGAGTTTTCGGAGATATTTGACATCATCGGTGATGCGTTGCCCAGATCTATTTTGTTAACGGCTACTATATGCCATTTTCTCAAAAACAAAACATTTGTTCCTAAAATCAAGCATGGCATTTCTTCCATTAAAAAAAAAGGCTCGAGGTACACCTAAGCACTTCTTATGAGTTGTGAATGCGAAAGCATGAATGTCATTCTTCGCGCCTCGGCCGCTTCTGATCCTCTCGGTGCTGTGTGCGCCGAGAGGCCCGCGCCGAGCAGAAACGGCCGAGGCGCCAAGAGGATCAGTGGGCGCCTCGGCCGTTTCTGCTCTGGAGCGGGCACGCAGTGCCATGGGGTGGCGCTAATTGAAACTGACACACGGTGGCTTCATATCACTGCCGTTTTATGTGGCTTTCTACGTGGTTTCAAAGCAAGGATGCCTCAGATCGCGGCTTCGGGAATTTATCTGCCTTTTGACGCGGCTCATGACATCGGCTCGCTCCATGGGACGGTTAATGCTTTCTCATTAAAAGTTGCCTTCACTGGGCTTAGGGGGCGGTCACTGCACTGCCCTTCCCTCCCTCCCTAAAATTTGCCCCTGAGTCAATTAGTGAAAAGCTTTTTACAGCGGAGCTGTTAAGGGCTAGTTTCCCCAGGATCGTGTCTCCCGCAAAGAAATGTCGGCACAAAACTCTGGACAGCTACCGCCATCTATGAGCGACGACGGCAACCAGACAATCGGCTTGCCGGCCTTGCTCATAGATGGCGACAACCTTTCCAGCCTTTCCACTCTGGTTTTCACCAGAGTGGAAAGGCTGAATTTCTCTAGGCGTCGTCCTAGGTGTTGTCCTCGAGGTCCTCCTAGAAGTCATCCTTGAGGTCGTCCTAAACGTTGTCCTTGAGGTCGTCCTTGAAGTTGTACGAGTGATTGTCCTCGAGGTCATCCTAGAAGTTGTATGAGTGATTGTCCTCGAGGTCATCCTAGAAGTTGTCCTTGAGGTCTTCCTTGATGTCGTTCGAGAGGTTGTCCTCGAGGTCGTCCCAGAAGTCGTCCTTGAGTTCGTCCTTGACGTTGTCTTCGAAATCGTCCTAGAAGACGTCCTTGAGGTCGTCTAGATGTCGTCCCTGAGGTTGTCCTGTAGGCGTCGTCCTCGAGGCCACCTTAGAAGTCGTCATTGAGGTTGTCCTAGACATCGTCCTTGAGGTCGTCCTAGACGTCTTCCTGAGGCGTCGTCCTTAGATGTTGTCCTTGAGGTCGTCCAAGAAGTCGTCCTTGAGGTCGTCTGACCATAGTACAACTTTGCTGGTCTTCCTTCTTCACCAGAGCGGAAAGGCTGAAAGTTTTTCCTTTTAATGCGAATAGCATTCTTTGGCTACTTCACGCACTTTTCGTCTATGTATCTATCTGGCTATCTAACCTCTTACGCCGCGGGTCGATAAATAAATAAAAAAGACCGGCGCCGGCTGGGATTCGAACCGTTGACCCTTTGATCAGCAGGCAGACGCGCTAACCACAGAGCTATGAAGGCAGTCATTCAACGCACTCTAAACGGTTGTTTATATCTTTACCATAGGACGCGCTTTACAGCGCTGTCACAGCTCACCGGTGCAGCGCGTTCCATGCACGAGGGCTCATTCCGCTCTCGTGAGGCTGAGCACGGCCGCTAGCTCACCCTCTCCCGCGCTCGGGAGAGGGTGATGTAGCGGCCGTGCTCAGCCTCACGAGAGCGGAATGAGCCCTCGTGCATGGAAGCGCGCGCGCACCGGCAGCTGTGACAGCGCTGTGCTAGCGCGTCCTATGGTAAAGATATAAACAACCGTTTACAGTACCGTTGGTTGAGACTAGCTGAGATGCCAGAAAGTCTGGTCGGTACCATTTTGAGTGTTTGTGCGTATGGCGCGTGCTTTGCTCGCCTTCCTAAGTGACACAAACGCACGTGCTGGGCTGCGGAGATCGTGCGCAGGGCTGTGAAAGTGTCAACAAATTTAGAATCGCCTCAGAGTGGGCTGGCGTATCTAGAGTGTGCCGGCCACCTGACGAACTGACGCATAACTCCGCACCGTTTGATGCTATTCGCATTAACGTAGATAATCATTCCCAAAGGATGGGTTCTGCTGATTTTAATTGATGCCGGCTGTTCCGCAAAGATAAATAGACCAAACCGTATGTGCTGAGCGAGTAGCATTGATTATTCTCTGTTTCAGAGCTTCAAAGTTTGTTTGCACGCATCTAGTTTTCTTCATTTACCATTTTGTTATTGTGATCGTCCAACACTCCCCTCTCCCCTCTCTGGTAGGTGGGGACCCCCACCACTTCCGTCAATCCAGAAGGGGTCCCCGAAACATCGGCGGTTGAGAACCGTAGAGTGTGTCCCCTAGGGTGTTTTATCGCACCGACGTACACCACCATACATTTTACAAAGAAGGTTTGAATAATAATTGGGAAATATGCCACTGCAAGGGAAAATGGGAAGTGTGCATTCCGTTACATTTCGTTGTAGCTAGGGTTCTGTGTTTACGCTAGATACCGACAGACGGTGAAAAGTGACCGCCGAGCCAGTCTTATCGAACTCAGGGGAAACGGGAAAACCCAGAATTGGAGCTCTTCTGGAATAAGAAAAGCTTCACAGCCAGATATAGACAGCCAGATCTTAAGAAGGAATGGGGATGCTGTGTCCAGTAGTGTTGAATTAGCAATTTTCATAATAAGGGGAACTGGCTGTGTTCATTCAGCACTATCTGACTTGTTCGTGGCTTGGCGTGGGCCAAATCGGTCAAAGGTGTTTCGAAATTAGGTCACATGAATATTGCCTATACACAGAGGATGGTAACCAAAATATTTGTTAAGGACAATAGCATTCATAATATCCAGGGGCGAGTTGTTGTGACTTTACCCATCTCGACAATGTGTCAAGGGAGTAATATTACATTAAAAATTGGATTTGGGCTAGTTGGTCCATACTGTTTAAAAGGTTAAAAAAGGCTCGAGGTACTCCTAAGCACTTCTTATGAGTTGTGAATGCGAAAGCATGTACATTATTCTTCCGCTTCCTTATTTCGTCTGCAGCATATTTGTGTTGATGGCAGAGCGGCACGCTCTGCCGTCATAAAGCGGCCAGTTGTTGAAACGTGCCGCTCTGCCATCAACACAAATATGCTGCAGACGAAATAAGGAGCGGAGCTCCCTTAAACTGACGTGCAGTGTCAGTTTCAATGACCAGCCACCCCATGGCGCTGCGTATCCGGTGAACGGGGGCCTCGTCGACGCGTGCCAGCCAATGGGATTGAAGCCGAAAATCCTTCAGCTTTACTTCGCTCCTTTGGGATCGGGGAATTATGGTGCCGTTGGCTAGCTTTGCACATGGTTTCATAGCTGGGAACTGGCTTCACTTGGAGAAAGGATTTAAGGTGCCGTTTGGCACGGTTTCAAAGCTGGTGACGTCGGCTCGCTCCATGAGACAGTTAATGCTTTCACATTAAAAAGCGTGATCAAGATGAGGACAATGAAAACACAAAAGACGACAGGACAGGTGCCTATCCTGTCTCTTTCTGTCTTCATTGTCCTCATTTTGTTTGTGCTTTTTAGCCTTTTAACGAGTAATATTAGCTCATTGTACTGATGTTACCTCCCCTAGTTCCTGCATTTCTCAAATGCCTGTTAATTCGAACAAAGAATATGATGAGTCAGTGGGAAATCACATGTTCTCTTAGTGGGGACTACTGTAAAATCCTGTAAGGGTGCCCACCAAAAATGAAGAGAGAAATAGTGAAAAACATACGGCGGGCAGGATGAAACAGAAAAGCTTTATAAAAAAATTTATGATAAACACTGCGGGGTACCTGCTACAAACCACGTGACACGGGAACTGATACCCCAGATTGCGAACACGGCAAATTCGCGTTTCACGGGGCGATAAACACGTGGGAATTCGCTACAAACTCCTATGTCACGGGAAAGGATACTGCAGACTGGGAATGCAACAGATTCATGTTTCACGGTGCGATAAACACACAGAAACCGACTACAAACTCGCGTGCCACGGGAATCAATATCGCGTGCGCAGATTGCGAACAAAAAACGTGGGAGCTCACCATGAACTCGCATGTCACGGAAGTCGATATTGCGCTGCGTGCGGACAAAGACGCGGGATACCACTGGGAAGTCACTTGTCACCACGTACCGTATTACACGAATGTAGGTCGACCCTTTTTTAATTTCTGAAAATCTCAGAGTGGGGGTCGTATTCTATAATCTAGCCAAAGCATTCCACCACCGCAAAACGGCAACAATCAGCGATATCATGAACCCTGGACTTGTTACGAGTTCAGCCTCGGCTGTACCTCTAGCATTGCACTAGTCTATGTGCTCATTTTACAAATGAATTGTTATTTCAATTGAGCGAACGAGTATTATTGATAGCGATTGCAAATTAACCCGAATATGCTGGCGGTGAACAGCGAACGGCGCCACTGGCGCGCTCGATTCCCGGGGTGGCGGCACTTCTTGCAAGAGCCACCCGGAGGCCGCCGAAGCGGTCGGGAACAGCCTCACTGGTTCACTCACCCCGCGGCTTCGTCTTGCCGTTTTAGCATGATTCACGGTAGTACATCGTTTGATCGAAGTGATCGAGATCGCGCTGGAGCACTAACTACGTCTTTTTTTGTATTGACACGCGCGTATCTGGACAGTTTAGGTTTTCGGTGCTCGTTTATGGTCATTCTTCACTCGGAAGCAACCAACAACTGCGCTGTTGGACGCTAGTTCGACCTCGTCGGAGCGGGTAATGCTCCAGTGGAGTCTGCAGTGGCGCGGGATCTGAAACTGTGACGGCGAACAAAGAGGCTTCCGTAGGCCAAAGTCTGGTTCCGGAGTTGGAAGTCAGGCTTGCAACGTACGCCCGCAAAAGCGTGCAATCGGTCCCTACCCGTGACTTCCAACGCGATCGCCAAGCACACGCGGAAGATGCGGTTGATGCTGTCATTTGCGAAGTGGGAGATTTCGTTGGACGACGCCGACGACGTGCTTCGAGAACGTAGCAGTCATGACGACGGGACTGACATCACCAGTGCGGACTGAGTCGTAAGTCTAGTCCCGGACGGAGTGAGAACGACAGTGAGCAGCTTCAGTTGTCCCGCCTCCAACGTGAACTTCTAGTTTCGATAATTCCTGGGCATCTCATGCACCTCATGCGTGCATGCTGCAGCCAAAGTGGCCAAAGCACGCCAGAAGGCATCGATCACGTGTTGGAGGCTCGGCTTTCAAAACAGATACTTTGCCGTTCTCCCGCGTTCGCAATAAAATGCGCATCTAAAGATTTTTTTTTTATTTTTTTGCTGATGCGCGATGTGGGGGTCGACTTACAATCGGAGTTGACTTACATCGTGTAAATACGGTACCAGTACCGCGAGATCACGCAGTTGATGTGATTCCTGACGGACATCGTGTGATGTCCGAAGGGAATCCCATCAATTGCGCGATTGGGGTGGACAGTGTGGGAATCGGGGATGGGCAATGTTTCGAATTTTTATGTTATGGATGTTGAACCAAAAGACGGGATGGGCGATTCTTCGGGGCAGGGCACACTTACGGGATTTTACGCTACTCTTGGTTTTGTTATGTAAAGATTTACAATTCCCCTTTACCTTTTATCCCATCGTATCATATCATTACAGGACCAGAGTTTGGGGTGTATGCCGTCAACCACCTGCTGCTACCCATGCTCCAGGGATGGCTGCGAAGGGCAGCCAAGACCCACCGGGGATGGGACGGCTTTGCCACAAATTTCAAGCAGTGCTGCGGACTTGCTACGGAATTGGTCGTCGACTACCTGACCCAGCTCTCGGGTATGTAGAATCAAACTGTGTTATAATCAAAACAATGAGATGTCCTGTTGGCAGACATAACTTAGTGACATCGGTGTTGTATGACGTCTGTTCAAAGTCTCTATTAGGACCAACCTTAAAATACCGAGCAAGTGCATGCCCACCCACAAGTGGAAGATAATCACAAAAAATGGGGATGGGTGCTCGTAGGTCTGAGAGTAGAGACGCAGAAGGGGCACATGGTAGGGTAGGTCTTTGTTTGGTCCAACAGAATGGTGTAAGTGCCGTATAGGGCCTAGCAGAACCACTAATTTTTAAAGCAGCCGCACCACTCTCATTAAGCATGCTTTGCACCGTCGCTTTTGCATCAGACTTCACTGCTTTGCACTGGGACACGCATGTAAAGCTTCACCGCCTTGCACTGGCTTCTTGTAGAAGCAGCAGACACGGAGGAACATCTCGGTTAGTGTGGTAAGCTCAGAAGATTGCCGAGTGCTTGATGTGTCCTTTGCTTATATATTTCAAATGCTTTAAAAGTAGGTGTCGGGCGTTGTGACATGGATGCATGTTCAGTATTTTACTGGCTGCCATCTAGCGTTCCCTCCTCTGATTTTCAATTTTGAGGACTTTCATGCAGAGCTGATAACATACATGCTGCATTGAAAATTTTGTTTTCCACATTTACTCGAATTGAGCCCATGCATTCACTTTCCCATGCACAAAGTGGAGGTCCACTTATTGCAACTTATGGAAATCTCTATGATTGGCTTATTGCAATGTCATAGGCCAGTAAATCAATCGATAGCAACCTGCGGTAGGATTGAGTATGTCATTATGTCTGAGAATTTCAGCCCTTGGAGAATTCCCATCAAGCGTCTTGCGATATGGAGTATATTTTCAATATTAAAGGCACTGGGGTGCTGCCACCCCTTCACAACCTTTTTCTGCTCAATGTCTCCAACCTGTCCCTTTTTCTTGTACTTGATATTTGTCGATTTGTAGTCCGGATAAAATATGTGCGGGTGTTGGTGGCAGAGGCTACAGACGAGAAAATTGTAGTCAGAAGTTGCACCTGATAGTTGCTCTCATTCTTACACCAAATGTAGTGATGTAATTAATTTTTACTACCGTATTTACTCGTACAATGAACGCACTCGCGTAATGAACGCACCCCCAAGTCGGCTCTCAAAATTTCGACTTTTTTTTTTCACTTGCGTAATAAACGCACCCCCAACTCGGACGTCAAAATTTTTACCCCTCCCCCTACGCTCGCGAAATGAATGCACTTTTTATCCTGGTGCAGCGAGGTCGTGAATGCATGGGCAGCGTGGGCGAACAAAACACCTTGCAAAAGGCGTTAAAAAAATAAAAAAAGATCCAACGGAAGTAAGAAAAAACAACAACGGAGAGGAGCTTTTTTCTTTTTTTCTTTCTTGCACAGCGCAGTTTGGACTTTGGGTCGCGCATCTTGCGCAAGGAGATAAGAAAAAGAGGCGGAGAAGCCCTCGCCTAAGCAAAGCGAAACGAAACAGCTTGCGAAAGGTGGCAAAGAAAAAAAAACAATCCATGGAACCAAGAAAAAAAAGAGCTTTTTTCTTAATTTATTTTTTTTTTGCATAGCGCAGTTTGGTTCGTTACGTGGTTCGTGTCACGCGAAGGAGATAAGATAGAAAGTGGAGAAGCCCTGCCTAAGCATAGCGAAACGAAACAATTTGCGAAAGGTGGCAAGAAAAAAAAAAGATCCATGGAATCAAGAAAAAAAGGAGCTTTTTTTCCTTAATTTTTATTTTTTGCATAGCGCAGTTTGGTTTCGGTCACCGTGGTGTCGGTGTCGCGCGCAAGGAGATAAGATAGAAAAGCGGAGAAGCCCTCGCCTAAGCAAAGCGAAACAAAAACAATTTGCAAAAGCCGGCAAAAAAATAAAAAAAAATTTACGGAACCAAAGAAAATACATAGAGAAGTTTTTTTTTCTCTTTTTTTTTTTGCACAGCGCAGTTTGGTTTTGGGGTCACGCGCCGCGCGCAAGGAAATAAGAAAGAAAAGAGAAACGAAAGAAAGAAATGCGCAAAAAAAAAATGGAGAGGAGCATTTTTTTTTTTTTGCGCATCGCAGTTTGGTTTTGGAGTTGCGCGCTGCGCGCAACGAGATAAGAAGTTACGTCGATTTTTCGGGATAAAAGGACCGTTCATTATGCGAGTAAATACGGACGCAAAAATTTTACCTCGCGTAATGAACGCCCCCCTTAACTTTGCATCGATTTTACGGAAAAAAAAGTGCGTTCATTCTGCGAGTAAATACGGTATTTCGCTTTATTTTTGTACGAGTAGTTTTTTTCTTCTTGGCGCTGTGAAACCTTTGATATGTCATCAGCCCACACGATGCTGAGAATGTTTTTTTCCTGACACTGATATCTGGGTACGCTTGTTTTCAGCCTCTGGGACCATGTGCCAAGTGCGGGGACTGCACCTGATGGTGCATCAGCTGTTTCTGGTGCTGACCGAGTGCATTGCCCAACCTGCGGAAGTCATTTCTCGACTGGGCTGCGCCTGCATTCGGTGAGCATTAGCTCGCTTGAAGCCAGAGGTCATAAGTAGGTCGTAGACGTTCCGGTTTTAGCTGAAAAGCACAGAAAAACATGCGTCAGTGACAGAAATACAAAATTGGCTAAAACCGAGAAACACCGATAAACACCCGTCGATGTCAAAAATACAAAACTTGGAGGACACTTAAGCTTTGCCTTTAAGAGTGGAATGCGATAGCGTTATCGGGTGCCATTCGCAAAGCCTTCTCATGTAAACCCCCGCTCGTTCCCAAGCTCTGCAAGCGTGTGTCAATGGCCTAGTCGGTAGCTTGTGTCTGCGACGTCACATGACGTCATGTCGCGTGACGTCACACGTGGCTGTGACGTCACAAGTGGCTGCTCGTATTGCATTATAAGATTGTAATAGCATCCTCGATCATCCGCACAAGTGCGCACTGGGGCAGCGAGGTTCGCCCCATCGTCTTCAATCAAGTGCACCGGTGCGCACCGCATGTCCTCGATCAACGGAGCGCACCTCCGTGCAGCTTTCGTTGCCCCAAAGTGCACCAAGAAAATCAACGGTGCACCGGGGTGCAGTCCCATCAGGCATTGCGGCCAGGAGTGGGAATCGAGGAGATGGCGTGGAGTAGCAGACGGCGATCTTGCGAAAACGAACACGCCTCGCAGCTGCACTCGATGAATTCCTCAGCTCTTCTGAGAGCGAGACGACAAGCTTCTTACCATCACCGCGATTACCGGCGAATGCTGCGGTGGCAAGGAGCGCCCTAAAGGTATGAACTTCGCAGAACGCGTTCGCGAGGTGTTTCGATGGCACAGAGGTACGGCTATTATCTGGTGTTTCTCTTTCTTGAACCAACAATGATGGGCAACATATACCTGTGAAATTGTCACCTGCTGGGTGACCCCATCGACAATCACGTCCACGATGTTCATTTGTGTGGGACCGTCAAATTTGCGAGTAAAAAAACAGGAGAAATTGACCGTAGACGGGCATTGCGCGCGGACCTACGCAAGAAAAAACTAACAAAACTCGAGGTGACGCATGGTGGAGCTCGCCGCAGTGCACCGGCGCAGTGCTGTTTGTCCTCGACGTTGCACCGACTTCGCGCTGCACGTCCGAGGAGCGCTGTGCACTGTCCTGGTTTCAGGGCAATTCTGGTGTGAATTAATCGAAGATGCTACGAGGTCCCACCGACGCCGACGCTGGATTTCCTACGACACAGCCTTTTAACTGCTATTGCGTTAAAATCGGCTAAAACCGAAAAACACAGATTTCTTGAAATCTTTGCTTTGGCTAGGACTGTTTTTGTTGAAACCCTCCCCTCTTAGACTGGGGCTCTTAGTCTTTTGTGAGATTTTATCGCTGATAATTACTATAAATACAAAAGTTAGATCATAAGTATGTCACTTGCCATGCCGAGACATTGAGTGTTTCAACATACTAATTACGGTTTTACATCATTAAAATATATGTTGCCATCTTTACTTAATGAACTTGATGTGAATGATGTGCCTATACTTGGAAAGACACATCGAATGTTAGCAAACATACTGTTACAGTCTCATTTTGTATGTGATACTGTAACGCATAAGTTGTAAAATTGTTTTTCTGGTTGGCAAACTTATTTTTAATTAATATTCTATGTATACAATATATTGATGAGAGTAGTTTGCTCGTATTTTTGTTTGGGTGTATATATTTTAAGCTGCTTCCCGCCAAATTGTGTATGGGAGCTAGGGCCTCGTCAAGCTGCAATCAGTGGCGTCATTGGGGGTGGGGGGAGGGGGATCGTTCCGGGTGCAGCTCTTAGGGGGTGCAGCTGGGCAGTAAAGAGGGGGGGGGTGCTGCAATTAACGGGCCAGTACTTCTGGTGCGGCTGACCCTAGTGACGCCACTGGTTGCAGTAGCAGCTTTTGTAGCATCAGCTACACTGGCCGAGGTTGAGCAGTTTCGCGTGGCTCGCATAATGAGCTGTGTTCCCTGCTGCGCAAGCGCTAGGAGCAGTGACGTCACATGGCGCACAGCTGGCGCAACGGAGACGCCGCTGCCGCGCGCGCCTCGCCGGTCTGCATTTGCGCGAGGAGCAGTGACGTCGCACGGCGCACAGCTGGGGCGCCAGAGCCGCCGCCGCTGCGCGCTCCGCCGCCACCGCACGCGCCTCGGCGGTCTGCGCATTCCAGAAAAGGGACGTCATAGCCGCGGCAGACGCACTGGCGCTGCCGCGTGCCCAGCTGTCCGCCTCCGTTGCGCAGTAGCCAAGTCTGACGCTGTACCGGAGCCGCCTGATAGCGCCTCTCATTTTGTGCGCATAAGCTCATGCTACGTATATCCTGGCATAGCCGAGCTAAGCCACCGCAATTTTTTTTTTGTCCTTGTTTTCACTTTTTTTTGCAGTGAAATGAAAAAGGAAATAAAAGCTTTATTGTTATTAATATTACCTTTATATTTTTTATTTTCCATCCTAGACAGATCACTGAAGTACACCAACAATTGAAAAATAAATGAACGCTGAACAGCATTAGCCGATTTTCCCTACAAATATGCACCAGAAAATCTACAGCCTAGCCTTAATTAGGGTTTTCTGCGTTTGGGACATACCGATAAGCCCTGAACTTAACCCCTGAGCCTATTTGATTAAAATCTGCGACAACCGACAAACCCCTAATCAGCTTGAATGAGAAAGATCCAGGCTCCTTGGGAAGATAGCTTTTGAGGGTCTCTCCATCTGAAAAAAGGATCGTTCGTTTCCTATAAAAACCTCGTGGTAGGCACCAGGACCTTCTTGTGGAGGTGTCTATGAAATTTCAGCTTGCGATTTGAATAATAAAGCATATAAAATGCCTCTAGCTGGAATTTCTTGAATAGCAGCTAAGTCAATAAAAGAGCCGGGACGTAACAGTATTCAAAAATCTAATCGAGGAATTTAATATATTTACGCAAATCACAAAGAGTCAAAGTTGATAGGAAGAACTTGAAAAGGAACTTTCTGGAAGCTTTTGAGTGATCGCTAAAGTTTCACGAAAAGATTTAGAAACCGAATTCTCTCATAAAAACGTCAGCTAGCTGCCTCTGAGGCTTCTAGGTTATTTTTGTAGTTCAATTAATTTAGCGTAATAAAAGTAATTGCGAGCGTGTCGAAAAAGGACCACATTTGACTAATAAATGGTGTGGATCACGTGACCCCCACAGTCTGTTGAAATTTTCGCTTGAGCAAACTCCAAGAGTCAGCAAACATAGTTTTTTTTGGTTAAAATCAAAAGACCGATTTTAAAACCGTCACAATCTAAACCCTGAGACACGGAGGAAATACAATAAAGGATGAGTGCGTTGCTGAGGTGAAACCACCCGAATCGTAAGTCACACCCCTTGTAAGCGGCCATTTTCACTGAAATGTTCATAGATAAGTCATACCTTTGCATAAGTCGCGACGGTTGAAGTAAATTGATAAGCTTGCAATGTGTAGTGTGATCGCGATGTGCGCAGATGAGGGAGCCAGTTTCAACATTCCTGCTAATTTTTTAAATGAGAAATATGACCTCCGTGGCAAATTGGTGCAATTAAAGTTCGCTAGTGTACATAAGAAAAAAAAAAAGAAGAAGGAATATAATTGGCATTGTAGCGTAAAACGCACCAACAAACATTTTAAAAAAGGTGACTTTAATTTTGGAAAATAGGGTAACTCTCTAAATCAATACAAATATTGGCTCATGCTGGTGGAAAGGTAGCTCATACTTCTATGTAAAAGGAGGCGGTTCATTTGGAGCTGCAAAGTTTGAGTATCCATGTAGCGGGACAACTGAAAATGAGGTGCGTTTTAGATGCGGAGCATCTCTTGCTCGGGTCTATGTCCCGCGGCCTTGTAGTTTGCACTCACACTACGCACGCGCAACTCTTCTCCTTCCCTCTCTCCAACAGCTGCGCGTTACTCTCTCCGCTCTCTCTTCTACCAGCTGCGTGCACTGCGCGTGCGTTCGCTTCTACTCACACCGCGCGCGCACGCGCAACTCTCCTCCTCTAGTCTCCTCTCCTTCAAGTGTGAAAAAAAAATAAACGGCGAGCGTTCCAAGTTTCTCTGCCGCGAGCCGCGACGAAGGCTCGCGTAGGGGGTAACGCTACGGCAGTCGGTGTCTCTCGACGTCAGCACGCAACTGACTCTTTCCTCGGAACCAACACGATGCTCCGCATCACCCCATGGTTCCCCTCGGGAAGATGGTGTAATTGTTTTGTGCCACATGACAGAAAACGAGTATGTCTGCCTCCGAGTCGAAATGGAGACTTCCTCACAGAGTAAAACCTTGGAGAAAATCTAGGGCCCTGACTGGCCTATTGGAACGTGTCTCTCGACGTCAGCACGCAACTGACTCTTTCCTCGGAACCAACACGATGCTCTCGCATCACCCCATGGTTCCCCTCGGGAAGATGGTGTAATTTTTTGTGCCACATGACAGAAAACGAGTATGTTTGCCTCCGAGTCGAAATGGAGACTTCCTCACAGAGTAAAACCTTGGAGAAAATCTAGGGCCCTGACTGGCCTATTGGAACGTCTCACTCTTTCACAAGCGGGAGACAACGGTGACCCTTTCGCACTCGTTGTTTGAGATGAGACGGATAAGCAACGCTGATGGCGACATACCATGTGAACGACCATTGAGGACGGCGGCGAGGTGATGGTGGCTGACGATATTTAGCGCTAAACAACAGTAGTTTTGGCGGCGAAAACAACCCAACACCGCATGCTGGAGCGCTAAAAGCGTTAGCGTGACACCGTGTGTCGTGACAATAATCCGCTTGCAGAACAGAAAGCACAATGCGAGAACAATGGTGTCGGTTCCGATAGGGCCGTAAGCTTAACAAGCAAATCTCTCCTCAAGGTGGCATCTGTCTATATGCGAAACACTGGCGCGTGTTTACCTCCCCCCTCCTTTTCTCTCTCTTGCTCTCACTCAGAACTCACTAATGTGATTGCTGTGTCATTTGCGCCAAACTGCGCCAAAGGGCTTACCCTGCTACACCTTGTTACATTTAGCTCAAATGTGAGGAACTTAGGCCAACATGCCGCCAAAACTTGATTTCACTTTATTAAATACTGAAAATATAATGGCTCAGGCCCCGCGATACATCCGGATCATTATGGTAGGCTTGTGCGAATTTTATGAACTTCCGATTTTAGCCGCAAATCACATACTTGTGGCGACGGAAAGATGTTTGCCGGTTTAAAAGCAAACAAATCTTTATCACCACAATTAGCAAAGAAAAAAAGGAGCTGCTAAAAATCCATCCTGCTGCTGTTGTGATCCCAGCCAGTCTCGCCGTTCGGACCGGGCTCGTGATCCGTGTCTGGTACGCGCCACTGCGTGTGTCACGCGGGCGTTGCATCACTGTCACGCGTCTTGGCATGGCAGACATTCCTATGGTTATCGCTTCTCCGCTACATACTATCCTATTTGATCTCTCCGTCTGCTTGAAATTTGAATTAGCTTTGTTAAATGTGCTTCTCACCGTGCTGTAGTGCACTGCAGGCTTTGTTCGCTATATTGAGTGTCCCCGCCATGGGAGCTGGATACAAAAAGACAATGTTACTATACAATTACATGGGATTTTCAAGGGGATGGTTAGACTGTTTGATATAAACAATAATTCGAATTACCCGAGTGTGATATAGCCGGGCTCGACTGTATACTATTTGGTTTACATTTTATTTCATACCTGAAATGACTATTCACAGCAGTCCATACTGTCCTTCATCGATCAGCATCTTGTTGCCATGCCTAGTGCTTCTATGAGCAACTAAACAGCAAGTTCTGTGTTTGAAGAAATCAAACCTACCATTGCACAGAAGTGTGAAGGCAAAGCATGCCCATTTTTTAGTTGGATAGGCCAACACACAAATCTTAACATATAATATTAGAGTGAATGAATAAAAACAAAGTGAGTGCTTGTGCTCCAAAATTACTTTTTGCTGCTCCATAATGATTTTTTGGCTGCTAAAAAGTGCTACAAAAAGTGCTACAAAATGACTCGGGTCAACCGCATCACTGAGAGAACTGGTACGAAAAGACGCCGCCACCGCGGCATGTCTATTCGCGGCGAGAAGTTTCGGTGTCGCCATATAGCAGACGCCCGACACAACCCAAAGCTGAATGGGCCTTCGTTCATCCTCGCTGTCTTGCTACTTTTCATTTTTTTATAACATGTTTTTGCATTCTTTACGGACAATCACAAATTTTGCGTCTGGTACGGGTCTTCATTGCAGGCTTCAATGCCCCTAACTGGAGTGTTCTTATTTTTTTTTTGTCCTGGGCAAAGCACGGTGAAGACGCTCATTTTTAGCTCGCTAATCTTTTTAATTTACATCCTTTTACCATACTTTGACAGTTTCAGTAAAATTTTTGCCCCACTTCCTTGGAGAACAACCAATGGCACCATCGTTGTCTTGGTTTCCTTTCTTGAGGAAAAAAATTGCTATAGTCGGTGACAGGTCAAGAACGAAGTGGAAGCTCCTCCCACCTCTTTCCACTTGAGCAGCGGGAACGCTGAAGAGGGGTCGCCTCCTCTCCAGCGTTCGCTCTACTAAAGTGGAAAGGGGTGGGAGGAGCTTCCACTTCATTCTTGACCTGTCACCGACTATAGTTCTCGATCCCGGTTCTTGCATCTTTAAAAAATGAGGGGCAGTCCTGCACCCATTTGCTTTTATACACATCCTGGACTTTACCAAGCTTAAAAAAAATCAGAAGCAGCACCATGTTTAATTTTTTGGTAATTACAGTGAAGAAGTGATGTTCCTATGAGTCTTTACAGAGTTAATGCAGATATAAACGTTGCATTCTGAAGAAGCACACAATTTAAAGGCCCTACTGGAAAAAAAAAGGAAAACAAACCATTATATACAAGTAAAATTGGAAAGGAAAAGAAACATAGCAAGCTTCTAGTGGAAATCGTTTTGTTAAATTATCTTTATCAATGAGTCATTTTGTTAAGATTGTGCATTTAAACTAACAAATAATTTGGCCGATTTCAAATCCGTGTTTCATACGCACCTCACCATAACTCAAGTGATGGAGAATACTAGGTCATTCAAGACATTTAAGAATAACTTAGTAACCTAGGTATATTTTAAACCTTTCGTGACCTGCAGTTTGTACTCCAATATTTAATTTTTCTAATTTTTAAACCAATTTGATATTTTATCAAATGCTTATGTATGTAATCCATGTTAGAATGATTTTTATCCTCTGTTTTTTGTATATCTTCTCTGCTGAGTGCTGTAAAAACCTGGGGCTGGGGTCCTGTCAGAAGGCAAGCATGTCTTCTTTTATTCTAGCCCCCAGACTTTTTTGTCTGAAATAAGATACAATACAATACATGCAGTGATTTTGCTCCTAGAGCGGCGCGCTTCCTGCCGCCGTGGCGCTCTGGCCAGCCGCAGCGGCAGAGCGGCGCTGTTCCAGAAGGTTAGAAATTTTTCGCCGCAGCAGAACGGCAGCATTTGCGCTCTCCATTCATAACGCGGCGCAGCACCACGTGACATGAGGAGAGACATAGCGTTAAAGCTTGCGGATGGCGTTTTCACGTCTTTCAAGCAGACAACATGCAGAGAAAGTATGCAAGCGACTACTTTCCGGTTTCGTCTTTTTTATTTTCATTAGTGGGGTTAGTTTTTATTTATTTATTTTTTTGCTTTAGTGGTTGCGTCGGAACTTTTGGGGAAATCGGGGAGGAGATTCTTCTTCCCTTCCTCCAAATATTTTGCGAGGAATGTCTAAAATGTATGGGCACACCCTTGTTTGAGGCCGATTGTCCCCCTATCCCCCTTTTCTGACACCACTGGCCTTGGAACTGTGCTTGCAAGGTCAAGTTTCTCTTTCCTCCTCCGTTTTGTGTCAGAACCTGACCGTATCGGCATTCTTGAGACTTTCCTGTTTAGTGTTTGAGAGGTTTCAGTGTCGTTGTGTTTCGCCTCCCCATGAACACATACACATGTCGCATATCTCAATGCACATCTCCATTTTGAAGGCAGCCATATTTGTTGGAGTCTTTCCAATCAAAAGCTCACCCTCCGCTACAACAAACTTAAAAACAAACAAAAAAAACATTTTGCTTTTAAAATGGTTATTTTGTTTTATTCAAGTAAAAATAAAAAGGAAACTGAAATCTAAGGCATTCAGATTGTTAATGGAGACCTCTAAAAATCGTTGTGTGCGTCCGCTTGCTGCAAGCAACATTGGGTATCGCAGAGGCACAGGAGGGTATCGCAGAGGCACACAATAGCGCTGGAAGTTGCACTCCGAGACCGTGTCAAGAATACAACTGATGTAATAAATCATGCGGGTTACCCGTAGGTTAAAAACTAACAATGTCCGCTCTTCATAGAAAGAACAGTGAGTTAACAGTCTTTCATAGTTCTTAGCGTGCGTCCTTAAAGGGGTCCTGCAATCATATTTAAGCGCCTACCTTTTTGCGGTTTCCACGTCTCTTGGGGTTCGGGCAAGCCAGCCGGCACGGAGAGAGTCACTAAATATCAGTGCATCATATTTTCACCGGACGACGCGGAAACCTCCTCCACCGACGGGGCTGACCCGCGGTACCGAAAGCGTGCAATATGTGACGTCTTTGGTCCTGGACTTACTACTGGTCAGAGCCGCTAAAAGCTTCTTTTTAGTCGAAATACAAAATATAAGTGGCGCGAACAGTTTCAATTATTTATAAAGATTGTTTTTGTTCAGTATTTTAGATCAGAAAAGAAACAAATGCAGTTTATAAAGCACGGAAACAAGAAATGACCCGTCGACATACCCGCCACCAAGCGGTGGAAAAGGCGGCGCATACTAGAAAGGAGTAGTGGGATTAGGCGCCGACACGGAAAGGTCCCGGATGTACGCGGTGGCGCTGCGGTCGTAAGGACTGGAGGATCCGACCGGCTCCGAGCGTTCCGAAGGCCTTCGGAGAGCAGCTTTGTCTTGCGGTTTGGCCGTTTCGCGGTATGGCAGCGCGAAGTGGCTCCTATTCTGAACTGATCTTTACCCCGTGTTTGCTGTTGTTTGTGGCCAATGAAGTGTCATGCCGAATCAGTGTTTAATTGCACAGCAAATGGAATGAGCCTATCCAGAACATGCTTTAGTGGCGCCCTCTTGCGCCGTTGGCATGGAGTGCGGCAGCCGTGAGCGCTCGCTGAGCTCACTACCCCTCCTCTAGTTCACAGCCGCTCAAGCAACCAAGGACGTCATGAAGGAGGTTATTTTTTGCTTGTTTTTGTAATTCTAATTTGCCTATAACTTTTAAAGTAAAGCGAAATTCGAGAAAAGAAAGGTTGCATTCAGTTACCTACGTTCAGTGCGCTCAGGTTCGGTGCAAATTAAAAACCAGTAAAAAAGTCTTTGCATGGCCTCTTTAACGAGGAAAAGGAGAAGCGGGCCTAACTTGAGAAGCAGGTGGAAGAGCTCAGGCGGGGAAAGGTTGGAAGGCATGGCTAGAAGAGCGAAAAAGGGGTGTGAAGATAGAGTGGATCGTCTCATTGGTGTACTTAATGAAGAAAAGGGGAAGAGCGAGGAAAGACAAACAATGATGGCAGAATTGCAGGGTATTCTCAGAGTAGAGGTCGAAAAGAGGGTCGACTTAGAAGCCCAGTGGGAAGGGATGAAGAGGGAGTCGAGAGCGAGGGTAGTGTCAGACGTGCAAAGGGCTAGAGAGCAGGAAGCGAGCAGTTCCAACTTGAAGGGGGTTTCTAGGACCTATAGTGAAGCAGTGCAGAAGGAGAAGGAAACAGCTGGATTGATAGAGCCTAACCTGGAACCGGTGGTAAATGGAGGGGTAGCAGCATAGTACCAGGAGAGGGAGGGCAGCCGTTGGCAGTTAGCAGAGTCTTAGTAGTGGGAGACTCCAACGTGGCAAGGATCGTTGAGGGAATGCTAGGCAAGGTGAGAGGAGAAAAGGGTGTGAGTAGAGGCCCAGCCAGGAGAGTACATGGTAGATGCCTTTGCCAAAGCGGAGGAGGTATTGTGGGACAACATGGAGGGGGAAGCCTAGGTAGTGTTGATCCACGCAGGACTCAACGTGTTGAATGGGAGGAGCCAGAACCCGAGAAAACAGATAGAGGCAGGACTGGGTAAACTAAGAGCAGTCAGTGGGAGGGTACATGTGGAGATATGCACTATCCCACGTGTTTGGGGACAGTCTCTTGACATCGAGAGGTGGGTCATTGAGGCTAGCCAAGTGATTAAGGGGATGAGCCGACGGCTTGAATAGCAGCGTAAAAGAGATAAACTGGGAGGTTTATGCAGCTGGCTCCTGCTCTTTTACACAGGGTGGAATCCCCTACAGTCCAAACACAGCTAGGAGAGTGGTAGAAAGGCTGGGTCGGCATGTTGCAGCTTTTTTGGGGACCCACAGAGCCCGGAGGGCACTGGTGTAGATATTCCAGTACCATATGTACCAGAGTCGGGGGAAGCTCCTGGGTGTGTGTACCGCAAGAGCAGCAGGGAGAGCAGGAGGAAGCCCCGTAGAAATAAGAGAATAAAGTGGGAGGAGATGGGTAAGCAATTAGAGGCTGAAAATTTCACAGTGTATGAGGTCGCAGAAACGCACCTTAGAGATGAGGAGGAACCACCATACATACCAGGATACTCGTGGATGGGAAGCACCGGAGGGGAGGTGAATGCAAAGGCGGAGGTCTGGGCATGTTAGTTAAAGGACAAGACTGGGAAAGACAGAAGGAAAGCTGCAGAGAACACTTATGGCTGAAAGGTAAAGTAACAGGTCTGAACACCCTTCTGGGGTTTGCTTACCTGAAAAAGGAAATGACTAAAGGGAGGAAAATACAGAACACTTTACATGTATATCAAGGGACATCAGAGGAGTTGGCCTTTATCAGAAAATTAATATTATAGGAGACATGAATGCCCACCTAAAGAGTTTGACGGATTCACAGATACAACCGGAAAGCTGCTAGAAGATTTCTGTGATGCCCTGGACCTAGTGTTAGTTAATGCACAAGTAAAAGGCAACGGGAAAATAATTATCAAACGAAACAACTCACACTCAACAATAGAATACTGCCTTATGTCCCACAAACTGTATGACAGGTTAGGAAGTATGGAAATAGATGAAAAAGGTACAAAAAGCTTAGGGGGTGACCACAAAAGAATTAAGATTAAATTTAACACATCCAAACCAGAACAGCAAGCTCAGGAACGAGCGGGTAAGCCAAAACTAAGTGAAGCTCAAATACAAAAAAAGTATCTAAAAGTATTGAAACAACCAGAAAGAGAGTGGACATATGGGGATCTAATAGGAACCTTTTAAAGAGAATTAGAGAAGCATTAAATTAAACAAAGCAGAAAGCAAAAACACACACAAACGAAAAGGCTGGTGGGATAAAGAGGTCAAAATTGCGGTGCCAAGAGGTATCTAGGGAGCATATATGTGGGCAAAGGGGAACCTTGCCAGCTGAAGTAGCATTAAAATGGGAGAACTTCCAAGAGTGGAAAAGGGAGGCATCAGCTTTAATACACGCCAAAATTGGGAATGAAGGGGTGCGGTGGATGATGGAAATAAATAAAAAAAAGATAGGAATGCGGCAAAAAGGTTTTGGGAGAACATTAAAGCGCAGCGGAGAAGAGTGCAAAGGAGAGGCATCAGGCCAAAATTGGGAGTGCAAGAAACGCAGTGGATGATGGAAATAAAAAAAAAAAAGATAGGAATGCGACAAAAGGGAGCACATTAAAGCGCAGGGGAGCAACGACAGAGGGTTTCCAACACTTGCTGACCACACAGGAGGGGAGAAGAGTAGAGGGGAAAGAGGCACGGGAGTATATTAGGCAGACAATCTAAGAGGCTTTCTCGCAGCTTGACCAGAGGGAGACAGTGGATAGCACTGACAGCGGCAGTGTAGAGGAGGAGCAGAATTGTGTAACAATGGAGACGACCACAAAATAGGACAAGGCAGAAAGTAAGGCTCCAGCAGGTACAGCGACAGGCCCAGACGACATATCCATGGAATTCATAAAGACACTAGGAAAAACAAGCAAATTGAAGTTATGGCATATGATTAATCAAGTAACTATGGGAGGAGGGGTACCCAATGTTAGGAAACTAAGTAAAATGAGACTAATATATAAAGGCAGAGGAAACAAAGGCAACATTAAGTCATATTGCCCGATAACGAGTAACTTCAGTTCTATGCAGATTAGCTATGCAGATAGTAAAGCGGAGAATGGAGGAATGGGCAGAAGATATATATATTGGGTGAACTCCAAATATGAATCTCCGAAGGAATAGAAGATCTGCGAAGCAGTAACTTATTCTTTATCACCACTTTGTGTATAGACACTTGGACATCAAGGGAGCGCACAAAAATGTGTGCCAGGAAAAAGTCTGGGGTCAGCTGAAGGAGTATAATTTAGATACAAACTTGGTTAGGTTTCAAGAAAATCGCTAACAAGTTCAACATCAACGTCGTCTTCTCTGCTCCTAATAAGCTTGCCAACTTGTGCAAACAAGTCAACTCACCTAATTCCCACCGAACAGTAAGCTGTACCAACAAACATCAGAACAGCTTCGTTGAGTGCACCGAGATGGTGTACTCATTTCCTTTCGTGCGGAAAAATGTACATTGGGCGGACCGGACGATGCCTTAATGATAGGCTCCGTGAACACAAAAACAACAGTACCAGAGCTAACTCGGGCCATCTAGGCATACACTGCCGTGATTGTGGGTGTGAGGTTCACCTGCCTTCTTGTACACTTTTAGGTAGGAACAGCAACCAATTAACTAGAGAAATTATAGAAGCTGAACACATCGCCAGGAATTATAAAAACTGCATCTGTACACCATCTTTAAACCTGACAGAAAAAGAGAAAAACATTTTAGGCGTCTAGGAGATCTGTGCGCGTGATTCGGGAAATTCGGTAGTGCAAAAGGTAGAAGAAGACAAAGTATATATAAAAACGAGTTGTCAGTCAGCGCGGTTTGTTTGAATTTTGCTTTATTTTTCGTGTGTAAGGAGTGAGTGTTGTTTCCAATTGTGCGCTGTAGTGTGTGTAGCTTTCTATCGACGCGACCAGGTGTTGATGTGGCGGCGCCACCGTCGCTAAAGGGCTGTTTATACTCCACCGTCGACGAACGCAACGCGCGCCGGTGCAGACTAACGTTCGTCGGCCGCTACGTTGCGCCGAGAAGCGCCCGAACGATGGTGTTTACAGTCCAGCGCAGACCAACGCTGGTCCAGCGCGCCCTGACGAACTGCTCCACTTTACGCATGCGCGTCTCCGTGGCAACCGCATCGTCTCTACGGGTTATCTAAGGACGGTAGCTTGCGCCATCTAGCCTAGAGGCAATCGGTCAGTGTGGTTCGTCTTCATGTTGTCATGTCACGCTTCAAAACAACCATTCGGGGTAGCGGTTAGCAGTTCAAAAACAAGCAAATGATGGTGATAACGAGTGCAAACCAGTATTTATTTTCTCCTAAATGCCACACAAATGTCAAAAAAAAAAAGAAAGCCCGATAACTGTCGAAATTGTGCCAAGCGACTCCGGCGATTTCGCTGGAATGCTTCAATGAAATTTATGCACTCGATATTCTACAGAAACCTCTTTCTGACAGGTGTCCAGTATGTTATCATCATAGCAGACTTTCACGCTGACTTAAAAACGGACACCGAAGAGAGCGGACGACACCTAAATTACGCAATGTACGCGTTCGAAATTGTAACGCACTCTACAAAGCCTATACAAACAATACAGGATTCAGTCCAATTGTCATCGCGCATCGCTATTATATCGTTTACAAGCTGAGACCATTTACAAGCTGGAACAGCCCAATTGAAAATTTCTGGCCGGCTAAATAGTTCAGGTTTCCGTGACCGCCGTTCCCGTACATTCGACGATGCTTTTTCGATCGGGAACGACTGCCGGTGAGTGCGACTGGCACATGATTATAAATAGCACACACATTAGGTCATCCTTAATTCTAATTAACCCTACCTCTGGCGCGTCATCGAGCTTCCAGCTTTTGCCGGCACCCCAACACCACCACCGGCTTGTTAGGTCGATAGGCCTATCGAGAATCGAGGTAGCGCATCCTCGCAGCAGTCCGCGTCCACGCACACAATCGCCCAGTCAAGCGCACAAACGTTAAATACACACACCAACACGGGAACACGACAACAGCACACGACACACGGCAAGAACGACAGGTTCAGATCCCAGAAACCAGCATCTCGCACACTCTGACCGGCCCCAACGAACCCGCCAACTGGATTCCCGAATGAGGCATTCGCGCGAGGGCTTCTGGGATAGCCTGCGTCGGCGGCGCCGACGTCCAACGTTGAACGTAGAGCATGTCCAAGTCCGTCGCAAGCTACGACGTCGCGCGTCGAGCTGCTCAGCGCAGCGCCGCGTTCAATTTGACGTTGGAGTATAGACACCCCGTTCGCAGACAGCGTCAGCGAGCGTGAACGAACGCTTGCGCTCGTTGAAGTTACGACGGAGTATACACCTTTTCTACGTGGGCGCCGCCATCTTTAATTCTGGAACTTCCGGTATGCGTGAAAACATCGCTTTCTTCTCGCCTCGACAGTAGAACGCATTAACATTTTAATTGCAACTGTCAGTCGTTCTTGTTATGACCCTTCTATACATTTTTACTTATTCAGGGCTGTAATCTCTTGCTTTTTTTTTTGGAACGCATACCGGATATGGAGACAACGTGGCTGGGTGCGAGGCTAAACGAAAAAGGTGTTACAGCCCTTAAGGCCCTTAACCGTCGCAAATTCAAAGCGCCCCCTGGTTGGCTGCTTCGATCTTATCGCGCTCGCCCACACCACGCTGTGACGTGGCGGCTTGGCATAGGTCGACGTCACAGCGTCGTGGGCTGTTGCTATGGGAATTAGCGCGCGGCGCCCGTTTTTGCCGCTCATATGTTCCCTGCTTTAAAGGGCCCATGAAACGAATTTGGGGCTGACATAAATGAATTTAGATTGGAATTTTACTAATTGCATATCGGTGAGCAAACAAAAAAAAAAAAAAAAAAAAACTTAAAAGCTTGATTTTTGGTTCGAAAATCTGAGAATACAACGGAGTATTTCGTACCTCCTTCCCTTCGAGAGCTCTCTGCTTTTTCTCTGTGATACATGCGCGGTACCCAAAGCACGTCACCCGGCCCAAACGCACGTCACACGACATCGGACCTCACTTATTCCTTTCACCCCTAAGCTGTCAGTGCGGTGGAAGCTATGCGCTTGCTGGACCAACCAGCTGCCTTCCTTTCATCACCTGACCTAATTATCTGCGCGTGGGTATGCGCGAGGGAGCGTGATAATGTGGCAAAAATGTGGCTGGCCCAACTTACACGTAGCTTCCACAGCGCTGTCAGCTTTGGTGTGAACGAAGTGGGAAAGCAACTTTTGTCCGAGTTTTGAGCGACGGGCAAAGCTTCGAAGATAAAAGAGGTGGTGTCCGGGTACACAAACAAGGGTCTAAGCAAGAGGGGAGTGACGAAAATAAACCCTGGAGAAGGGGAACGAGGGGGACAAAGGACAAACACAAATCTCCAAACACAGCTAGGTGACCGGTGCGCGACCGAAAAAATCCGCCTGGTCCGGGTATCGAACCCGGGACCTCTCCATTACAGGTGGAGCGCTCTACCAACTGAGCTAACCAGGGGTTAGACGTCAGTAGAGCAAACGGGTTTTATCAGCTGCCACCAGTCTAACAACAACAAGGGTGAAGCTTGCAATTTAAGGTTATGATTATCCCCCTCGTTCCCCTTCTCCAGGGTTTATTTTCGTCATTCTTGCCCAGCTCGCTTGCACCTTTGCATTTAATTGCATTATAATCATAACCTTAAATTGCAAGCTTCACCCTTGTTGTTGTTAGACTGGTGGCAGCTGATAAAACCCGTTTGCTCTACTGACGTCTAACCCCTGGTTAGCTCAGTTGGTAGAGCGCTCCACCTGTAATGGAGAGGTCCCGGGTTCGATACCCGGACCAGGCGGATGTTTTCGGTCGCGCACCGGTCACCTAGCTGTGTTTGGAGATTTGTGTTTGTCCTTTGTCCCCCTCGTTCCCCTTCTCCAGGGTTTATTTTCGTCATTCTTGCCCAGCTCGCTTGCACCTTTGCATTTAATTGCATTATAATCAAAAAGAGGGGAGTCCCTCGCTTTCCGTCTTCTTGAACTGTTTGGTGCAATGCGCGATTTGTGAGTTGAGGAGGAAAGCTGAGAAGGAAAAAAGTTGAAAAGAGTTCTCACTGTCGCTCGTCGCGTCGCTTGGTTGTTTGGATTTCCAGAAAACGTCGCTCATCGCCTTGGTCGCTTGCTCCCGTCGCTTTCATGCGGTTTGCCTCGTCACGCGACTGACCGAGCGACAGCGAAGCGGATCGCCGCCGCATGTCTCGTCGCTCGCCAAATCGCTTACATGCGGTTTATACTTTGCACCTGTTTCGTTCGCGTATGTTGAGCCTCCGGTGACGGAACAAACCACCTTTCCGCGTCCGAAAACAAGCGATCATGCCGTACCGCTATGGCGCGCGCGATCTAAGCAAACCCGACATCCTCACATAATGGGTATCACGTGCCGCTCAGTGGCGCCCCCTAGTGGGGTTCTCGCCGCAAAAGAAGCGCAGTAAAAAAAAAAGGTGCGGCTACTCGTTGTAGCATTACTCATTTTCTCCTTTATGTAGAGAATTAGGTAGTAGGTGCATTTTGCGATTAGATATACATTATCATATCAAGACGTACACGCTTCAAACGCCGAAACCATTTCTTCCTTCGACAATCAAATCTTGAACTACTTCATGTATAAACTATGCGTCAAAATTATTATTATTATTATTATTATTATTTTTTGGAGCACCACTTACATTTTTTGAGCGTTGTAGTCTCTCTGTTGACGATGCTCTTTTTTCGGTTACGTACACCAGCTTTGAACAACGTTCGACGGATATGGGAATCGTTTGAGGGGCGAATGTTTCGAGGGTCCCGAACCTAAAAACCTTTGTGCTAGCTGATGTCGATGTTTTAAAGCGTGGAATGCTTTTGAACGGGACCTCGTAATCCCAGTCGCGTGACGTCATCGTGTCACGTGGCACCACGACTTGGCACCGCGACGTCGCGGCCACTGGGCAGATCTTCGCGCGAATTACGTCACCTGACGTCGCTCGAAATCCCCCGTTAAACTTAGCGGTGAGATTAACAAGTAACGTTCTTCACTCCCCGAAACGACTGCTGGATGTCTTCTAAACAAACTTTCACGGATTATAGGACTTCTGGGGATTGCTCGCTCTTACTTTCTTTGCCTGTAGTTTGGTTGTTTATGGCTGTTTGTGTGTTGTCCGCGGGTGTGGTGACGTCAGCCCCAAACTCACCGCACCCTCCCCGCTAACGACTGCCGCGCCGAGAACAAACCGAAGGTGGCCCGCGTGTTTCCGCCGCCGCCGCCTCCGCTTACGGTCGCTTCTTGCGAGCCCATTATAGCGGCCGTCATTTTTCACCCTCTTATCTATTCTATTCGTCCTCTGTCGTCCTCTTCCTTTTCTCCCTCCTTCCGTTTTCCCGTAGCCCGGAATAAAAGGACAAGAAGGATGACTCCTGGCTGATCCCCCTTCAGGTCCTTTAATGAGACCAACATCGGAGACATATCCGTCTCTGGCAACTTGAATGGACTCTAGTTAATGTCACGTCGTTTATTTGCAGTCAACTTTCGGTTATAGTAACACATAGTCTTCGGAAATCCCCGTTATGTGGGTTAAAAACTAAAGTTTAAGAGATTTTTTTTTCAGCGAGAATTGAGGAAGGGATTAAGAAAACACCTTTGGAAAGGAATAATTTAGCTGGAATTGAGATGGTGTTTGGGGAAACTTGAATAGACTCTAGTTAGTATCCCGTCGTTTAATATCAATGGACTTGATTTCGGTTATACGAACATCTAGTCTTCGGGAATTCCCGATATGTGGGTTAAAGAGTGAATTTCGAACTTTTTGGGAATAAATCGAGGAAGTGATTATGGAAAGGCCTTTGGGGAGGAATAATTTAGCTGGAATTGAGACGCTATACGGTGCCGGCAACGTTTCCCGATTGGTGGAGTGTGGGACCGACGTAGTTAACGTCGTGGTCTCTCATTGGTCGTTCGAGTTGTGATGTCATTGGGGCGTTTGGAAGTTGGGAGGGAATGTTTGAAAGAGAGATGTTTGAATCGAGGGGGCCCCCTTTTTTAGAGAAATTTCTAGTTTTTGTTTTTAGTGCGCGTCGCATTGCTTCGTAAAGCAAGAAGAGCTTTCGCGTGTCATTTGGGGCGACCGTCCTTTCCGTAATTAAACTTTTATCTCTCTGACCCCTCCGCGGTGAGGGTTCGGCCGAAATTGAAGTGGGGAGCACACCCCTTGCGTTTTGTTTCTCCATTCTTTCTTTTCCTTCGCGTACCTTTCTCGTTACCCCTTTCTTCCTTCCGGTTTAACGCAACCGGATGTTGATTGGGGAGACGGTGGGCCGCGTCGTTATCTTTGTTTTCGCTTATGTTTTTTTTTTTGCGGTGTTTTTTGTTGCAGTGGAATTTTCTCTTCCTATCTGGTCGCTCTTTTTTTTTTTAGTTTCGCGCCGTGACTCGGTAACATGGAATTATTATATTTGCTAAGGTATTGTTTCTTCTATAAAAAGACAAGGAGCTAACTAGGGTGAACGTGACCCAGGTAAATGCGGACCCTTGGTAAAAAGTGATAAATTTAGGTATGCTCATTTTGTAGTTTTATGAAGGAGGAAAGTACGCTTAAAGTATATGATTAATGTTCTTTCAATAATTTGAGTATACTTTCGTAGTACTTCGCATTTTAACTGTGTGGTCCGTGCGCCGACCCAGTCTAGCTGGGGCGCGCATTCTAATATATATAATGTTTAATGTACTATTAGTAAACTCAAGTATACTTCATTAGATTTTGAGAGATGTTTTATAGAATTATAAAATCAGTGTATTTCTAGCGTATTACCTTCTACTGGGGTGCACACGCTCCTGACCTATTATAAATGTACAGAAGCCTTCGTCGTGGAGTTGGAAATGTTTTTTTTTTCCTTCGTCGCAGTGTAACGAATAAATAACGATTGTTCGATCTGTCCAGGGATTTATGGTTGAAGTGACAGGCATTCAGATCAATTTAGGGCTCGATGTCGATGTCTCGCTACTTCTAGTGCAGTAATAGGCCCCTTTCAAAAGTCAGTCAAGCAACATTGGCGGCTGCCATATTTTGGGCTAGATGGCGCAAGCTACCACCCGTTATAAAGGGTACAACCATTAGCATCCATGGATCCATCCATCCATTGGGCGTTGATTTCTGCGCGAAGTGTGCGATTGGATCGGAGTTGATGCCGAGCGCTGACGCGGCACTCGTGTCGAGCACATTTGGACCCGAGTACGCGCCGAACGTTTACGCAGCAGTCCTGTCCAATGCCTACTCGGAACGTGTACCCAAAATATGACAGCGTCGAATAATTGACGCAGCGGCTACTGGAAGGTGCGCACTTTTGAAAAAGGTATATTCTTGCCGCCACAAGGAGGGTCGCATATTCGCAACCCTCACGGCCTATTAGCCCCGTGAAGGTGGAGTGGCGCCGCCTGGCGGCTTCTTGTCGTAACGTAGTACCAAGTATCACGTGACCGCTTCTGCGCTTCGTTAGCAGCATGTAGGAAAAGTCGGTCACCTTGTGACAGTCCCAAAAGCACCAATATTGTTGCTCTAATGGTGGTGATAGGGATCATCCTCGGCTAAATCAAGCACCCAAAAGGACCAACATGTTTTCCCCTTTCTGCTCTATGTTTTCGAAGACGTTCGCTATTCTGGTGTGGAGAAGCTGTGTTGTGCCGCCATTAGAGCGTCGGGTTTGGCTCTGCACAAGGTGGGTAGACTGACTTTCGTAAAAGGTCTATTCAGGGGCGGATGCAGGAATTTCCAGAGGGGGGGGGGGGTCAGGTGGTGGTCAGCGTACCATATGTTTAAGAACCCCGCTTCCCCTCCCCGTTTCCACACCCTAAATTTTTACAGATTTAGAAATCAAGAGGGGGTCAGGACATCCGGACCTCCCCTCTAAATCCACCCCTGGGTCTATTCATGTTTGATTGGTTAATTTAAACTAATGTTTGGGGTTGCGTGTGACAGCTAATTCTTGCGCTGCACTTTACGACAATTCGTGAAAATTAGGCTCAAGCAGCGCGACAACAGTGGCATCACGGCCTCGAACAGGAACCAGTGGCCCAGTTTCGTGTTAGGGTACTGACCACGACCAAGACGGTCGTTGTCGCGGCTTCAGAGGCTTGTCAAGTGACCAAACAAATAGATTCCGGGACGGCGTGGTTCCTGGCGCTAGCTGTCTATTTTTCAGTGTTGGACAAAATACTCGATAAAAGTATTTAAGTTACTAATTACCTGCTTCATAAAGTATTTAAAATACTACTGAAGTTACTTTCACTGTTAAGTATCTTGAGTAGAGCACAAATACGTTTGGTAAAATGTGTTCACCTATTCATACGTGTCAAACGAACAATTTGAGGACACAGTTGTTAGACATTTGCCTGACATCTATATTTTTATAAAAATAATCGTTCAACAGAAAAGGTAAAGTATAACTTATTTTCTGTTTTCCATAATTTGTTCGGCACTTCGGAATATGCCACAGTTGGTGATGTCGTTGAAAGTGATCCGTGCAGATAAGCACGATTGATGAGTTGATAGCATACACGGAGCCCAAGACGCTCATATTGGCCAAGGACGCTTTTAGTACGTTGAAACTCAATAGCGATCTTGGTGCGACTGGTTCAAAACGAGCGTTTCGAAGCTTCGTAGACTTGAAAGGACCAAAATGTCGATTGTCGTGGCCACAGAGACTGATTAGCCAATGATCTGCCGAAGAAGTTTTGTCGTCTGCACGTTAGGTTCTGTTTCATGTCCGGATAGCAGGCAAGGAAGGCAATGGCGCGACTTTCTCGGGTTCCGAATCCAGAAGACACTCCGCCTCAATTGCCAGCTATATCTGCCTTGGATAGCACTTGGTCACGCGCCAGCCAAGAGGTGTGACAAGCTGTCAGGTCCCTCCGGCCGCGCTTGTCGGTGCCTTCGCCAGAGAGTTTTAGTAGATTGTGCGCTAGAGCTCTGCCCTACTAGCGAGAGCTCGTGCCGTCACTTTGAAGCGTGGATTGAGCACGCCGCGCTCACTAGGCCGGCAATCAGCAACGTATGTTGTCCACCAAAACTCTCTATTATCTGGGCGCGTGGCCCCGCCGCCAGTTAAATCCTTCGTCGAGCAACACTGTAGTCGAGCGTTCGAACGAGCAGAAGTGGGGATAACTGCAAGTTACGCACGCGTTTTGTAAACGCTCGGTGTCAACTTGGTTCTTTCGCCAAAACTAGCAGCTCTTTCCCGCCAAATTTTGCTTTCCCGCGGGAATACTTTTTTCTTCTTTTTATTTCTTTTATCTTTCGTTGGTGGAGAGAGAACGGGGCGCGCATTTGTTTCCGTTTTAGTCACGCCTCTAACAGCGCGTCTAACGAGGCTTGACTTTCGGCTGTTTTTTAAGGTCAGTTTTTTATGGCTGTTTTTATACTTTGGAGGCGTAATTGATGCCCGGTTAATTACTATTTTATCGCGTTCCGCTTCGTCGTATGGGCTGTCGGCAGAAACTATTTTGTTAGCCTCGATGCGAGCGAGGAGAGACCCGTTGTTCCGGTGTCCTGACAGCATTCCTCGAGTGTATTTTTTTTTTCTGTTGCAAAGTTTGCAACTAATACTTTTTTGTAATTCATTTGAGCATGGCAGTTATATAGTGTCTCCACAGTGTTTCCTACGCTGTAAAACAAAGCAGAAAAAATCGGCGACTGCACGTGGAAGGCTCAGACTTCAACCATATGTGCATTTGGGTTTTGGATTTCACCTTGTAAAATTCCAAAGCGTAAATCTCTTTCTGTTAAAAAAAAGAAAGATTAACAAGTCTGCCAAAGTCAACGGCGGACGTGTTCGCAAACGACCGACTTAGAGTTGAATTATAACTTGTGGCGCCATCTCCCGATATGCGTCGAGAACAGACGACGCACTCTGTTGCCTTCTAGCAGCGCCTATCGAGAGATGTCGCCACAAGTTACACTAATCGCCTTGAAATTTTACGAGATAAAATCTTCCTCCTAAAGGCATTTGGTGAGTGTATGCATTTTCTATGTGCCGGCGCCGATTTTTCCGGTTCGTTTTACAACGTAGGAAACACTGTGGCCACTCTATATATGTTGCTAACTTATAGTGCAATTGTCATTTCTCCGACAAATGGTCAATAATGCATTTGTAAGCAGAGCCGCCCGTCTATATTCTTATTGCTTGTCGCAACGATTGTAACTTTATTTATTCCTATTCCATTGAGCATTTGACAGTAACAGAATTTTGTAGTCAATTAGAGTTCATCATCATCATCATTTATTTTCCTCGAGGACCCGCAAGGGGTATTACACAAGGGAGCACGCTATGCATCTAAATATAGAAATATAACTAGGCAATGAACGCAACAATGTCCCAATACTAAAACACCGTATCTAATTTGAGGGGTTACACAGGAAAAGGGTCTGCTGCAAATATAGTAGCGTTATTTATAGAGACAATGTGGTTAGGGGTGAATTCCAGTCTCTTATTGCCAGTGGTAATGCAGTCATTTGACGAAAGACTGTGGACGAAGAAATTTCACGTAATTTAAGAGAACGATCAAGACGATTGTAATAAAAAAGTTTCTGAGATGGCTGTTGGGATAAAAGATTCGATTAAGAAGAGAAAGGCGGGATACAGGGCGGCGGAGACAACGCGCCTCTAGGCTGACTAATTTGCACAATCCTGATATGCTGCCATATAAATTGTAATTTTAATTTATTTGCTCAAGGAGAGGTGCGTCCACGGCGGCGTCCTGGGCTGATATACTGAAAACCCTTACGCGTGTGCGCCTGCTTGCAATGCCTACCGCCGTGAACGTTGAGACCCGCGGTGCCGCGTCCAACGATGATAAGATGGTATTGACAGATGATCTGATAATGTTTTAAATGAAGCTTGTGGACCAGGGTGAGGGGTTGATGTTGCGGTTAAAGAGGGTGAAGATCGTTAGGCCCAGCAGCGGTCTTCGCGACGGTGGTCTTGGCGGGGCCGCCATGGACTGCTCACAGGCCGGTCTCGAGCGCCTGGCGAAGGCTCCCCTTGTGCCCAGCTTGCAGACGAGCCGACCGATGTTTTTGGCGACGCAGGGAGTCCCTCCCGCACCCCCTTGGTGGGGCTCCAGCGGTTGACGCCGGTGTTGGCCGGACGGCGATCTTCGCGAAAGCGGGCCTTCAAGTCTCCCAGCTTGCGGTCGAGCTTGTAACCGGGCAGCGTGAGCACCCTGTCGATTTAAGACATGGTGTGTGCCACTGGTCTGGCATACCACAGGAAAAGTAGTCAGAATAAATAAAACGAAGCAATCTATTTTGAACATTCCTAAAGGTGTTACTTAAATATGATTGCCATAGAGACCATATAGGGGAAGCGTATTCTAGCCTGAATCTCACCAATAGGGAGTTTTCGTAGACCGCGTTCTCCCCTCCGCTATGCCCTGTGCAACGAAGAAGCCGCTACTGCGCCTGCGCGCCGATGGCCTTGACTGTAGAGTTCCGGCTAGCGTAGCGGGTTGCGGAGAGCGTCGCGGGACGGCGAAAACTATCTACGAAAACTCCATAATGTGTCGTTCTACTGAGGGTGTATGTTATCTGGATTATAGAACTGCAAGTTTAACTGGAATTTCTTGTGGAAACCTGAAATCCAGATTGCAGACAAGGGGATAATTCCGGAAAACCTGAAATCCATATAGAATCCAATAAAATTTCCAGGTTCATAATCCAGATAGCGAAAATTTATATTGGGTTGTGAGGTGGAGTATGGTTAGCGTCAGGAGTGACAGAGGTAAGATTGATTCCCAGATATTTATATAATAAACAAGGCGTCACTGGGGTGGTAGCAACGTGATGAATAAATAAATAAATATTTTATTGTCTCTTTTTCAACACAGTACATATACCGTCTTTTTAGAAACTCCAGGTTGTGCAGGAATATGTAATATGGAAATAATTTGATAAGTGAACGGCATGAGAACGAGCGGGGTTTACATTTGTTAAAATCTAGGGCCATTTACCTTGTTTCGTACCAATGAGTTATTAATGAGAGATCATTCTGGTAAAGTTAGTTGATCATTGTGGGAATGAATTGGTTTGTAAGGGCCAGGTACCGTTCCCTGAGGTCCTCAAGCGTTACCGTACAGCTCGGAGATTTCACGTTGTTAATGAAAGAGTACTGGGTGCGATTAATCAGGGATCCAGAGATACATTTGACTATAGAGTCGTGAATATTAAATTTTAAAAGTTTTTATAAAAGACGTTGATGAGGGCCTTGGAAAAGTCAACGAAAATTTCGTCGGTTTGAACGTTGGAATCGAAACCTGAATAAATGCCAGTGAGAAATGCCGTTAATTGGGTTTCCCACGAGTATGATTTACGAAATCCAGGCTGATGCTCAGAAGAAAGGTTTTGCGAGTCTAAAAAAATTATAATGTTTGATAAAAGAAATATAACGGGAGTTTAGACGGAACGCTGGCGAGGGAAATAGGGCGGTAGTTACTCATTAGCTGGAGGTCACCCGTCATGTGAACGGGGATTACGTTAGCAATTTTACGATCACATGCAATTTGGATAAGCTTGGGTGACTTTGAGAGTGCAATTTGGATAAGCTTGAGTGACTTTGAAAGTACGTCGCAGAAAAAAAAAAGGAGGAGATGGTTTTAGCGTTTATTGACACTTTCGAGTTAAGTTAGTCACAGGCTGAACTGGAGGGCAACTTCAGCGGATCGATTGCTTTCAGGACACCTGCGCGATCATTAATGATTGAAGTCGTATGAGGATGAGAGTATTGGCATAAGGTCAGGAATACTTGACAGGTTTTCGTTTCTCGAGTTGACGGCATCTGTCTACTAAATGAAATAATACCGACTTTTTTTCCCCATCATCTTGTAAACTGCGTAGTTCTGCAGGAACTACGCGAGAGAGACACTCACTCCCCATACGTACACTTCGAGCTTTTCAACTTTTCAGCTGCTGTCTCCTTTTTTCTTTAAAACAAATTATTTTTCCCTCGAGCGGCGAGTGTGTGGAATGAACACCCATTAGATAATAGGTCCGTAGGGCTAGATTTGCTCCGTCGCCTGTAGGGCGGTTTCACGTAACGTACTTCCGGTTCAAAATTTCGCGGCCGCCATGCTGATCGATTTTCGTCCTATGTCTATCTGTGCACGGAGGCATTGTTTTTAAAATCGCTCCATATCGTACCCATCGTCATCGACGGCGCCAGTTATAGTGTAGGTGAGAACACGTAGGAGCACTGGCTGGTACCGGTTCACGTACCGGTTTTTATATTTACTCGAGACGAGGCAGCGATAGAGAAGCGCGACCCGTTAGCAGTCAAAATGACCCCAACAAACGCCGCCGAAACGCCCCCCCCCAAGCCAAAAAAAACGAAGCCTAGTAAGCGTGTTTTTATGCGGCTCAAATGCGTCTCCGGTCGCACCTGCCGTAAACGGAGCCACTCGCCATGATTCTGCGCTTCACTAGCACCAAGACCGACGCCAACAACGAATCGTCTGCATGCAAACAAATGGCGGAACTAGCAGACGCTGTTCGTGAACATGGCGGGACGCCGTTTATTGGAAGTAGGGTGCGTGAAACGCGCCGCCGACTGGTGTGTTTAGCGTCCTGTGTGCCTGCTTCTCTCGGCAAGGGGGCGCTGTAGCGTCCACGAGACCTCTGCAGGAGACGCGACGACAAAAGAGGCGCCTGCGCTTGCGTTCGCGAGACGCGACCATCTGATGTTGACGTTACATGACGTCCTAGCGTCCCGTCGTGCACCTTCCACGGGTGTAAACGAGCGTCTGTGAGCGTCCCTCGGCGCCTGCTCATGGCTCATCCGCACTAACCGAGCGTTTGAAAGGACGCAACGCTACGCACAGCGGACACGCGACTTAAAAAATATCCGACGTTGCTCGCTAGGGGCGCTGCTCAAAACTCGAGAGCTACAGGTCTATACCGTTCATGCATTGAAAGGCTGCGTTTTCTACGTCACTTGCCGGAGTCCGCAGTGGTGCGCGCAGATGGGACACGAGTGCTCCGTCAATGCCCGGCTGGGACCCGATTGTTTTCACTGGTCGCACGTGAGCCTTGGTCCAACGCCGGTGCAGCACTCGTGCTCACTCTGTGCCCCAGTCCCGCCGAACATTGACGGAGCACTCGTGTTCCATCTGCGCAGCGCTCTGGCCTCCGAGAAGTGACGTAGAAAGTGCAGCCTTTCGGCCCTGTTATCTATGGGGCTTTGATACAGTAACGTTCTCCTCTCCTCGTTTCTTCTCTCCTTCGATTGCACGAGCAGTTTAGAGGAGCTGAACGCTAACTCGATTATCATCCTTGCAGAGAAGCCGATGCTAGCGTTATATCCGTTGAAAGCGTTGGGTCGCGTCTAAATAGTATAATTATTTACTACTTCGGGTCTTTATCAGCGTGCCTTAGTGAGGCCCTGCGACATAATCCGCGGGTCTTTCAAATGTTTTAAATTAATAACGGACATTATCTCTTTAGCATTGAAGTTTGGGCTAGTCGGTATACAGACATAATAAAAACGAAAACCGCGCGAAGACGAGGACAAAGTAAAAGGTAACTGACAGGACACAGCGCTGTGTCCTGTCGGTTATTTAGAGCGCAGTTACAATAAGACTATACTGATGGGTCACAATATGGAAACTATAGTCGGTGACAGGTTTCGAGTTCAGGGAAAGCTCCTCCCACCTCTTTCCATTTTAACAGAGCGAACGCTGCAGAGGAAATGACCTCCTCTCCAGTGTTTGCTCTGCTAAGGTGGAAAGGGGTGGGAGGAGCTTTCACTTTACTTTTAACCTGTTACCGACTATAGATATATCTGTCTTTCCTAGCCTCAACTTTTTTTAAGTGTCTGCATCCCCGAAGTTTTTATACCACGATATGGGAAACCGTGGTTTCCTACGAAACATACACCGGGTGGGGAGGTTTTTGGAGATGCGCACAGTAGAAGAATCTTCGACTTTTGAGACAAAATATTTTCTAATTTGCAGCGGTGTTGAGAACTACGGATCGTTTTTATTCTGCCATAGTTTGTGGTCTGTCAAGCCGCCGGCTTTTTAGCATCGTAAATGTTGTACTAAAACTACTACGAGTGCCTCTAGCTAAGCCGTACCTTCTTCCTTTTTTTTTTCATCTTTATTCTCTATGGCTTGGTTTGACTTTTTGATAGATCGGAGCGAACTTGGCGTTGAGATTAGCGCTTCTCTTCGTGGCAGAGACGTAGCGTTTTGAGTCCTCGACACTCCCATATTGTTTCTTAAAATCCAGATTTTTTTTTCAAATATGTGTTGCTATTTAGATACGCGACTGGGTGTTAGGCCGTTCGACACCCAAAACATCAGCATTCTGTTTGCCCGTTGAGCCGCCGTGACCTTTGTGCCCCGTCGTGGGTTTTCTCGGCCCCCAAAGTTGATACAAAGAAACCATCTTCCCTTTCTGCTCGGCCAGAAGGGAGGGAGAGAGGGTATCAAAAATCCATTTACTCTCGAAACGATATTTCTGCAAAAGGTCCATTAACGTTGTAAGCATTGTACTCCGTTTCTAAGTCCGACCGAAGCCAACGCTGCGACCTGACGAAGCCGACGAAGCAGCGCCAAATGCACATTGCCACCGTGTATACACGAACTCAGCTCTGTTACGTCACGGCGCGGTGGTGGCGCGTCGGTCGCACTTCCGGTCTGGGGCTGTGGGCGGAAGGCCCCATGTGAGGAGTGTATTCCTGCGTTGTTTTGAAAGGAACCAGACGAAAACATGCCTTTTCGTCAAACCGCCGCGACTGGGGCTGTGCCAAAAGAGTCGAGAAAGGTTTGAAGGTCCATTTTCATGTTCTCGGTTCGTCCGAGAACGTGGATATGTGGTAAACCAGACGCCGCCGGACCACAATTGCTTGGGCGGGAAGCACTTTGGGTTGAATTCACGGATACTTGTGGTCATCAGATTTATTTGTTCTGTTCCGACATGAACGCCGGAAAACCGTCAAGTTGTACGACCCACCTGCGGACTACGTTCAGTGCGTCTTGAAGTTCGAACGGCCGTCTGATCGTTCAAACTGTCGTCTGCTCTTTCAAACCCTTCTGCTTGCCGTCTGCTCTTTTAGACGACACCGGCCCGTAGACCAAATGTTGGCCCGGTACTTGCGATAAGAAGTAAGTGCAGGCCTCAAAAGACTTAAGTTTGAAGGTTGGTAAGCAGACTCGACGTAAACAGTAGATACAAGGAGATGTTGATTATTGTTACCAGCGGCCGTCACCGACTTGTTATGCCTGACTCACTTCGTCCGATTCTGCTCGCGATTTTCAGTATCGACGTCGACCATCTCAGCTGCGCTTCACGCTTTTGCAGCCCGAGCGACGTCGCGACTGAAAATTGCGAGCGAAATCTCATCATCTGAATCAGGCTTTAGCGTACATTCTGCGGCGTCCACGCGGAATGAATCGCCGCATGTCAGATTATTCACGCGAAGTTTTGCTGTGTAACGAGCCTCGTTAATTTCCCTGACGCCGCTCATGTAGTCAGACATTGCCAGGAAGACGTAAAATCAACAATTCGAAAGCGATAAAAGGCAGGGGGCTCACACCGACGCCGATAACATCGCATTTCAATGGTTTGTTTATGGGCGACGGCGAGCTTGTTGCCCACACCCCCATCGCGCATGCGCGGCGCCGGTGGCGTCCGCTAGGGGCGCTCCGGGCGCTCCGGTTTGTTTGTAAACATGAGTTGGTGTATAGGTGTTGTGTGGTCCGGTCAAAACGCAAGTGCATCACGATTAGAGCAGGGTGCTTTACTGCAATGAAACTATGATTGAGGGGAAGCAGAACCCACGCGCTCCAGTGTTATGGCAAGGATACTTCACTGCAGCATGACTCTGATTGCGGGAAGCTCGACTCGCGAAATTCGTCATTTGTCGCGGTGATGCTATGACAAGGAGCGACTACTTGATGGTCAATGAATCTGAGCTAGAGGCGGTATCCCAGATATTGGTCCCGGCCGGCTACTGCGCTCTCTAATTAAGGTAACGAAAGAAGAAAATTAAAGGAGGCACATTGCCCTTGGTAGACGGAAAAGAAAGTGAGCTGATGAGGCGAAAACGTGGAGGCGGCGAAGAAGGGACATACAAAGAAGGGGAGCTTGTGAGTGGGGTGAATTCATCTTTCGACACAAGCTGTGCCTCTTGTCAAAGGCTCGGATCGAGGTTTATCTTGGTAAAAAAACTCGCTGAAAGAAAAGATGCCGGTAGGAAGGGGAGGGGTTGAGCTTCTTATTGTACTAACTCGAGGCGAGCGGTAAGCCACAATGGGCACAAAAGCGATGTCTCGGGAGTTGAATCAAGGTCATTGTAGCTAAATGGATCTAGTGTCTTTTCCCGAAGGAATTTTACTGCTCGCGCGCATCTTCATAGCGAAAAAGTTTCAAACCGGGAATCTATAAAATAATGAGATACCTTTGCCGTCCACTTTCACCTTCGTGTTCGCTGATCCCAAAGGGTACGGATAGAGTCATATTTTTCGTAGGTTCCCACCGATTTCATCTGGTTGTGTGGGTGCTTCTCTCTTTCACTCTTTATGTGTATGTGTCCGTGCACCTGCGCTCGCGCGCGTGCATTTGTGCGTGAATGAGAGTTTTGGTTACGAGCGTGTGTGTTCGTGAGTTTGTGCGGGTGCGTTTTTGTGTGTTGTTACGTGCGCGTGTGCGCGCTTAAGTGTGTCCGTGTGAACCTGTTGCTGTATGTAAGCGTGTGTGTGTTAAAAATTGCTACTCTCCAAAGGATGTGGTCACGTTTTATTTTCTCGACACTCGAGTGAACGTTTGAGAGAACTTTTAATCTCCTATATTCAACTCTGCAGATACTCCATCGGGGATGTTGAAACGAAACGAACCCTACCTATCTACTAACGGTTTACGGAAGCTTTCCGTCGCTCCAAATGTTTTTAATCGTCGCCAGCCGCTAGGTCTGGGTGCAAGAGGAGAAGGTGGCAACCCGGACTCTACCCGCGGAGAAGTTCCGCAACACCACCGCCGTCCCTTCTCCCCTGCCTGCGGTGTACGTCTCCGAACCCCTTGGCCTCGCTACTCGATGCAAATCCTCGGCGGACCCATGAGTCTCAATTACCGCTTCGCCGATCCCTCGCGTTTCGCATTCGAGTTGATCCCCGCTCTCCTCTTTTTCGGGACCTTTCATTAAGGAACACACACACACACGCGCGCGTCAGCGACGGAATGTTCCGTCCCCGCGTCGCGGAGAGTCCCAGAAACTCCTCGCCCGTCCCGTGCCCTTCCCGAACCCACGGCCGTGGACGCTCCTCTTCTATCGTCCATGAATCACGTCTGTCGAAGTTGGTGGGGAACATCCTCGACTTTCTTTGCGTCCCTTTTTCCCCGCTTCCCGAATCGAGACAGCCTTCGCGCGTGAGCGAGGAGGGAAAGTGGGGATTTCGATTTTTCGCAATCTGTTTTATTTTTTTGGGGGCGCTGCGACGACGTTAGTTATTTCGACGTTAGTACGAAGCCCGCGGCGAGTTGTTCCGTTGGATCCCCTGTGCGTGCGTTCCGCCCGCGTCTGCAGTAGAGTCGCGTGCGCTTGCGATGTCGTGCTTGTGAAATCGCAGCGCGTGCGTGCGTGCGTTTTGACTACTTCGCCTCCGTGTTCGAAGTTGCAGCGTTTCCCTTCACCGCGGAATGCGAAGGCGCGAAAAGAATGATGGGGAAAAAGGGGAGCGGGGGAGGGATCCCTTTATTTCGTCCACTCTTCTCGGTTCCTTCTCTTTTAATGGCTTTCCTTTCTTCCTCCTTCTTCTCTGCTTTGTGTCCTCTCTTCCCCCTTTCATTGTATCGAGTGGTTGAAAACGGTTTAATTACCGTCCAGTGGTTTTTGTTTTCGTCTTTCCTTTCGGCACTTTTATTGTATTGTAAAAACGTTTATTGTGATGCCGCCTTCTGGCCTGAAGGCATCAGAGTAGGCGGGGGGAAAGGGTGAAGGGAAGTGAAAATGACGATGATTAGATGAGCCTACCGATCCCGGAGGATCGGAGGAAGTCGATGAGAGATGTGTAGATGAGTTTTTGTTCATTATTTGTCGCGTTTTGTTTTTTTCTTCTTTTATTCTGGGCGTAGCCTCTCGTGTACGTGTGCGACATAGTCTTCATTTGACTTGCGATTGAGACAAGGCTGCTTTCCGCAGCTTCGTCTTTTTTTGCACGTAGTCGTTTTTCTCCTTTTTTAAAATTTTACTTCTCGATACAATAACGAATATTCTGCACCAGTAGAAGTTCCAGAGCCGAAGCTGGGTCCTGTTAGACCCCTGTTTAATACTTATTGCTGGACCTACTTTAGAGTGCACTTCTTTCGTAAAATGAATAGCATCCATAAGTAGAGTCCCGGACAAAAGCTCACCGGACAGAAGCTCACCGGACAAAAGCTCACCCATTTTTTCACAGACCCGGGCAAAAGCTCACCGGGAGTAAATTTCATGTCGGTCTTAACTCGAGTGCGGACAACTTAGGTGTATGCGTGCGACACTAAAATGCAACGATAAATTAAATACAGGCGCATGGTTTGTTGATTAGAGCAAAAACAATTTTATTTATCGATTGGTTAAGAGTGAACACAGTCCCTTACTAGCTCCAGCAGTCTGTAGACCTGGGTGTACCTGGAACCCCTCGAAAATATTTTTCAGACGATTCTGCAGGCGCAGAGTGTTTTTTCGCACCCGCTTCTCTGGGGGTTCACCTTTCCGGGCTTGTGTCCATGCCATGGCAACGAGTGCCTGATTTTCTTTCGGGATTCACTCAACCTCCGGACGCTGATCGATGTGGCCGATGAGCTTCTGGAACCCGGCATTCCATCCTTCGCAGGTGTTGTTCATCCAGTATTTATATTGAAGAGTGGCGTAGTGCATATTCTACCGTTCCGGGGAAACTTCGGTAGTCGTCGGCGCAGTCAGGCAAAGGGAAGAATTCGGTCTGGGTGCCACCGCAGAAGGAGCAGAAGCATAACGGAAGAGGTCGTTGACATACGTGCAGTCAAAGTAGTCCAGCAGGTCGCCGATGTCACCGGTAGACTTTTCCCTGATGTAGGTTAGTTCTTCGGGTACAAGTTGTGATGGTAGGAGCGCCAGCCTATCCGAACTCCTGTACAGCTTTTTAAATTAGTCATCTGTCTTGTACGTGTCCCGTTCTATAAACATATATATATATATATTTTTAAAATTCGCAACTCAATGGTTTATATATTTCTGTCTTGCTTCAGTTTCCCTTTTACATCACCCTGATATAATCCTTGATTTGAAATACATTTACAACGCACAATGACAAAAATAATTTAATTTTCCTTGCCATTCACTTCAAATATTTACCTGAACCCCAAGAAAACAAATGCATTAGTAATGAAGAGACATTGTGCCTAAACTTTATGTGCGCGTTTAGCGTGACATAAGCACAATGGAATAGCGAGGTCATCGAAGTGTGACTTCGCTTCTTCGGTCACTCTTCGGGTTCAAAAACTTCGATTCACGAAGTTTCTTGGGTGTGACACAAGGTGCCCCAGCGTACCTTGAGTCAAACAAGCCTTGCTCTTATCAGCTCCACTCAACTTTTGGTGAACTAAAGTTTGGTCCCAAATCGTTGCTTCTCAGCCTTTTTTGGCTGATTTGTCGACACTTTTGCATGGGGGTGGAATGCCAGTTCTCCTAAAAATAATGCAATGTCCATCGCCTCCGCACTTTACCCCAGCCCGTGTTTTGCCCGGGTAGGAAAAAAAATGAGGTGAGCTTTTGTGCGGGTCTGTGAAAAAATGGGTGAGCTTTTGTCCGGTGAGCTTTTGTCCGGTGAGCTTTTGTCCGGTTACCCCATCAGTAGGAGCACAGAGGGAAGTAGTGGAGGTTGCATCTTTGGTTATGCACAAAACGCTTAAATCTTACACAAAAATGATCATCTTCCTATACATGGGGTGCACTGACGTCACATCGCATACTTTTGACCACCATGTAAGAGGAGGGGAGGGAAGCTGCTTTTGTAAGAATTGTGAGTGACGGGTTTATCTTCTATAATCTAGTGGAAGGAGAACAGTGATGTCTGTGCAAATCCGGGAGGCACGAAAGAGGATCCTGGTAAGAGGGGAGCTCCTTCTTCCCCTCTTCTCTGGTGGTCATCGGAGCGCTCTTTGAATGACGTCACGTGCAAGCCATGTGTAGGGAAGGGGCAGGATTACAGTGTTGTCAGTGTGACTGTTTACTGTACGTGTTCCGTACGCTATATTTAAATGTACACGTTTCAGTCGTAATATATGAGACTTAAAAAAAAAAGCTAAAAAAGTTCTTGAAAAAAAATCAGCAGAACCCATCCTTTGGGAATGATTATCTACGTTAATGCGAATAGCATCAAACGGTGCGGAGTTATGCGCGTTCGTCAGGTGGCCGGCACACTCTAGATACGCCAGCCCACTCTTGAGGCGATTCTAAATTTGTTGACACTTTCACAGCCCTGCGCACGATCTCCGCAGCCCAGCACGTGCGTTTGTGTCACTAGGAAGGCGAGCAAAGCACGCGCCATACGCACAAACACTCAAAATGGTACCGACCAGACTTTCTGGCGTCTCAGCTAGTCTCAACCAACGGGAGAGGGTGAGCACGGCCGCTAGCTCACCCTCTCTCGCGCTCGGGAGAGGGTGATGTAGCGGCCGTGCTCACCCTCACGAGAGAGGAATGAGCCCTCGTGCATGGAACACGCGCGCACCGGTAGCTGTGCCTGTGACAGCGCTGTAAAGCGCGTCCTATGGTAAAGATATAAACAACCGATTAGAGTGCGTTGAATGACTGCCTTCATAGCTCTGTGGTTAGCGCGTCTGCCTGCTGATCAAAGGGTCAACGGTTCGAATCCCAGCCGGCGCCGGTCTTTTTTATTTATTTATCGACCCGCGGCGTAAGAGGTTAGATAGCCAGATAGATAGATAGATAGATAGATAGATACATAGACGAAAAGTGCGTGAAGTATCCAAAGAATGCTATTCGCATTAAAAAAAACGAGGTAGAGGTGAATTTTAGAATATCTTTTTCCCGTGAATCGAAATGCCACGCTCGTTTTCCCCGAAGCTGTATCTAAACGCGAGAAAACACGAAAAACCTTCGACCAGTCGTTACGTCGACTCATAACATGATCTTTCGGCCGCCCAGCGCGTGTCGCTCGTGTGGGCAGCGCGTGCAATTGCAAGCTTGCCAGGCAGTTTCCCCCCGCGCTGACACCAGTCGGGACGTCTCATTCTGACCTTTTTGAATATAGCGAGAGTGCGCGTGCATATATCTTTGATAGGTACATATATCCTTGATATATGTACCTATCAGAGTGCGCGTGCATATATCTTTGATAGAAGAATAAACACCAACGGACACCGGATCAGATTATCCTTGTATCTCTGATATTCGCGATTACTCAAAGAATAACGGCACAGATACACTGAAAAAGCAATGGACACTTCATTTGGTTAATGTGTGCAACTGTAAAAGAAACAAGAAGAAAAAGAAACACAGGTACAAACAAGTCAGATATGTAGGGTGACCATATTCCGCAAGGTAGAAAACGGAACATCCGAGCGTCCGGCTGGAAGGGGGGGGGGGGTACTAAAGATAGATTGAGATTGGGAGAAAAAATTTAATGCAAGAACTGATATTTCAAAACGTTAACGTACTACATGCGTGTTGTATTCAGTAACTCAAAACAATTATTTCTACACACGAGTCTTCGCGACAGAAAAAAGTGTTTGTGGGCAAGAACAGTTCTCTAAATTTCACTGGGTAAATATTTTAAAGTACCTACGGTTATTTTTATAAAATATACTTGTAACGAGTAGACATAGTCCCGGTTTGCTTCAACTCGCTTTGTGCCAATTTCGAAACTATGCGCTCCTGTGAAAACGGGACATGATTCCTTATTGGGACAAAAAGACGGGACGACAGAAGCGGACCTCAAAACGGGACTGTCCCGGCCAAAACGGGACGTCTGGTCACCCTACAGATATGGAGCCTATATGCCCAAAATCATGAAACTGCACCTTCTGTATACAGACACATGTATTTTCCCAGGTTCTCCTCGTTGATCCGCACTCTTTCTTTCCTGTTAATATGATACTGAGCTTCGAGAATGTCCTCTCAACGCTAACACTGGACACTGGCAGGCTGATGAGATGAAGCACTGCCTGAGTCAAAATCGGCCAATCAACCAATTGTGACCGACAAAAGAGACACGGCGCGACGTTTTGAAGCACAACACAACATGCAGAGCTTGCATCAAGTCAGTCTTCCTTACAACGAGTTTGAAAACACGCTCGTACATGCGGAAGTCATGGAACATTTCGGACTTCACGTTCCGATCGATGATGCGCACATTAAACCAAGACGTCGTGATGGCACCCGTGTATCCGATACATTTGGACACGTTTCGATAGACACTGTCGTTCCACTTTTCGCCACTGCTCTGCGGTACGACTGGAAGGTCAAGTGACCTTTTCCGGTTAAAACTGAATTTTAGAAAATGGACTCGATTTACTTTTTTCGGTTTTTATCGGTTTAAATTGAAAATGCCGAACCCAAAAACTGACCTTTTACGGTTAAGACAGAATTTCCGAAAATGAATTCGGCGTACTTTTGTCGGTTTTTATCGGTTTAAACCGAAAAATCCGAACCTTAGTTATACAGAAACCGCGACGTTTCGAAGGGGGACCCTTCTTATATATATATATATATATATATATATAAATAAAGTTGAGTTGTGTGTATGTTTATACAGCCTAGAGCTCGGTCTGCATCAACGGATGACGAGTCTCCCAGCTGTAGGTGATTGGGGTTGTGGGGATATTTATACAGCGTGTAGTTGGTCAGCCATTTAAAGTTGCGACGAGTCACTCGCTGTAGATGAGCAATTTAGCCAGTGCGGCACAACCGCTAGCCTGATTAACGTGCACCACGCAGTAGTGATACACGACCGCACGTTGCTACGATGCTCATCCAGATCGAAACGGGCAGGGGTGGGGATGGAACTCAGGATCCCTGGGTTCTGCAGCGCGAACTTTCGCTCCACGTGCTCCGAGCTGGTGTGTGCTATACTCTGTTTCACCTTATGATGTACCGCAGGAAAGGCTACAAGCGCGAGCTCCTTGCTCTAGGGCAGATCTGGGCGGCACAAGCCTCGTGCTCCATGGGCAGCTGCCGACGCTATGAGCTCGTGCTTCTAGCCTCGCTGCGGTACAGCATAAGGTGAAACGGAGTATAGCCCACTCGGCCACCGCTCCTTCTTATGCTTATACAATGCGTGCCTCCGATGTTTTCCTGCAAAGTAACCTAGAAAATAAACCAGGTACAGACCTTATAGGTGATGTTTTGATGCTTATTTGTGTATATTCGTCGCCAGCAATATGGGCCTATTTATGACCATTGACTGGGACCCATAAAGTTATTATCATGTACGCTAGAGGTTCAGCTTGCCCTGGGGTAGTGTAGCGGCCGCGTAGCCTCCGCCGTGCATTGGGAGCGGCCAGCGCTTGAAAGACGTTGACGTCACGATGTAGGGGGCGCTCCGCTCCTGAACACCGCGACGTCCCCGGTTCTGCGCGCAGCCGGGTAAGTCCAGGAGCGCGTTGCCGGGTGGTTTAGAACGCAATAACATCGCTTCAGATTTAAAAAAAGATACCTCGATAAATTTTATAGTTTAGGTTCAATCAACGGACGATGACGGGGCTTGTATTAGTTTAATAAAATCCACACACACACATACACACACACATACACACACACACACACACACACACACACACACACACACACACACACACACACACACACACAAATTGAAACGCGCGTTTGAAGAAATCGTGAGAGGCGTTTTTTTTTCTCGCAATGCAGTTTTTTGTTTATTTTTATTATTTTCGTTCGACAGCAGTTGCTACACTGCGAAGTTGGCAATGCCTGGATGCTAGCTGCTCCTTTTGCTATGTCCGTGATCGCGCGATGGATATCGGATTATTTTATTTTCGCGGACTATTCAAAATAGGGTGGATTCAGACGGCGCACGCTACGCGACACAATATTTTATAATTGGATCACATACACGAGTGAAAAATATCTCTATTTTGTCCATCACTCGATGCACTGAGTGAGGAGCTGTTTAAAGAGGAGTGAGAGATGTGAACTAATCGTACAGTCCCAAATTGATATATGGGTAACGTCATTGGGTGATTCGGTGTTTTTTTTGTCGTTGTTTGCTTAAGCTGTCTTTAAATAAATGTTCAGTTGACAGTAGGCACTCGTGCTCTTCGCCTTCCTTTTGTGTCCTTGTGTATTGTTAGCGCTTTTAATTTTATAAGTCACCAACCAACTCGCCCTCTTCGTCACTTTAAGCCACTTTAGATATATGTAAAAACAATTATTCCAGTAGCTGCTGCTTTGCGTCGTTGTGCTTTTGGGCCCTTTGACAACGCGAGGCGGAAGCAATACGTCGCAGGCGGCATACTTTCGCGTTCACAACTCTTAAGAAGTGCTTAGGTGTGCAGTGTTGAGATGTGCTACTTTGTAAGCGGGGCGATCGAAACCTAAATCATGCCACTTTTCTTCATGGCCAAAGGGGTACCATAATGCAACGCGGGCAGTGTTGCATGCGGGGATTTTTGGAAGTAGTCTGTTTGAAACCGGAAGCCCCATAGACACTAGCGCCAGTTGAACCTCTAGCGTACATTATAATAACTGCTGGGGCCACCGTAGTCGGCGTCTCTATGCCCCGCCGTTCCGAAGCAGCCCTAATGCATTGGGACATTTTCCGTCTAGATTATTATATTAGCTCTATGGTAAAGACCGGAAGTGTTCGGGGGAGGCGGCTTAAAATAAAATGCTACCGCATTTGAAACGATTCTGGCTCATTCGGAGGACCAGCGTTCGTTTGGAGCCCTATGCACTCTATACAGTGCCTGTAATTATTCTTGCTTCTAGTTGCAGCGTAACGAGATAAAAAAGAAAATGCGAAACGGTCTTGCTCCCGCGCCCCCGTTCATTTTGAACAGTGTCGTAAATTGGCGACGTTACGGCCACTGGTATTTAGCGACAGAAGGGGGTTTTAGAGCAACCAAAAGTGGGTCTGGGTGAAAGAGAAAGAAAGCAACGGCGGCTCATAATAGTTCGAAAAGGGGGAGGTTGGGACATTTTCCGGGGTGCGCGGTTTCGTGGATGAAGCAATAGCAAGCGCAAAACTAATTGGGCGGGAAAGCGCACAAGCGTTTCCGTCTGCTTCGGCGTCGCTCGGGCGTCGTCTGCTTTCGCTAGCCGGCGTCGTCGAACGATCGCTCTCGAAATAACGGCTATCGTTTCGCGCCTCGCATTTTGCGTTTTGTCGCGCAATTAAACGAGGTTTGCTTCGGCTTTTACTTGTCGTACCGCCCCTCCTCCGCCGCGCCTAAACGACGGGTCCGGAGGCGAAGACTGCGGGCGTGGTTTGGGGGGTTTGGGGACTCGGATATTCTGTGAGCGATGAGACTGTCTCCTCGATTGTCGAGAGGACAGTCGCAGTTGGCCATCTGGAAACGTCTTCGATCCTTTCTTGTTTTGCATGAACATCGTGGAAAGTTAGAAAGTTACTTTCTTGGGTCTACAACTTTTCCAGTCTGGATGAAAGTAGGACGTCCGTGAATTCGCCGACGGCGTCGCCTTGTAATTGAAGGGTATCCAACTAACTATCCGTTTTAGAGTTGTATTTTTTTTATATTGAAAATGGTGGTCAGATACATTATTTCTAAGCTGCGCGACGGAATAGCGTCTTGTCACATTAAACAGTTTTTGGCATTGCTACTTTTCTTTGATGTAGGCGAACTTTTTTCCTGTATATGATTATGTATCACGCTTTTAATGTTTCTGGCTCGGGGATGTCAGGTCCTGCGATAGCCTAGTTAAAAACAAAGCATTCCCATCGGAGGCTATATATAAAGTTGGGAAGTTATAGACTGGCCCGACTCGCTGGGGCACAGTAAGTAGTTTTCAACACCATCGAAGAGTAATCGCAAGCAGTACTGAGTACTGTGTGCTTCTGTGCTGCTCGCGATTACTCTTCAGCATGTGTTGAGTAGTAATCGCAGACGTTTAGAGGTAATTCTTAAATGGCGCTGAACACTGTTGAACGGTGCATAACACACAACCTTAGAAACACACCACGCTGCTCGTGGTTGGTTTTCAGCTCTCGGTGTTTGAACGCCGTCGCTTATTGAGTCGCGACTATTTCGTATCACATCATAAAGAAACGCGTGTTTAGTTACGGAATCGTTCTTTGTTAGACTTGGACCAAAGTAACGTTCCGCGTTTAATTATGGCACGGAAGAGTTGCACGTTTCAATGGGTCGTTAAGGAAGTCGCTCGGAATAAAACCAACGCTCCAGAGCGAATCGAAATGGCCCCGGGAGGAACCTTTTGGGCCCGTTTCTGGTGTGCGCATGCTTGCGCGCGCCACCGGGCCCCACGCCACCTGGTGCCCGCTCTCCTACTCAGTTATTAAATTTCCGCGCCTTTTCGGACGCAGTGCAGGCGGGTTGGTCAGCGGCGCCGACGTTTCGTGACCGTTGACGCGGTTCTCTCTGCATACATCCGCGCGCTGTTTATTGCGAACGCCGAGAGTTAAGCCTTCATTTGTCACTCCGGGTCATTTGTCTCAGATGACCCGATGTCGTTGATTCGGTGCGTACTATACGTAGGGGTAGGCAAGCATGGGCGCGCGCGTGGGCGTCCATGTTTGGGTGTGCACGAGCGTGTGGCTGTGCGTGTGTGCGCGCGCGTTAGTGCATGGACGAACCGTTGCCTGTGCGTGCATTCTAAATGAAGTGGAGGGGGTTACGTGCCGAGGAAACTCGGGAAATTGTTGGCACTGGTCAACGTTGAAAACTGAGGATTGGTATATGCCACATTAGTTATCGGTCTTGCTTCGTTATTATTTTTTTTAAAGTGTAACTAATGCATTTTATTTTTTTACGTCGTGGCAAGGTGGACCTGGAAGAGTTACGTCTACCGAGACACTCGCCGTACCACTGCGCTCACCGGAGAAAATATTTTTGAATCCTAAAAAACGGTTTCACGAAACATTTTTTTTTAAATTCCACGTTCTGCCATTTTTGATCCCCATTAGTTTGCATGCAGACGCTTAGTTATTGGCGGCGTTTTTGATGTTGATGAAACCTGCGAGCTTGACCAGCGGCTCCGTCGACCGGAGAACTCAGTAAATAGGACCGGGAACGTGTTTGGGGCTGTCAGAAGCAATCCTTACTCCGTTTTAAGGGGGGGGGGGATGTACCTCTCCCTCGTGTAATCCCCGTAAGGGCCTCCAAGGATAACAAGTTATGATGATGATGATGATGGTGAAACTAAGGGAGAGGAGGAGCTGTGATTGGAATGGTTAGTGGCTACGTGCAAAGCTAGCTGTGGTGTGTCAACGGTGAGTTGAAGAAGGCAGCTAGCTTCGCATCCACCCACTAATCATTCCAACCAGAGCTTGGTGTTTTGACATCTCCTCCTCTTCCTCAGTTAATAGCAGTATACCGCGGGTCCAGGTCTCGATGCCCATCCACTCATTCCCCCATCCCTCTAAACCGGTCTATTAAAAAAAAACGTTTTCTACCGCCACTTTTCCGGCATCTATTGCGGCCATTTTGGCCACCAACGGGTCGACTTCTCGATCTCTGGCTCGTCTTAGGTTCAGAATAAAGGCTGGTATGAACCGAAATCGAGAACCAGCCGATGCTCTTTGATGTTCCCGAATACCCGGCGCAGTCGATCACGACGGAAAATAACTCGAGAGCGATCTGGAAAACGCGTCCTCCGCACATACAACCACATTTGGCGAAAGTTCAACGACATGGCGCGCGGCGAGTTTTTCAACGGGAAGTACGTCACGGGTAACCGCCTTACTCATAGTTGAACGGTTGACAGCAACGTGTCGTTTTGGTTTTGGGCGCTTTTGCTGACTGCGAGAGTGACAGTATATACTGACGTTGTACTCTCATATACTGTCGCCCTTATAGTTTATTTGTTCCGTGCTATTGAACATTCCGTTATCTTGGAAATGTACACTGTTTTAGTAACCCCCCCTTTTTTTTGTTACACTGGGCCCAGTTTGTGGGGCGTGGGAAGTTGGTGCAGCAGCTTGCCGAGGACAGGGTTATCGGCGTGTGGTGCGTGCGTGCAATTCACCAAGAAAGCCAGCAATACTGTTTTTTTTTATTTATCTGCGTGATTCATGCATTGGATTGTTTTAACATCCACGTGCCAAGATGGCCCCTCCGGTGGGACGTTACGGCGACAATTTGTATTTTTCCCCCACGCAACAAAGTCCGCGCTATTTTATTCGTGCATGTATAGAACATGTCAAACACGCTAACTTGTACACTTGAATTTTTGTCGAGAGAACCTTTAAAATTAGAGAAAAGGCACTGTTCATTCAGAGTTGTAATTATTGCCAACCGTAGCTATTGTTCTCGTGCCACTGTATAATCTTGGCTGCTAATTGGTCGTTTGTTCTTAGCCTGCACGGGCGGGCAAATCTCAGAACACGTCGTTTTTTTTAAATTTTATTTCTAAAGAAGATTTATTTTTTCTTCCGTCTGGAAACGCGTTCCCCGCTACGCCGCAAATTGGATTAGAGATGAACTGAGACAATGGTAGGGGCTTATGCGATTACACGGCCTCAAAAGATGTAAGACCCCCGGGCACTAAGGCTGATCTCGGTTTCGGTGATATGTGTGGCTTGTGCAGTTCACGCGCACTGTAGAAAGCTAGCCTCCTTAGATTGAGTCGTAACCTCGTCTTTGTGTCTGACCGTTTATTTTTTTTTTTGTAGATAAAGTCGTGTTTGTGTTACAATTTCAAGACCGAAAAGCGGATGAGATGTAGCCCAATTTGTGTCGATGCGTAATATTGTGTTTCCTCTTACAACCGCAAATACACAACCGCAAAACTCAAAAAAAAAAAGAAGAAGAAGAATAAGAAGAAAAGAGGAAACATGGGGATACATAAGGCGATTGGTGTTTGTGCTTCTGTGTACGTGCGGATTTCGCGTCCCCTGCACTGGATTTACGGCGGATTCTGATCGTTTATTTTGAGGTTGGGAATCGTTGAAGATTAGTTTTGTTATTTGGAGCTCGGTTGACCTGGCGGTTTGGGCTCCGTGCTCTTATTTTGAGTGGTCGCCGTCTTGTGTGCCTGTGGAGAGCTCTGGGCACTCCACATTCTAAGAAGAAAAAAAAAAGGAGGTAAAAGGTAGCAATGGTGCGTTTTCCTCCCTTCTGCTGATGCGTTTCCAAGCGGACGTGAGAAGAGGAGAGGAATGAGACGTTTTTCTCATTCTCTAAGCAGATGGGAGGAGAAGACTGTCCCATCTTCCAATGAAATCTGTCGAGCCGAAAGCTTCTTGAGTCTTTGAAGGTCATATTGTCACGAATGACAGACGATGAGGCAGGAGAAAGCGGAATGAACTAAAGATTTAATGGAGGCGAACTTGTGCCAGAAACGAAAAAGAACACACGTCGAGAACGCAGCAGCGAGCGTCGACGGCGGCAGCAGCAAGCGACGGTGCATCGACGTAACAGCTGGCTATCGCGAGAGAGAATCAGAGAATGAACCGGCTGTACAGCGCTCGGCTCTTTATCTACAATGCTCGTCATCTCGAATATTCCACTTGCAATGTTCGGGAAAGGGCTAGGGCGAGACTGACGAGACAAAATCATTCTGGCCTCGTTATCTTTTAAGCTCGGGGTAAGAGTATTCGCGAGTGTTCTAGACGAACGGAGAAGCTATCTTATCGATCATACACGCGGCAATATGTGCCTGTTAGGTAATGCCTAATTGTGTTCTTATTGTAACGCGGGTGCTGTATTAAAGCGACGGTGAACAAGCAGACGACGACTACACTGCATATGCGCTTCCGACGGAAAGGGTTACCGCCTGCGCACCGTCGCGTCACCGTTGATTGAGGTCGTGCGCCGCATGGCGCCGCGTCTCCTGCAAGAGTGACGACCGCTTCCCGCAGCACTTCGGTCAAAAAGGGGAGACCATTACGATACTCCGGAAAATCCAGCAAGCACGTGCTTTTGAAGGAACAGGGAGATGCGAAATGGCAAAGCTCAATGCTGGGGCTCGCGACCGGAAGAGACACGAACCTCGTGTTTCACTCTCGCTGAAGTTATGGTGGGGCCTCCTTTCAGGGGGCGCATAGGTAGGATAACGTTCGCGCCGCCGAGGAACGAAATGCGTACCAAGTTCCTCCGTGCAACATCGTCGCGAAGCAACACATTATACATCCTGCGTTAGCACTGCCTTTGCCACAATAAAAGGGGGGGGGGGAGTGAACTGTATTTTCATGCACAAAATAACGGTTGCATTAGTGTACGTGAATATTGCGAAGTATGCTATTTTCTTTTGAGCTGTACCCGTTTTTACGTATGTCGTGTGTATGTATTTTTTGTTACGCGGATGACACTATGGTTTCTCGCTCCATATTGATTATGTTCGAACAATCGCGTATCTCCAAAAGGAGACTTGCCGCTTGCATGACTCGTTTATGGGAAACTGTCTCTCGGTGAATATATCTAAAACTAAACTCATTCGCTTTCCATAATCCGAGATCTAACGTACGATCTTCCCCTTTTCATGCAAACATCTGACTGTACAGACTGCAACTGCTGCCTGTGTTTTCCGAAAATCAGGTCATATATTTAGGAATACATACATATTTATGGTGTTTTGTCATGGAGCTGCCATTTTTCTCATTTCTGTAAAAGACTGAGAAATGCGTCGTGCTAATAGCATAATACAATTTAATTAATTCCCAATTCAACTAAAAACACGATAGCTCAAGCGTTAGCGTACAGCATTTTACGGTACAGGATTACACTTTTCGGACAAAACTCTGCTTTAGGGTGTCAAAAAATCGTTTAAGTTTTTAAAGGAATTTTGAAAAGTGTTACCTACTGTTTGGCGTCACAAACTGAAGGAAAAAGAAAAAAGCTAAGAACCCCGGGTTTCCCGTTATTAAACGCTGTATAGTTTCAAACTTTTGTACTGAAATATTTTTTTGGAATGATAACTTCAAGGCAATTCGTATGTGCCATCTATATTCAACGGCCTGCCGGACGGCGTTTATGGTGTAAACACACACAAAAAAAGGAAAACGAGCAAGTGCTTGACGGTTTTAATGAAACGTCGCAACTGTGAGTCATTGTGTGCGTAGTTTTTTAATTATAATCATTAATTGCATCACAACGTGGATATTTCGTGGTCAGTTTGAAACGTTTGTTTTGTGAGGAGAGTTCTGTGATCATGACCTGTAGGATGCTGCCCCACAAGCCTTAACTGGATTTGGCAAACCTGTGGCTCGATCTCAAGAACTGTCTCTACAAATAATATTAATAATATTAATAACAACAATAATAATAATTATTACTATTATCTATAAAAGCACGTGCTTCTTCATATGCGAAATGGTTTTATTTCTTCCGGGATTATCCCAGATGATTTAAAAACTGCACTTGAAAAGCCTTTATTTAAAGGTGGAGAGCACAAAAAGATTGACAATTACCGCCCAATTTCTATTTTACCCTGTATAGTCCAGATCTTAGAAAAACATATTTTTCAAACTATGACGGGGTTTCTTAATTGCTTTAACATTCTATCGTCAACTCAATATGGGTTTGTCAGTGGACGTGGGACCCAGCCACAATTCTGGAAGATTTTGCTGATGAATTGAATCGTACCTTTGAGAAGCATCAGGTTGAATGCGCACTTTTTATTGGTGTTGCGAAGGCATTCGATACAGTCAGTCACAATATTTTACTAACAAAATTGCAAAACATTGGATTCTGCGGCCTATTCCTTTCACTACTTCAGAACTTTTTGTCGGGAAGGACACAAATTATTTCCATAGATAAGAGCCGAAGCTCCAAAGTTAGCTTAAAAGCTGGGGTTCCTCAGGGATCTGTTTAGTCACCTCTTCTTTTTAACATATTTGTAAACGATATGTCCAAAGCAGTTTCCTCATGTAAATTGTTCCAATACGCCGATAGCACTGTATTGCTATCGCAACGCCTTGATAATGTTGCAGGAATCGCTTTACTCCAAGACGACACTTGTCACCTTCATGACTGGTTTAGAGCTAATTGTCTCACGATTAATATACATAAAACTAAGCTTGTTTGCTTTCATAACCCACTTAAACTTATAAATACCATTCATCCACTTTACATGCATACATTTGGGTGTACGCCCTGCAACTGTTGTCCTGTGTCTTATGTGGATCAAGTTAACTATCTAGGAATGCAATTTGAGAGTGACTTGTCGTGGAAGGCCCATTTGTCACAAATTTGTAGAAAGCTGCGAAAAGTATGCTGTTTGCTGTATAATACCAAATCTCTAATACCCATTTGAACCAAAAAGACAATAACTCACGCTTTAGCATACAGTGTATTACGCTACGGGATAACTATTTTTGGTCACATACTATGGGGCTAAAAAAATTACTCAGTTTTGAAAGGTATATTTAAAAGTATTGTGTACGGTGCAGTGTCACAAACTGAAGAAGAAATGCTAACAGGCTTAGGTTTGCCTTTTTTTAATCCTTTACTTGTACACACGGTTGTTCTAAAATACTTCTGGAGCGATACTTTTAAGATACCTCGTGTACTATGTAGACCTCTTCGGCGTGTTGAGCGGTTTGAAGTTCCTTTCGTAGAAACAAAGTACGGAAGAAGAGTGCAAAATATTTACGTTCCATTTATTTTCAAATTTTTTTGCCAGATGATATTTATGCTGTGGACTCTTCAAAAAAATTCAAAAAATCACTTCAAGGTATTAGGGAGAAGTTAGCACTGTATATTTCTGTTTGCGTATGTTGGAATCACCATCATCACCTACATTCTTCTGTATTTGTAGTTGAGTTTGAGTTTTGAACTTCTTGTTTGTGGGGACTCTTTCAAGCATTACCTGTAGGGTGCTGTCCCACAAGCCCCTTCTGGCTTTGACAGACCCATGTATCTGCCTTGTTAATAGCGTGTACAAATACATTTATTATCATCATTATCATTATTGTTACGCCTATACTGTGCACAATTTTCAATAACTCCTTGACGTCAGGAATATTCTCTGACAACTGGAAAGTGTCAGTGGTTCCGGTGCTGAAATCTGGAAATAGTGGTGACGTTCTTAATTACAGACCGATTCCTCTTCTCTCTTTTCCCAAACTCTTTGAAATGGTCATCCATCAATTCCTCTCCTTCAAGTTTGGTAGTATAATTATTCCTTATCAGCATGGCTTCATGTCCGGCAGATCGACATCTACCAATCTCGTATCGTTTACGTCTGCTGCATCTGAAGTAGTTTGTAATAGAGATCAGCTTGACGTCTTTTATTTCGACCTGAGTAAGGCCTTCGACGTAGTCAACTGCAACATCCTCTTATACAAGCTTTCCTCTTACGGAGTATGTGGTTCGGTGTACAATTTGTTAGAAAGCTATTTGCCCGATAGGCAAGCCTACGTCCGTGTCAAAAATACTACCTCGTCCTTGTACAAGGTAAGCTCTGGAGTGCCTCAGGGATCTGTCTTGGGCCCCCTCCTTTTCAATATGTTTGTAAATGATGTCTCTCAGGTTATATCAAACTCTTCATTTCTGCAGTACGCTGATGATATAAGACTTTACAAAAAAATATCGACCTTAGAGGATTACATCACGCTTCAGAATGACGCATATTCCTTCGGTCATTCGTGTTTAGACAATGACCTCCGTTTGAATCATTCGAAAACAAAAGTAATGACATATTCTCGCAAGACCCAGGATATAATCTTTCCATATAGTTATCATGGCGAACTGCTGTCACGAGTAAGTGAACTGAGGGACCCTAGAGTTGTTTTTGATTCAACACTGAGATTTGATATCCACTTTACCAGAGTTGTTAAATCGGCCTTGCGCACGTTAGGTGCCGCGTCTCGCATAACGAAGGGAGTCAAAAGCCCGTCCGCTTTTTTCACGCTGTACTGTTCCTTAGTTAGATCCCGGCTAGAGTACGCCTCGGTTGTTTGGAACGGCATTTCCAAAACTAACAGTTTATTTGTCGAGCGAGTCCAAAACTGATTTATTTCAATCTTTAAATGTCGTTACCTTGAGAAAGGTGATTCTTGTTTAAACGTTAGGGGTAACTCGCAACTCGCCAACTTCTTAAGCCTGCAGCAGCGTTGGGTGAATGCAGATCTGTTGTTTTTGTTGAAGACCCTGCACGGCTCGATTGGCTCCCCCAGACTTCTGTCCGAAGTGAGCCTTAGAGTCTCACGTGTGCCTACATGACTTCAATCATCATTCTATATAGTTCGACATTTTAGCCACTTAAACCCGATCCAAAGATCGGCTGGGTGTTATAACCGTTACTCTGATACACTCGATATTTCTAACTCATGCGGGAGAAAGTTCGGAAACGCTGTTCGAAACTTGCTCTTGAAGGAAAAGGGCTGATCAGTTCAAGGGTTAATGTTTGTCAGTACGATATCGAAGTATTTGCTTTTAGCTCTGATACATGGTAATGTCTCTGCTTTGTGCTTTTGATTTCCTCGTTGATTTGAGTGTCTTTCGTACTTGTTAATATTTTGAGTCTCAGGCTTGCGAACTATGCTCCCCTTCTGCACTCGTGTGTATGCGTGTTTGTGTGTGTGTGTTTTGCTTGTTTTTTTAATTATGCCAGCACTAAGACCGGTTGGTTGTTCCTGCGCACTATAATAAACACTGATTGATTTGATTGATTATCATTATTATTATTGCTGTTGTTGCTGTTGTTGCTGCTGTTGTTGCTGTTTTTGCTGTTGTTGCTGCATTGCTGCTGTTGCTGTTGCTGCTGTTGTGTTTGTTTGTTGTTGTTTCATCCATCCGGGCTCCTTTTGGACGCAGCCACCTGCTGGTGAGCGGGGCTCCCTCACTGAGCCCCGAGCTGTGGCGCGTGGCGACGTGGAGCGTGGCTCGCGCGAGTCGTGCCACGCTCCGGTCGGCGCAGCAGCTCATGGTCTGCTTCCACGCGGACTCGGACAACTTCTACGGCGACGTGGGACAGGCCAAGGTGGCCGTGCGCAGGGACTGCGGCCCCCTGGAGGCGGACAGGCTCAGGCAGCTCTGCCGACAGGTAAGCACCGTTGGCCCCCGACCGGGCCTACGGGACGCTTGCCTTTCCAAGTGAACGGTGGTGTAGGAACGCTTCGCTGTACTAATAGTGCGTGCAACATACTAAGCGATTTCGTTTTTTAGTTTTTAGATGCGGAGCATCTCTTGCTCGGGTCTATGTCCCGCGGCCTTGTAGTCCGCACTCACACTACGCACGCGAAACTCTCCTCCTTCCCTCTCTCCAACAGCTGCGCGTTACTCTCTCCGCCCTCTCTCTCTACCAGCTGCGTGCACTGCGCGTGCGTTCGCTTCTACTCACACCGCGCGCGCACGCGCAACTCTCCTCCTCTATTCTCCTCTCCTTCAAGTGTGAAAAAAAAATAAACGGCGAGCGGCGAGCGTTTCAAGTTTCTCTGCCGCGAGCCGCGACGAAGGCTCGCGTAGGGGTAACGCTAGGGCAGTCGGTGGCGCCATCTCTCGACGTCAGCACGCAACTGACTCTTTCCTCGGAACCAACACGATGCTCCGCACCACCCCATAATTCTCTTCGGGAAGATGGTGTTTTTTGTTTTTTGTTTTTAGGGGTTGTTTATCATTTAGCCTACACGATTCATCAGGGAGCGTCCATGCGCTGCTGAATTTCTTTCGCTTGGGAGTAGAAGCTCCGCCTCCAGCGCGACTTTTCTGTAGTCACTGACAGAATGAGAAGGGCGAGGAGGTCTTTCAGTTGTCTCATTTCCAGCGCGAGCTTCCCACCTTCAGTAAGACTTCGGCGTCTCGCGAGTTTCCAGCCTACGCGTGCAGCCAAGGTAAGGCGGAAGGCATCCAAAAGTGACGCCCTGCCTTTTCGATCCCGTCACTGACCATACGGCGCGCAAGCGAAGGAGAGGAGGTGACAAGGTGTGGTGGGAGAGTGATCAGGCGTGCTACAAAGGCTCCTCCGGCCCACAGCTGCTCCTCGATTCGGAGCAGACAACTTCTTGACCGTGATTTTTCGATTCGTTGAAACACGTCCGGTAGGTATTAGTGGACGAAAACAACGTATACCCTCGGAGGTATTTCTTATCCGCCGAGTCCTCGTTCATTAAAGAACCCGTGGATTTCCGAAACCCGTGGTAGGGATAGGACAGACATTACTACGACTACAAGATGACGGCGGCATTCGGCTGCCAAACTCCAGACCCTGATGCTGCCGCTTTCTATGCACGAAGGGCATACGACGGTCTCACTCACTCCGATTGGATGGATAGATGCAGATACTAGCTGACTTTGTCTCTCCATCTACTGTCTCCAATCCTGAAGATGCCACCGTCCACAGCGCCATCTTCATGGTCGGAGTAAACTTTCAATCGTGAAGTCGACCCGATCTTTGAACATGTTTGGCAGTTTTCGATAAAATGTGAACGTCGTGAGAACACAAATTTGTGAGGTATACGTAAATTTCCTGCGTCGACTCAGCGTCACGTGTTTCCTGCAGGGGACGAGGTTTAAAACAATAAATGGTCGTCATTCATACAGGGTGTTTTCCTAGGCTTTGCAAGTTTGTTAAAGAAAAAAAAACAAAAAAAAACGTCAAAGCTACAATAATGCGATCTTTGCAAATGAGTTCTACGGCCAGGGGGACAGAATATAGGGAACTAATCGTCACGATAAGTCAAACAATTAACTAAAAAAATTCAATTAACTGTTTAATTATTGAAGATAGACTTGAAGTTCCAATTAGAAACTTGCTGAGCGTCATGGAAAACCGCTAAATCAGTGATTTTTCGAAAGACTGAGCGGATGGGAAGAGCAGCAATGCGCTGAAGTTACCAGTCGTGCAACGGGCACGAGGCTGGCGCTGAGAAAACGCGAATGACAAGGGGCGGAAAAACCGCTCAGGCGCGTTAATGGTACCGGTAGTCTCGCGCCTGCTGCGTGAGTGGTAACTTGAGTAGTAACTTGAGTGGTAACTTGAGCGGCCCACCGTGCTTCCCACGTGCTCCAAGTATTTAGAAAATTGACTGATTTTGCGTTTTTTGATGACGCTCAGCGAGTCTCTCATTGGAAACGTACGTTTATCTTCATCAATTAAAAAGTTAGCGAACTAATTTACTCACTTAGATGGCTTATTGGAACGATTAGCCACCTATATGATGTCCCCCTGACCGTATTACTCACCTGGGCCCGTTAAAGTCCCTTGATACTTCTTTTACAAGTAACGACAACCAATACAAATGACAAAGCACGTTCCGCTGGAAGCAAATGGCGGCTTTCAGTTCAAACCTCTGCTGCGCGCCGCCATTCGCTTCCTAAAACCTGCACCGTCACGCAGTCGGCGCTTCAAAGAATGTCGCTACTTGTAGGAAGCTCTTATCTAGGGACTTTAGGGCCCGTTTGCTCGAAGCGCTAACCGCGGCTAAAGTTAGCCGCAGTACCTAGGAGAGGGATTTTGAAATCACGTGACTGGCTCCGTAGGGATGCGGGGAAACATGGCGGTGCCCCGGTGAGTGAGCGCCGCTCGCTTCAGAACTAATATGTCGTTGTAGCTGCAATATCGGGCGCGTTAGTCAGCAACGAATGGTGCAGGAGGCTTTCGCTTTGCCTTACCTCACTTAAATTGCAAAGCATGAGCAATCCCCTCGCTGCATTTTTTAGATAGTCTTTCGATTCTGGCCATTCCTAAGCCTTAATGAACGCGAAAATTGTCGGCATGGCAACGTCTTTGGAAAGCCGATTGCCTTGACTCAATCGTTCGGGCATTGATTGCACACAAAAGCAGACAGCGCCCCATTAGACCTGTTTCTAAATTACCCAAGCATCGAGGAGGACGCTGGAAGTGTAAAGGGCCGCCCACACTAGCGAGAAAACGCGGCGTGGCACGCCGATCGCGGCGAATGTCACGTGACAGCACAGGAGGCCTCGCGCACTCTTGAAGCATTCGAGCGAACGCATGATTTCACGCGCTCAACCGATTTTGCGGAACGCGTTTTCAACGCGATCGGCGCGCCGCGCGCGTTTTCTCGCTAGTGTGGGCGGCCCTTACTTCTACGGTCCGCGCGCGCTGGCCTCCTCTTATAAAAAGATTCGAAGTAAATAATCATAATAAGGCTTTGAATAACGCGCGTGCAAGGTAAAATTTGTTTTAGACTTTTTTCTTTAGAACAATTACTACTGCAGACGCCAGCACGTGCAACGCGTGTAACTACACTCGTACCATGCACCTCGGTGCTTGGGAAATTTAGAAAAAGGTCTATTGGGACGCTGTCTGCTTTTGTGTGCTATCAATACCCGGCCGATTGAGTCAAGGCAATCCACTTTCCAAAGACGTTGCCATGCCGACAATTATCGCGTTCATTTAGGCTTAGGAATGGCCAGAATCGAAAAACTATCTAAAAAATGCGGCGAGGTCATTGCTCACGCTTTGCGATTTAAGTGAGGTAAGGCAAAGCGAAAGCCTCCTGCACAATTCGTTGCTGACTAACCCGCCCGAAATTGCAGCTACAACGACATATTAGTTTTAAAGCAAGCGGCGCTCATTCACCGGGGCACCGCCATGTTTCCCCGCATCCCTACCGAGCCAGTCACGTGATTTAAAAATCCCTCTCCTAGGTACTGCGGCTAACTTTAGCCGCGGTTAGCGCTTCGAGCAAACGGGCCCTGCACTAGTGTAGCTGTCACAACTTTTTAAACAAAAAAATGTATTTGTAAAGCCGAAAAAAAATCGATTATGGTACGTTATATGTATATATAACGTCATTTGAATCGTCGCGAATTTCTTTGAGTGCGTGGCAGCCTGTGTGCTTCGGCATGTTTCGATGCTGCCAATTCCGTCGATATGACTCGAGCGCAGCGCAGTATGATGTGCCGGGTCGGTGCAGTGTACGGCTGTAAGATCCCAGCTTAGTCATCTGCATTTCGCAGCAGTGATTACGCGACCGGACGCCGGCGTAAGATGCAGGTCGAAACGGACAAGGTCGGGGATCGAAGCCTGAAACGGTCGGGCTCCGCGAAAGTGTGTAGGCCTTAACACCCTGTTTATGGCCGATTCACACGACGGTCTGATCCGCGAACGAATTGATCACGTGACGAGATGTCCGCGATTCATCCTTCTCCCAAGCGCATCCACACGAGGGAGACAACGATCAGACGCCAGCGAGGACGGATTCAACCTGTTCGCCACCCCACAGTGCCGCGAAACTCCAACAGCGCACCGTGGCACCGTTGTCCGAGGGAGAAATTGACGTTTGCTACCACGATAAAGAATCGTACGCCGCTGTTCCGTGCAGGTCGAGACAGAACACCGGGATAGGCTTCGCGCGAAGCGCCATATAGCTTTACAAACCGAAGGCATGATATTGACACAGGTATGGTCTTGCTCGAGAAGGCCGGCTTCGGCGTAGAAGCGGCAAAGTTCTAGGTTCGTTGAGGGGTGTTTGGAGGTGCTTTCACGCACTCTGCGCAGGTTCACATCACTCAAGTACACCGCAGCCACAAGAAAGGTCTTGCTCGGTCAAAGGCTGCTTGGACGTGCAAGAATTTACGCGGCGTGCTAGACGAGTTTTGACGGAAGTTTCTTGGCACGGATCCGGAGCAGTAGCGGCACCTGCGTCGCGTCAGCCGAGCGAAGTTTCTGCAGTTTCATGCGTGGAATCAAGAATCGCGCGACAAAATGCACCAGCGAACGCATAAAGTACAACAATGCGCCATTTTTGTTTCAATCGTCCAAAAGCAAAAGAAAAAAACGTTGTGAGATTACACGTTTTTCAAGTCAATCCGGCCAAAACTCCGCGAGTGAAAAGGCGCTCGGCTTTATCACTTCGCGCGTCCGCGGACGAGGCGCAGGTCGCAGGAATCAGTGACGTGACGGTCACGGGGTACATGGTCCGCGGACGAAAAGTCGCGCGGTCAGAAACCATATTCGCGTTTTTACGTCACCTATAAAGATGACGCATTGAAGGTCCCAGGCTGTAGTGGCGGTACAGCAGTGGCTGAATTTCACATCTTCGGCGGAGACCGCCGACGTCCGTTGGGGCTGACCAAAGGCTCTGTTCTACTCCAACGTTGAGCGTAGCAAACGCGGCGTAGCGCAGCGCACACAGATACTGATTGGTCGTAGATATCGAGTTGCCGCTCGCCGGCCGATGAAACGCGCGCGTTCTGCGCTACGCTACATTCGCCCTGCTCGACGTCGGACTATAACGGAGCCTTAACTTCGCGCCGTATGAACTACGCGGAAGAGAACTACTTTACTGAAGTTTATACATTAAGGTGTACAGCAAAATGTCGCGCGCGCGCGTGTACCTGCCGCGAGAGAGAGCATGGGCGGCCTTGCGAGGAGAGGTTCCCGTCGGTGCCCAGGTGTTCCTGCTGGACGCCCAGCGTGCAGGCCCGACCAGCGGCAGGGTGCGCGACGTGCCGCCGGGCGTGGACGACCAGTGCTCCTTCATCTTCCTGCTGCACCCGCCCGATCGGCTGGGCGACGGGGCTTCGGCAGATCCGGACGCCTGCGTCATAAGGTGCGTCAACCGCTCGTCTACTCTCGCTCTCTCGCATCCCTCTAGCAGACGAACATACGCGGAAAGCCGTAAGAAAAAAAAAATATAAGAAGTTCCACACTAAAAAAAACGGGCGTAACAGTTTTAAACTACTTTTTTTTTAAATTTCGTTTTTGTTGGTGTTTACAGCGAATCGCGCTCATGAAGCGATTGATCATTGTTTCTTTATTGCGCCTCCCTATTCGAAGAAGCTAGCATCTTCAAGTTCGGTTCGGGTGACGTCGTTGCAGTTCTGAGCAGCTCAGTTAGCGGTTCGTCCGTCGGGGTCGCGAGCTCTTATTTTATTTTATAGCCTACATTCTTGAGAAGAGTGCCTCGCAGCAGAACGTTGAGATAAATAATAATATGGACAGAAATTGCTGGCCCGCAAGCTTTGATGGCACAAATCCGCCCAAACGCAAGCTGTTTTTTTTTCATTTTTTTGGTTTTTCGACTTATGGGGAGGAGGAAAAGGAAGAGTAGGAGGAGGAGAGGGGGGGTACCATCGTCGCTGAACCAATCACAGAGAAGGCCCAGTGACTTGCGCGTTTGACGCTGCTTGAGTTTTTCCCATATATCCCGCAGCTACTCAGTGCACACGCTCAGAACGCGAGTACGCGTTTATTTTTTAATTGAATTTTTTTTTCAATTGAAGTGTTACAGATTGGGTGGTTAAATTGACGACTAGGGCAGGTGTCTCCAAACTTTTTGGCTATGGGGGTTAGTGACCTGTCGCAGTCTCGACTGCCATAAAGAACAAGAATAATTATAAACAAAGAAAAATCTAGGTAAAAATAACACACACCTAGATAAGCATTTAAACGAAGAAATACATGTTTTAGTAAGTATTAAAGAAACACACCTAAGGTGGATGAATACATATACTTCAAATTGAAGTTCAATATTTAGCTAATTATGACATTACGCGACACTTGTGACCAAGAATGCTCCCTGGGCACAAATCAAAGCCCGTAGGAGCTTTAGCACGTCCGTGCAATGCAAAAGACTAATGATAATTATAAAACTAATGCTGAAAACGTTCAATAGTTGTGACAGGGGACACTAAGTGCAACGCTGTACATGAGGGCGAATCGTAATTTTCACGTAGTTACACAGACACGAAGCGGGGGGACTAAGAATGGTAATGCTAGTGATGACAATGTGCAGTCTGGACTAGGGGAACTTTTTGTATTTTGTCGCTCTGTACGTCGCGTGGCATGGAGCGTCTCCGTAAAGGGAGCTCGGGATTGCCGACGAGGCCTTTGTCTCGTTCACTTCAAAATTATCCCCTGCCTGTAGGATTACGAACGATGCTCCAAAGAAGCATTACGTATAAAATTAACGTCCCGAGATTTTGTTTTGTTTTGAGCTTGACCAAATGTTACATGTTACTACACGGGACAGTTGCGTTCGCATTATTGCAGGTTGCCATAAGGCGAAGAAATAGTGATGCCGCGCGTCTCTCTTACCGAGCACGTCGCCTATTAAAGTCGACATGCTCGCTGCTAGTCTGTTTTTTTTCTCCGAGTATGAACTCCGCGACGTTCCTATGGGCCGTTTCACGAAAGGCCTTTTCACCTCCGGTAAGCCGCGTTCTGCCGAGTTGATGAACAACGCCCGCCACTTTCCTGGCGAGTTCGCGTGTAGACGATTGGTTATTGGCGTCGTCTGTCGGTGTCGGTGAAAAGCTGAGGCATGGCAAGTGGCTGCGCCGACGACGGAACTCGGGAAGTGCGACCGGGGACGTAATTGGGCCGCATAAGGCCACGTTTACTCCGCTTTTTCGTTTTCCGAGTCACTTGGGCCATTTGGCCGCCGATCGGTCGACTTCTCGATTGCCGGCTCGTCTTCAATCCTAACGAAGACCGGTGTGCATTAAAAACTGAGTGCCAGACGATGCCATTTTATGTTACCGACTTCCGTGGCTGCCGCAGTCGACCGCGGTGCAAAAGAACTCGAGCGAGTTGAAGAACGCTGCTTCCGCGCATAGGACGACGCAGGGCGGAAATTAACGTGGCGCCCGGCGGGATTTCGAGTCAGAAGTACGTCGCGTGAAACCTTCTTATAACAGGGGGTGCTGGGTGGTGATGTTGACTCGAAACGCGCGGGAGATTCCGTTGAAGTCACATTTGAGAGCACCTGTCTTTTGAACAGGAAGAATGTTGCAAACTGACGATCTTTTCGTCGGTCGCGTTAAATCGTGATAAGGTGAGAAACGGTAGACATGTAAGTGTTTGCATGACCTCTGTAGACGTCTCGCACCGTTCCGAATCACCTTTGTGCTTGCGATTTTTTGTTTTGTTTTGTTTTTATATGTCTACGAGAAACGTGAGAACCGTGATATCGAATGTTTCAAAATGGCGAACATTAGATTGGAGACTTAGGATAACTGTTAATTGTTCCTCTCCACTTGAACGGAAGACGTGGGTAGAAGTTCACACTTCTCCGTGAACTCCCTCTCCGTGATAACTTTGGCTTCCTTTCAGAATAGTGCTGCTGTATCTTCTTCTCTATGTTGGACACATATCTTCCTGAAACCAGGGTGCGGATCATTTTTTACTCTCGGGGTTTCCACCTTGCGTTCCTACTGCTTACTGTTCGGAATCTATTACCTCTGTTAGTATTCCTGCGCACTTAAATAGAGACCGGTGGGCTGCCATCTCAGCGGTATCGAACTGTGCCCTTGACGCTGTTTTATTGAAGTGCCCTCTTTACTGAGATGGCTGCATTAAAAGCCGTTTGGAAGTATCACTATTAAAAAAGCTTAACCTTAATATATTGCACTATTAGATAGAGGCTAACCGTTGAAATTACAAGTACCAGGTACGTGGCGCAAGTCGTCGCCCGATTAAAGTGTTCGGCCGTTCGCATCCGTCCACCCACCCTTCCAGCCGTCTTGTCCTCTGCTTCGCGCGTCCTTCGAAACAAATGGTTTGAATGGTCGTGCCGTTGTTATCGGCTTCTCTGGACACGGCTTTCCTGTCAGGGCAGGGCACGCCTTTCGCACACCGGACGGGCATTGCGGCCAAAACAAAGAGCAGTTTCCCCACCTCGTTGTTTTTACTCCTTCTCTCCGAGTGATCATGCTGGCATTCCCAACTCGCTTGGCGTAATTTACCTTTCTTTATTTTTTACGCTTCACTACTGTTTGATCGGTCTTTAATGCGAGTTTAACGACGCGTTACCGGTTAACAAAGAACTAAATTAAAGTTTCATAAATAAAATCGCCACTTTCGAACGATGCGAAAGAAAGAGAGGCTGGCCTCTCAGCGTTTGCCTTGTCCCGAAGGGCTTTATAATATGCGTTGTTAGTTTGACTTTTTTTTTTAACTTAACAAGCTACGTTAATCTCTGTTCCTTCTTTCCCGTTTTTCTTTTTTTACTTCGTGTTTTTGTTTTGATTTCGCGCAGTCATTTGTTTCTCTAACCCGCGCTTTCTGTTTTGCAACTTGCGCGCTAATGGTAATTTGTCGGGGCCGCCACTTCGTTTTATTTTTATATTTTTGTTCGTGACGTTTTACCGTGCCTTGACGAGTCCCCAGACACAGGTTTGTGCTGTCGTGTAGGTATCGGGCCAGGTGGCTGTCGTACGCCGACACATCCTCCTCGCCCTCTTCCCTGTGATGCGGATAAGAACATGCTGCTCTAGTGCATCGCGGGCGTCCCTAAGTATGATCGGCTCATTGACTGCTTGTTCAGCTCGCTTGATTAACTTGGCACGGGGAGTTTGGTGCGAGTTTGCTTTGTTGGTACATGGAACTTGGATTTCTTTAGAGCGTATCGGCTTTGGAGATTAAGTAATTAATGTGAGATGGTTATTTTTTTCCCCAGGTGTAATTTCGAATGTTTTTGCTAATTGAATTACAGTATTTTGTGACTACTGAGTTTCGAGAAGATAAATGCGAGTGGACTAGTTTTTGTGTCTGCTTTGCCTTCTCTTAGTGCGGTGATCGTCGTACTACCTGTAATATTTGTTTTAATAAAAATACTTAGAGTAGTTCGCAAACTGAATGTCGCAATTTTTTACTATTGAGCAGTTTCGCGGAGACAGGTACCGACGGGCTAGCTTTACGTTTATTTTATCGTTTAGTTTTGTTTTTGCTCGTTCATCGCACCGTGATGTATGTAATATAGGCTAAATTTACGTCGCTTTTCTTTTTCTTTTTTATTTATTGCGCAACGCTTATCAGAATGCGATGAGGGCCTTGGGGCATGCTGGCTCTTTAGGCGCAGGCTCATCGCTTCGACGACTTGGGATAAGAACAATAATCGTCCCGACATGAATGTGATCCTGACGAGAGGAGTTTCGAAATTTCTTACGACTATTTTTCAGGTATCTATGGGGTGCTCTTTCTTTCAGCAAGCGCCCGAGGGGGTCTTTAAGCGGATGTGCCCCTGGCGCGTTGTCTCATGAATGTAGTGCAAAGTGCCCCCCTCCCCCCACCTCAATTTTCTCTCCCAAAAAAAACAACAAAAACTTAGTGTTTTTTGTATCTTATTTTAAATAGAAACTACGCACTGCCAAACGCTCATTCTCCGCCCGAATGTAGCGCTACCCGTCCGAACCAGTGTCAGAGTTTCAGAAACAACCGATGAATCTAATGCAAAATTTGTGTGATTTTCTGAAAATTTTAGTGAGAAAATCGGGCACATCTTTTGCCGGTCTTCGGTAACTGGCGCCATTCAGCTCCATGTAATCCAGAACTCCGTCGGCCGCCATTTTCCCATTAGAAATATCAGAAAATCACATAACTTTGGAATGAGATAACAGTTAGTTCTGAAACTTTGGGATCTGGTTCGGAGCGCTAGTGCTACATTTGAGGAGAGAATAAGCGTTCGACAAAGCGTTGTTCATTTATTGCAATAAAAAAAACTGTTATTTTTTTTTTTGTAAACACCCTGTACATTGTTTATTGTCACTCTTTTTAATGCAGAATTGCGCTCTTGCCGAAGCTAACTTGGATTTAGCTTCGAAAAGTGAAGCGTGCCACGGTGGCCTTTGAGAACGTTGACGGTGGCCACGGTCGAAAGGTGGTCAAACACCTGCGTCCCGAGCTCTGCCGGTCACGCAACGTAAGCGTGAAAGAAAAAAAAAAAGAAAAGAAAGACGTTTACAAATCTCTGTCACGCGAAATTAGAGCGCAGCTCTTGAGGAGGAGGAGGGGTATTTCCCTCCTCCTCCGTACGCCCTCCTCCCCTCTTCCTCCTGCGTACCCTCCCATTTTCCTCCTCCGCACGCTCTCTCCTCCTCATCCTCCATACCCTCCTCTCCTCCCACAGTTTCCCCGCTAAATGGATTGGGGAAAAATGTGTCACACGACTTGGTGTCACGTCACCTATGAACGAATTCAGTTTCTCTGCTAGATTTAGCGGGAAAATTGACGTCATGTGATGTCAACACCAATTCAATTTTCCGAATTCAGCGGGGATTTTCCCGCTAAATCTAGCGGAGAAACTAAATTTGTCCGCTAAATTTAGCGCGGAATTGAATTGGTGTTGGAATCAAGTGACGTCAATGGACCTTTCCGAGAAGCGTTCTGAAGTTGAAACCAAAAATCGAGGAAATTCGGAAGGAGGCTGTAGATCAGCGAGTAGCAAACGTAATTGCAGCATACATATAATTGTGTTACGCAAAAAAAGAAAGCGGACGGAAAGAATAACACGACGTTTAAGTGGACGCCACGGATGCCCCACTTGGACGGCGCGTTGGGCACGCCCCGCTGCTCAGAGAACGAAGAAACTGGTAGCGTAGCTCCCATTATCGATTGGTAGCGCAGGTAGGTCCCTTCCTCGATTTTTAGTTCGTGCAGCCACCGCCTGGTGCCGTCGGTATGTGAAAAAGGTTCATTCTCCCGCTAAATTCAGCGCGGTTACGACGACGCCGACGGCGGCGCCGCGCCGCCGACGCCGCGAAACACGGAAACCGGCGTTTAAAAGCCGCGCTCTAACAGAAAGAAAACAGAAGAAGCAGGACAGAGAACTCCTGGGCTGGCTTGCTGGAACAGGGTCTCAGCTGAGACTGGGTGAAAGAAAAGCACTGCAAAAGCCGGGGCGCGCGAGCGTCTCGAGACGCGGTTTGAGTCCCGCTCAGCTCGTGCGCTGGCTTTGACAGTGCTTAATTTCTTTCACGCAGTCTGAGCTGAGGTGCCGCTTCTAGCAAGCCGGCCCTGGACATTTAGAGAGGCCCCGCGAAAACCTCAAAAGCAAAAATCAGACAATAAAAATACAAAATGAGGACCTGGTAACGCTAGACGAGGCGTCGCGTGCCTGGAAGGCTGACACTAAAGGCTCTTACGCACGTTCACGTTTGAACGCGTTTCAGTGCGGAAAGGCGTCCTCGCCCCGCAGCGCGATGCAAGAAAGTAGATCCGCGCTAAACTTTCAGAGCGGCATCGGTTTCCGAACGTTGCGGAGACCAATCGGAAGCTAAGAAAGAAAAGGGAGGGTCACGTGCTTGCCCGCTCCCGTCAGCAACGTGCCTCCGGGTCCCCGTTCGGAGATGGATCCTGCTTTTGCCCGTCAGGAAGTGGAAAGCTACTGCGGGAGCTAGTTATTCCGAGGCCGCGACGGTTCATGCTGGACATAGGTCGCGGATGCCGGCGCGATCGCCCCAAACGCTCACCCTTTTCGACGCTGTCTCAACGAGCGCAGACTTGGTGCCGTGAATTCCGCTTCCTATTGGTGAGCCTCAAGTGACGATAGTGTGTTCTTCTTGGCTCTGGACTGCGGTCGACTGCTTGCCTACGCAACTGTCTGTATACAACCTTGGCGCAAACGTTATCGAGAATGTTCTGCAGCCGCTTGCTGCTACGGAACGCACCGCGGTCAGACGCATCTGTGTCTATTGGTCTTTGGTGTCCGCTTAGTTCCTCGTAGAACGCGTCTGTATATAATGGTTTGATGAATGAGTCACAGTATAACTGCACTTATTTTTTTTAAATATAAATTGAGCTTTTGCGCAGTTTGCGTTATAATGAATGCCTTATTTTTTAGATATTGTTGAGTGCAATAGCAACGCCATGGGAAGTGCCCTTTTTGTTGCGCATTGTTTTGGCCAGGGGCCTTGTGCATAAAGCCCCAACTAATGTCTCTTTTATTTTCACGCTTTGTCCGCTTCAGCGTTGGCGCGCGTCGCTGGAAGTCACCCACAGCGATGCGACGCGCGTGCCAACGCCGACATCTGGCCGGGTCAGATATTGGCACGGAGCGACGCGCGCCGACGCGGGCCGGAACGAGCCGAGGCTAGACGACGCGAGGTGACGCTTACTTAAGCGCAGCGCATGAAAAATGTCCCATGTGGTTCGGCTTTCCCTCAGTAGATGTCTCAATGTGGCAAAGCACCCTTCCGGGGCGATGTGCTCGTTTCGCTCACACGGTCACACCACCTCCACGTGAGAAAAATATTAGTTTCGTACTACGCGGCGGCTGATTCTTTTTTGTTTTGTTTGTTGTTTGTCCAAAATAGTTTTGATTTGTTTTGCGGACACTGCAGATTACCTATCTTGTGGAGAAATCGTAGAGTAATTATATTACCGCGGGGAGATGAATTACCTGTTTGGATACCCAGATTGCGTTCTGATCCCTCCATGGCCATTGAAGCGATTAACCCGGCTTTCGCAGTCGCACGAAATATTAATTAAAAAAATAATACTCCGAATATAATTAAGAATTCAGTTCCTCTAATTGAAGGGGACTAAAGTGTCGTTTGGATTTGTTTTTTATGGCGAAAACTCAGTTTATACGCCCTAAGCGTCCCAAACCAATAAATATTCCAATCACGTGGGGCATTCTTCCCTAATAAAAATGGAACCTTAGGTCGTGGACGTACCTTCTTTTGAGATTGCTCTGACGAAAGAGTGTGTCGTGATTATTGGATTCGTTCTTAAGAGGGAAATAAACCACTCATGATCGTTATTTATTTTTTCCTTTATTTTGTGGAGCCAAATGTTGGTTTTGTGTGGAAAGGACACTAGAACAATCACTGCACGCAACGTTGAAACCTTTGTGCACCATTGTGATAGGCACGAGTGCGAGGTAATTCCTTTCACGAGCACTCTTGAAGGTAACGTTGCTTGACGTGGTACGCTCTCGTGTCGCTGCCTCTGAAATCGCTTTACCCAAGGACGAGTGCATAACGACTCTTCCATTCAAAGTTTCGGTATGCTGCCTGCGTTCTCTCGTTCTTTGATGTGGCGCAAAAGAAAAAGAAATGAAAACGCCAGAGCCTTCTTACGCAGCGCCGATATTAGAAGATTATACAACAAGCAACTATACTCCGTTTCACTTTCGGATGGACCGCAGCGGGAACTAGGAGTCACGTTAGGCAATCTGACACTCCACGTGTCGCTCCGCCCATCCGGAAGATCACGTGACACCCTTGGAGCCACGGATTGGCTTCGGTGGCTAGTAGTCCGTTGCTGTCCTGCGCAAGGTCAAACGGAGTACGAGGGTCGTTCATGGTTGACCAGGGCTCACGTCCGTGAGAAATCGTTGAAAAGAAATCAAAGACGTTTACAAATCTCTGTAATGCAAAACCAGAGCGCAGCTCTTAAGGAGGAGGAGGGGACCCCCTCTCCTCTTGCTCCTCCTCCTCCTCATCTTCCTCACTCATCCTCCTTTCCTCCTCATCTTCTCCTGCCGCTGAATTTGTTCATGGGTGACGTGACACGAATTCGTGACGTCATTTTTGTTTGCTAAATTTAGCGAAGAAACTGAATTGGTGTGGAGGTCGCGTGACATCAATTTCCCCGCTAAACTTACTGGAGAAATGTTTCCGCTAAATTTAGCGAGAAACTTCTCATAATGCAACGCGCGGTTACGCCGACGCCGCTCAACCGAGAAACGGGCGCCTAGGAGCTGTGCTCTAAAAGAGTTTCATAATTAAAATTGCGGAAGGCGTTAACGTAATCCTGCTCGAATATCCCGAGCCCGAGATAACGGATTCGACGCACGCACGGCATTTGCACCGCTCATGGCGGTACATGATCAAATTTCCGGGAAAGAATAACGTCAAGGCAGCTGCAATTCCGAGAAGGTTGCGAGCGCAGTACGAGTAACAACTGATGTCACGCGCAAGAATCTGCGAATAGTGTCAACAGTTTGACGAACGACGACAGCCGGCGACAAATGAATCGCTCGACACGTTCGTCCGAATGCAGTCACGCGGTCCAGTTCTTCTTTCTACTGCAAAGGAATCGGAGAGCTGCCAAAACAATGGCAGTGGTGGCTGGACGTGAACGAGGAATACTTTGAAAAGCTGACATTGTTTCGTGCTTAGAAGATGCTTCGTTTCCTTTATAGGAATACAGGTCCCGGTGAACAACACCGTACTCAGAAATAGTCTGATAACCCCGCCATCATTTGTTTCCGCACGTCTAGATCCCATTTTGCTATAACAATTTTTTTTGCTTCATTTATTCTTAGAGTTTTGAAGGGATTGAATCACTACCCTCATTACTAACGTCAATTATTGATTATGCTTTCTTTCATTCGAGTGTTTACGTGTTTTTGTTTTTCATTTCTTAGTTTTATTTTGTTCGATTTCTCAACACTCTCCCCTGTAATGCCGCTGGCTTTGAGGGTAAAAAATGAAACAAATAAGCCTCGGACGACCGTTGTATATTAAAGTATGAAACGCTTTTTAACGGAACACCCAATCCCAAAATTTTTGTTTGTCCATCCGTCCGCTCATTTCCCGCTAAATTTATCGGGGAAAGTGACATCACAAATTCATGCCACCTGATCTGACGTTACGAAACCTACATACCGATTCACTTTCCCCGCTAAAGTTAGCGGGGAATTTGAAGTCAAGTGACCTTTGTAGCGAGTCAGTTTCCACGTTAAACTTAAAGTGAAAATAAAAAAAAGAAAAGACACAGGTTTCTAATTTTTTAAACGACTGTTCAATTCCTCCTATAGAAATTGAAACGATAGCTCCTTAAAAGCTGCATTTCATGCCATGTAACTCTTCGGACATAAATTTCACTGTCACCTCTTTGAAGTCGACCTTTCTCGCTCTCTTTTTTGCGACGTGCGTCTCTGTGTGGGCGGCAGGGTTCCCTTCCGCAGCCTGGTGGTGGGTCTGCTGTCGCACCAGATCCTGCTGCAGACCCTGGCGACGCTTCTTCTCGAAGGCACTCCGTTCAGGCTACCCGCCCTCGCCAGCGTGCTCGGCTGCCCGCCGTCGCCACGGGGCCCCCCGGCGACGGGGCCCAACGCCGAGGCTCCGCGGACACCCCACAGCTGGCTGGTGCGTTCACTCGTGCACCGACGCGTACACGCATCCATCGATAAAAAAACAAGCAAAAGTTACGGATTGCAGAAAGTTGTAACACCGTGAGAATGTGGCGCTGGTGATAAAATGCGAAATGCGACGCGAACACGACATCGGCGTTTTGGGGAATTATTTCTTTCGAAATGGTACCGGAGGGAACCCAATTTTACCTACTAGGGTAGTAGTTCCATGCCGTCAGAACTTTTTGATGTCGGGCTTTCCATTGCGAGAGAAGAAGAGGAAGAACCCGCGATCGCTCGTTCGCGTCATCAGCGTCGCGCGGCGTATACAGTACAGCGCCGAGAACGTCGTGAATCGCAGGAGTGGTAGCTCTGGCTTTCATCGAGCAAACCGTACCGGATGTTCGTTTTAAACCGTGTTTGGTCGCGTTGTAATCTAAACGTTCTTCTCGAGATGGTCATTCGAGGGACGAGGCGTTAAAAACTTTTCGTGTCCTTATGGAGGCTTATTCGACCGTTGACTGCAATAGATCGTTTTAGGGAACCGTTTTTACATATCCGATACGGTACGACGCGCCCTCCGGTGCGAACTGCGCATGTGAGAGTCTTTTGCGGTAGCGCATGCGCAGTTCCTACCGGAGCGCCCTTCGTGCCGTATCGGAAGTGCAAAAATAGTTCCATAAAACTCTCTAATAACGATACCCAATAACGATGCGCGATGCACGCGCTGTCGGAGCTATCGAAACGATCTACTGAAAACTCTAGCTCTAACGTGACCCACTGCACGATCGTCCGTCCCTTGTCGCCTCGAAGGTCAGCTGGGTCGGCTGCCGGAGGAGGAGCTGCTGCGGCTGCTGGACGTGCTGGGGGAGTCGCACACGACGGCCACGGACTTCGACGAGCGGCCGGGTCTCAAGTTCCTCGTGCAGAAGGTGGCCCAGGCCGAGGTGGCGGCCAACCTGTTCAAGCAGGCCGCCATCAGCTGGGCCGTCCAGGCCGTCGTGCTCCTCGAGCTCTGCCTCAGGAAGCCGTCCCCGGAGCCGCTCTCCATGCACCTGGTCGACCGACTGGTCGCCTCTCATCGGGACGGCGGGGACCGGCCGCCGGCTCGCGCGCGCAGGGGCATGGTGAGTCGTGCATATAGCCTAGCAGTGTGCCTAGATTTAGGTGTGGTCGATCGAGGTCACGTGGTTTGTGCGTCTCGTTTGCAACACAAGCTGCGAGGAGGAGGTGAAAGCGTCTATCGTCCGCTTGCGTCCCCAACCCTTGCGCGGTCTTTTTTTGTCGCTAACCCCCCCCCCCCCCCCTTCTTCCTCCGCTACGTAGCTATACTTTCCTCATTCCTACGTCATGTGCCACATTGCATAGCATCCGATAGGAAGTGCCGCTCGTTAGAAACCCCACAAAGTGCTATCGTACCTTCATTGAATTTGTCGGAATGTCTGAGCCGGGCAATCTACTCCAACAATGCTTACCCGCTAAAAAAAAAAAAAATATCTAACGGACGTTGTTAATTTTTTTTTTCTCTGCAAAGCCGAAGACGCCTCTCACGAAGAGGACAAAGGCCCGAGCGTCTCGGAGCCGTTTCCAGATTCGGACCGTTGTACCCCGGTGCCGGACCGTGCGTCGACGTCGTCTTCCTGCTTCGCTTCGGACGCCGACGACAGCGCCAACTCTCCGGCGCGACTTCCGAGGCGCACCAGCAGCCTGTCCGAGAGGCGTCGGCGCCGGCGGCGCCAGCACGCGCGGCGCGGGAGCGACTCTTTTGGCGTCGTCGAGCACACGGTGTCGCGGGAGGGACCCGACTCCCAGGTACGGCGCCGTACGCCGCCCGGAACCCGCGTCCGACCGGTCCGTTTACCGTCCTATCTTGCCCATGCATCGAAGGGGTTCGATGCATAGGCAGGCGCGGTCGACGCAGTATATGGTTAAAAGCTCTTCTCTCCGACATTGCGAAAACGTGCTTGCTTGCGGGCGACACGGTCGGGCATCAGTATAAGCAAATGAGAAATGTTTTTTTTATTGCCGGTTTCAGACGAACAATTGACTACAAAGTTTGGGGGCGAGGTGTTTTTTTGTCGTGTCTACGGGCTTGTTCGTCCCGTCAAAGTAGACCGTACGCGCTGCGGACGAAGTTTTGACTTGATCGCCGGCGTACCGCTTCTTTCGTACCTCGCGTGAAAGGTTGCCAGTGTAAAAATGGAGTTTAGAGTTTGGTTGCGCTGTACCCAAGCCGTAAGCTCTAAGGGCGAGCTAGGATAGCTTTTCGAGCCGCTCTCCGGGGAGCGGTCGCGTTCGCGTTGCTGACGGGAGGGAAAAGACAGTGCACGAACGTTTGTAGTCCGACGAGTTCGGGCCACTGAAAATGGGCGGTTTGGGATGCGTCTAACCGAGGGAGTAGTGTCGCGTCCTGTACGCTGCTGAGTGCAGGCGTGGAGGTTTGAAGCGTTAAACTCGCCCTGCAGGAAGGTGGCCGCACGTTGAACTGGAACCCGTTCGGGCGTCTGCGACAACTGTTCCAAGAACTTTGCGCCCACTACGCGCGCGTGGTTTCACCGGAGGCCAAGGGCAGCGCCATCGTGGACCAGGTCGGAGACCAGCCCATTTTCTACCTCATGGCGCAGCCGGACACGCTCCCCGAGATCCTGCCGCAGGGCCACGGCGATCGGTGAGGCATCCTTCGTCGGCGCCATTTTACTGCTTTTAGAGCGCAGCTCTGAGGCGCCCGTTTTCGTGTTTCACGGCGTCGGCGTTGGCGTAATTACGCTTAATTTAACGGGAAAATTTACGTCACGTGACCTCAACACCAACTCAATTTCTCGCTAAATTTAGCGGGGAATCGAAGTGGTGTTGAGGTCACGTGACGTCAATTTTCCCGCAAAATCTAGCGGAGAAAGTGAATTTCTTCATAGGTGACGTGCCATCAAGTCATGCGATGTAGTTTTCCCCGCTAAATTTAGCGGGGAAACTGAATTGTAGGAGGAGGAGGGGGTGGAGAGGGTGCGGAGGAGAGGGTACTGAGGAGGAGGAGGGGTATACCCTTCCCTCCTCCTCCTCAAGAGCTGCGCTCTAATTTCGCATTACAGAGATTTGTAAACGCCTTTCATTTTTTGTTTAAACACCGAATCTGTTTTATCAGTTCATTTTCATGGAGTTTTGTAACGGCCAGCTGTAACAGTCGGCTCCAACGAAAAACTGACACCCAAAAATCGTTACGCCCGAAAGGACCCAAATAAAAAGACTCCAGTCCCCGACAGGATTTGAACTCGGCAAGTACACTTTGCCTCCTGAGCCATCCAGGGTCGTTGGCCGGTGCACGTGAATGCGAACTTCTTAGCACGGCACGCGCGAAGTGGCGCGGTCGCGCGCTTCGCGGCCTTTCGTGTTGTGCCGCGCTATCTCTCAGCGTGTGCCATAAATAGAAGCGGATCTTCGGTACGCAGTATCGTTAAGACGCCATATTCTTCTTTCCTGGGAGGCCTATCACACGTTCTGCCCTTACCAGTCTTTGTCAGCATCACCGAGCATGTATAATGTTTTTTTTAATGCCGATAGTTTTATACGGGAGCCCTGCAGGGACCTTGCGTGCTCGTGTTTGGGTTGGTCGCACCGTAGCAAGACCACGAGGGAGTGTCAGCAACGGAGTGAGGCTATTGGTTTGACGTCATAGCACGCCTGACCAATGACGTAGCGCCTTGTAGAGTAAAAAAATAAAGGGGGGGGGGTTGCGCTAACCCTAGGCAATTTTCGTACATCGTTCTGAGGACTCCGATAACGGTATCCGATACTCTGCCGGCCCCGGTATGCCCTCTCCGCTACGTAGGGGCGGGGGCTGCGTTGTAGGGCAGCAGTTGCGGACTAGTAAAGTAATCTAGTAGGCGTGTATGCGCGACGACATTTCGGGGGAAAGGATGTAATGCGCCCAAGGAAGAGGTGCATTTTGAAGAAGTACTTTATACATTCCCAATTCCTTCGCCACGTGCCACGTTGCATATGATTCCGATAGGTATAGTGCGGCTCGTTAAAAATCTTCATCAAGTGCTATCGCATTTCATTCCATTTGACGTAATGTCTAAGTCAGGCGATTTTCCCTGCCCTCCACACCGGCCATCTTTCACTCTCGTATGTGGCCGCCGTTCGTTTCCGTCGTAAACGAGGAGAGATAATTTGGCGCGTCTGTTCAATTTAACTAGTGCGTGACGCGTCATGCCGATGGAGGGAGCGACGAGATTAACGGAAGGAAGAAATTGTCAGGCTTCTCGATGCATACCGTGGCGAAAGAGATAAAAACAGAATCACAAACTAAGCTGGAAGGTGAAGGGAGTTAGAGCGTTGTTGCAAATCCTAGCATTAAACAAATGGGAAGAAAAGTCTCATTTAAGGCGGCCACCAACGTCTTAAGTTTTTCTGCAATGTTAGAAAGCGACTAGGTAACGCCGTCTTATTTTTTGTTTTGTTTTTAAGTTGCTCGGTCACGAGCGTCTTTTGTATCCCCAGTAGGGAGGGCATGGCGGGAGGTTCACCGAGCGGCCGCCGACCTTCGAGCACGGACTCGGACTCGTCGTCGGAGCCTGCCGCCGACCCCCGTCGGAAGAGGGTGTGCTGGAGCCGGACCGCGTGTACACCGTGGTGACCGAGAAGACCATCCAGAGCATGGTGTCCGAGTACAAGCGGCGCAAGACGAGGCACTCCATGCCTCCGGCCAGCGCGGCCGCCGCCGCCGCCGCCGGGCACAGGTCCAGGGCGGCCGTCATGCGGTCCAGGAGCGTGCCGGCGGGCAACGACGACGGGGCTTCTTCGCTGGGGAGCCCTCCTCCTTCGTCGCCGCCTCCGCCGTCGACGGCGCCGCCATTGCCCAAGGAAGTCGAGAACCAGCGGAAATGCTCCATTCTCAAAGTAAGTCGAAATTTAAAAAAAAAGAAAACGACTAATTTCTATTTTTAAAAAGGAAGGGAAAAAAGTTGAGTGCCGAGGTAGGACGAACAAGTCATAAACTAAACTTTCCTCGGGAAAAACACAAATGAACAAAATATTTACATCGTGAGACATTTTGACTGGGGAGCGATTCCGAAACGTTATTCTATTTCGAGACGTGAACCGCGAAGTTTAATCATGTAGATATTTCGTGTTTTTATTTTGGGAGACGAGAGAGGGGGGGGGGACTTCAGTTCGTGACGTAGGTGTCCTACCTAGGCACTTCAAAAAAATGTTTTTGGGTGTGTAGTGTCCCTTCAGGGGAAGACGGAACATTTACCGGATCGAATACTTAACCACTGCCCGAAAAGCTCGGTTGTCTAAATTGTCCCTTGTTTTAGGAAATGCGTAGACGGCAGTGCAAAACAAGTCAGATTCGTGAAGGACATCGTTCGTCGGGACATTAAGGGTGATTAATGCGAAGATCCACAGTTCGTCTGAATTTTGATACGTATGTTCAGAATATCGCTGCAATTCGCGATTGCAAATATAAAATGCGATGTTCGAAGTTCGCACCTGCTGCCCTCTCCTTTGCACAGTTTATTTATTTCTACAAATCATTATTGTCCTTTGCGCAGTTTATTTATTTCTACAAATCATGAACCAACTAGCCCGCCAAAAGGTGTTACATGCCCTCTATTCCTCGCGATTATGCGTGTGTGTGTTTTTGAGTATGTTCTGGAGTTCGGTGGTTTTGTAAGTTGTGGTGACTGCCAGTGTTCAGTGGGAATAAATTTCTAAGAGGAAATACAGGAATTTGTTTCTGTTTACCAATGTATTCTTTTGCCTCCTAGTCTAAATATCGCTGCTGCTCCGCGTTAGACTAGGATTTCTTATTTATCGCCTTCGTGGTTAAATTTTTATTATTTATATTTGTTAAGCAGAGCGCCAGTCTGCTGTAGATTGTGCGGTCTTATGTCTCCTCCGTACGTTTGTAAGAGAAAACGGAGAGTAAAATAGTTATTTAACTTTGGCGCGTTTAGGTCGAAGTCGGTAACAGTTGGAATTGATCTCACGTTCGTGGAGGCTGCAGAGTGATCTCGAATGTATGGTCAATGGGGAGTTTTAGTGTATCGTTGTAGTCACACCGGTGACATTGCCCGATACTCTGCCGGCACCTTTGGGCACGCACCGTATCGTGCCGTTATCGAATGTCGTTATCGGAGGTATCCAGACGATCTTCCAAAACTCCCTATTAGGCAGTTTTCGTAGATCTTTTCCATTAACACCGATAATGATACCTGATATTCCGGTGATGCCTTTTCGTATGCATCGTGCCGTTATCGGGTGTCGTTATCGGAGGTATCGGAACGATCTTCTAAAACTCCGGCAGTTTTCGTAGATCGTTCCGATAACTCCTATAACGATCCCCGATACTCCGGCGTTGTCTTCTGCATTGTGCCGTTATCGAATATCGTTATCGGAGGTATCCAGGCGATCTTCCAAAACTCCCTATTAGGCAGTTTTCGTAGATTTTTCCATTAACACCGATAATGATACCTGATATTCCGGTGATGCCTTTTCGTATGCATCGTGCCGTTATCGGGTATCGTTATCGGAGGTATCGGAACGATCTTCTAAAACTCCGGCAGTTTTCGTAGATCGTTCTGATAACTCCTGATAACGATCCCCGATACTCCGGCGTTGTCTTTTGCATTGTGCCGTTATCGAATATCGTTATCGGAGGTATCCAGGCGATCTTCCAAAACTCCCTATTAGGCAGTTTTCGTAGATTTTTCCATTAACACCGATAATGATACCTGATATTCCGGCGATGCCTTTTCGTATGCATCGTGCCGTTATCGGGTATCGTTATCGGAGGTATCGGAACGATCTTCTAAAACTCCGGCAGTTTTCGTAGATCGTTCTGATAACTCCTATAACGATCCCCGATACTCCGGCGTGTCTTTCGCATTGTGCCGTTATCAAATATCGTTATCGGAGGTATCCAGGCGATCTTCCAAAACTCCCTATTAGGCAGTTTTCGTAGATTTTTCCATTAACACCGATAATGATACCTGATATTCCGGCGATGCCTTTTCGTATGCATCGTGCCGTTATCGGGTATCGTTATCGGAGGTATCGGAACGATCTTCTAAAACTCCGGCAGTTTTCGTAGATCGTTCCGATAACTCCGATAACGATCCCCGATACTCCGGCGTGTCTTTTGCATTGTGCCGTTATCGAATATCGTTATCGGAGGTATCCAGGCGATCTTCCAAAACTCCCTATTAGGCAGTTTTCGTAGATTTTTCCATTAACACCGATAATGATACCTGATATTCCGGCGATGCCTTTTCGTATGCATCGTGCCGTTATCGGGTATCGTTATCGGAGGTATCGGAACGATCTTCTAAAACTCCGGCAGTTTTCGTAGATCGTTCTGATAACTCCGATAACGATCCCCGATACTCCGGCGTGTGCCTTTGCATTGTGCCGTTATCGAATATCGTTATCGGAGGTATCCAGGCGATCTTCCAAAACTCCCTATTAGGCAGTTTTCGTAGATTTTTCCATTAACACCGATAATGATACCTGATATTCCGGTGATGCCTTTTCGTATGCATCGTGCCGTTATCGGGTATCGTTATCGGAGGTATCGGAACGATCTTCTAAAACTCCGGCAGTTTTCGTAGATCGTTCCGATAACTCCTATAACGATCCCCGATACTCCGGCGTGTCCTTTGCATTGTGCCGTTATCGAATATCGTTATCGGAGGTATCCAGGCGATCTTCCAAAACTCCCTATTAGGCAGTTTTCGTAGATTTTTCCATTAACACCGATAATGATACCTGATATTCCGGCGATGCTTTTCGTATGCATCGTGCCGTTATCGGGTATCGTTATCGGAGGTATCGGAACGATCTTCTAAAACTCCGGCAGTTTTCGTAGATCGTTCCGATAACTCCTATAACGATCCCCGATACTCCGGCGTGTCTTTTGCATTGTGCCGTTATCAAATATCGTTATCGGAGGTATCCAGGCGATCTTCCAAAACTCCCTATTAGGCAGTTTTCGTAGATTTTTCCATTAACACCGATAATGATACCTGATATTCCGGTGATGCCTTTTCGTATGCATCGTGCCGTTATCGGGTATCGTTATCGGAGGTATCGGAACGATCTTCTAAAACTCCGGCAGTTTTCGTAGATCGTTCTGATAACTCCGATAACGATCCCCGATACTCCGGCGTGTGCCTTTGCATTGTGCCGTTATCGAATATCGTTATCGGAGGTATCCAGGCGATCTTCCAAAACTCCCTATTAGGCAGTTTTCGTAGATTTTTCCATTAACACCGATAATGATACCTGATATTCCGGCGATGCCTTTTCGTATGCATCGTGCCGTTATCGGGTATCGTTATCGGAGGTATCGGAACGATCTTCTAAAACTCCGGCAGTTTTCGTAGATCGTTCTGATAACCCCGATAACGATCCCCGATACTCCGGCGTTGCCTTCGCATTGTGCCGTTATCGAATATCGTTATCGGAGGTATCCAGACGATCTTCCAAAACTCCCTATTAGGCAGTTTTCGTAGATTTTTCCATTAACACCGATAATGATACCTGATATTCCGGCGATGCCTTTTCGTATGCATCGTGCCGTTATCGGGTATCGTTATCGGAGGTATCGGAACGATCTTCTAAAACTCCGGCAGTTTTCGTAGATCGTTCCGATAACTCCGATAACGATCCCCGATACTCCGGCGTTGTCTTCTGCATTGTGCCGTTATCGAATATCGTTATCGGAGGTATCCAGGCGATCTTCCAAAACTCCCTATTAGGCAGTTTTCGTAGATTTTTCCATTAACACCGATAATGATACCTGATATTCCGGCGATGCCTTTTCGTATGCATCGTGCCGTTATCGGGTATCGTTATCGGAGGTATCGGAACGATCTTCTAAAACTCCGGCAGTTTTCGTAGATCGTTCTGATAACCCCGATAACGATCCCCGATACTCCGGCGTTGCCTTTCGCATTGTGCCGTTATCGAATATCGTTATCGGAGGTATCCAGACGATCTTCCAAAACTCCCTATTAGGCAGTTTTCGTAGATCTTTTCCATTAACACCGATAATGATACCTGATATTCCGGCGATGCCTTTTCGTATGCATCGTGCCGTTATCGGGTATCGTTATCGGAGGTATCGGAACGATCTTCTAAAACTCCGGCAGTTTTCGTAGATCGTTCCGATAACCCCGATAACGATCCCCGATACTCCGGCGTGTGCCTTCGCATTGTGCCGTTATCGAATATCGTTATCGGAGGTATCCAGGCGATCTTCCAAAACTCCCTATTAGGCAGTTTTCGTAGATTTTTCCATTAACACCGATAATGATACCTGATATTCCGGCGATGCCTTTTCGTATGCATCGTGCCGTTATCGGGTATCGTTATCGGAGGTATCGGAACGATCTTCTAAAACTCCGGCAGTTTTCGTAGATCGTTCTGATAACTCCGATAACGATCCCCATACTCCGGCGTTGCCTTCGCATTGTGCCGTTATCGAATATCGTTATCGGAGGTATCCAGGCGATCTTCCAAAACTCCCTATTAGGCAGTTTTCGTAGATTTTTCCATTAACACCGATAATGATACCTGATATTCCGGCGATGCCTTTCGTATGCATCGTGCCGTTATCGGGTATCGTTATCGGAGGTATCCAAACGATCTTCCGAAAACTCCCTATTGAGGCGAGTTTTCGTAGATCTTTTCCATTAACACCGATAATGATACCTGATATTCCGGCGATGCCTTTTCGTATGCATCGTGCCGTTATCGGGTATCGTTATCGGAGGTATCGGAACGATCTTCTAAAACTCCGGCAGTTTTCGTAGATCGTTCTGATAACTCCGATAACGATCCCCGATACTCCGGCGTGTGCCTTCGCATTGTGCCGTTATCGAATATCGTTATCGGAGGTATCCAGGCGATCTTCCAAAACTCCCTATTAGGCAGTTTTCGTAGATTTTTCCATTAACACCGATAATGATACCTGATATTCCGGCGATGCCTTTTCGTATGCATCGTGCCGTTATCGGGTATCGTTATCGGAGGTATCGGAACGATCTTCTAAAACTCCGGCAGTTTTCGTAGATCGTTCTGATAACCCCGATAACGATCCCCGATACTCCGGCGTTGCCTTCTGCATTGTGCCGTTATCGAATATCGTTATCGGAGGTATCCAGACGATCTTCCAAAACTCCCTATTAGGCAGTTTTCGTAGATCGTTCCGATTAACACCGATAATGATACCTGATATTCCGGCGATGCCTTTTCGTAAGCATCGTGCCGTTATCGGGTATCGTTATCGGAGGTATCGGAACGATCTTCTAAAACTCCGGCAGTTTTCGTAGATCGTTCCGATAACTCCGATAACGATCCCCGATACTCCGGCGTTGCTCTTTCGCATTGTGCCGTTATCGAATATCGTTATCGGAGGTATCCAGACGATCTTCCAAAACTCCCTATTAGGCAGTTTTCGTAGATTTTTCCATTAACACCGATAATGATACCTGATATTCCGGCGATGCCTTTTCGTATGCATCGTGCCGTTATCGGGTATCGTTATCGGAGGTATCGGAACGATCTTCTAAAACTCCGGCAGTTTTCGTAGATCGTTCTGATAACCCCGATAACGATCCCCATACTCCGGCGTTGCCTTCGCATTGTGCCGTTATCGAATATCGTTATCGGAGGTATCCAGGCGATCTTCCAAAACTCCCTATTAGGCAGTTTTCGTAGATTTTTCCATTAACACCGATAATGATACCTGATATTCCGGCGATGCCTTTTCGTATGCATCGTGCCGTTATCGGGTATCGTTATCGGAGGTATCGGAACGATCTTCTAAAACTCCGGCAGTTTTCGTAGATCGTTCCGATAACCCCGATAACGATCCCCGATACTCCGGCGTTGCTTTCGCATTGTGCCGTTATCGAATATCGTTATCGGAGGTATCCAGACGATCTTCCAAAACTCCCTATTAGGCAGTTTTCGTAGATCTTTTCCATTAACACCGATAATGATACCTGATATTCCGGCGATGTCTTTTCGTATGCATCGTGCCGTTATCGGGTATCGTTATCGGAGGTATCGGAACGATCTTCTAAAACTCCGGCAGTTTTCGTAGATCGTTCTGATAACCCCGATAACGATCCCCCATACTCCGGCGTTGCCTTCGCATTGTGCCGTTATCGAATATCGTTATCGGAGGTATCCAGGCGATCTTCCAAAACTCCCTATTAGGCAGTTTTCGTAGATTTTTCCATTAACACCGATAATGATACCTGATATTCCGGCGATGCCTTTTCGTATGCATCGTGCCGTTATCGGGTATCGTTATCGGAGGTATCGGAACGATCTTCTAAAACTCCGGCAGTTTTCGTAGATCGTTCTGATAACTCCGATAACGATCCCCGATACTCCGGCGTTGCCTTCTGCATTGTGCCGTTATCGAATATCGTTATCGGAGGTATCCAGGCGATCTTCCAAAACTCCCTATTAGGCAGTTTTCGTAGATTTTTCCATTAACACCGATAATGATACCTGATATTCCGGCGATGCCTTTTCGTATGCATCGTGCCGTTATCGGGTATCGTTATCGGAGGTATCGGAACGATCTTCTAAAACTCCGGCAGTTTTCGTAGATCGTTCTGATAACTCCGATAACGATCCCCGATACTCCGGCGTTGCCTTCGCATTGTGCCGTTATCGAATATCGTTATCGGAGGTATCCAGGCGATCTTCCAAAACTCCCTATTAGGCAGTTTTCGTAGATTTTTCCATTAACACCGATAATGATACCTGATATTCCGGCGATGCCTTTTCGTATGCATCGTGCCGTTATCGGGTATCGTTATCGGAGGTATCGGAACGATCTTCTAAAACTCCGGCAGTTTTCGTAGATCGTTCTGATAACCCCGATAACGATCCCCATACTCCGGCGTTGCCTTCGCATTGTGCCGTTATCGAATATCGTTATCGGAGGTATCCAGACGATCTTCCAAAACTCCCTATTAGGCAGTTTTCGTAGATTTTTCCATTAACACCGATAATGATACCTGATATTCCGGCGATGCCTTTTCGTATGCATCGTGCCGTTATCGGGTATCGTTATCGGAGGTATCGGAACGATCTTCTAAAACTCCGGCAGTTTTCGTAGATCGTTCTGATAACCCCGATAACGATCCCCCATACTCCGGCGTTGCCTTCGCATTGTGCCGTTATCGAATATCGTTATCGGAGGTATCCAGTCGATCTTCCAAAACTCCTATTAGGCAGTTTTCGTGGATTTTTCCATTAACACCGATAATGATACCTGATATTCCGGCGATGCTCTTTCGTATGCATCGTGCCGTTATCGAATATCGTTATCGGAGGTATCCAGACGATCTTCCAAAACTCCCTATTAGGCAGTTTTCGTAGATTTTTCCATTAACACCGATAATGATACCTGATACTCCGGCGATGCTTTTTCGTATGCATCGTGCCGTTATCGGGTATCGTTATCGGAGGTATCGGAACGATCTTCTAAAACTCCGGCAGTTTTCGTAGATCGTTCTGATAACTCCGATAACGATCCCCGATACTCCGGCGTTGCCTTCGCATTGTGCCGTTATCGAATATCGTTATCGGAGGTATCCAGGCGATCTTCCAAAACTCCCTATTAGGCAGTTTTCGTAGATTTTTCCATTAACACCGATAATGATACCTGATATTCCGGCGATGCTCTTTCGATGCATCGTGCCGTTATCGCATATCGTTATCGGAGGTATCCAGACGATCTTCCAAAACTCCCTATTAGGCAGTTTTCGTAGATTTTTCCATTAACACCGATAATGATACCTGATATTCCGGCGATGTCTTTTCGTATGCATCGTGCCGTTATCGGGTATCGTTATCGGAGGTATCGGAACGATCTTCTAAAACTCCGGCAGTTTTCGTAGATCGTTCTGATAACCCCGATAACGATCCCCCATACTCCGGCGTTGCCTTCGCATTGTGCCGTTATCGAATATCGTTATCGGAGGTATCCAGGCGATCTTCCAAAACTCCCTATTAGGCAGTTTTCGTAGATATTTTCCATTAACACCGATAATGATACCTGATATTCTGGCGAAGCCTTTGCGTATGCATCGTGCCGTTATCGGGTATCGTTATTGGAGGTATCGAAACGATCTTCTAAAACTCCCTATAAGGCGTAGATGGTTGGGCGTGTTGGTTTCTAATTTACGATAACGAAAGAGGGACATGGAAGACAGACAACACAGGTGTTGTCTGTTTGTGTTCGTCGATCGCTCCGAAACCCTCGACAACTATACCCGATAACGATACGACGCACGGGCGAAGGCGTCGGCGTTCTATCGTGTAATCGTTATCGGAGTTACGGGAACGAGAAACTCCGGCGCAGGATGCGGAGGCCCACGTCCAGGTGTGGTCCCAGCTCGCCCAGTCTGTCCTGGAGCTGCACCTGTCCCTCAAAGAGCCCGAGTTCCTGGCTCTGGTGCCCGTCTTCTACGCCGGGGTCGAGGCGCTCATCGGAGCCGCGCCCTCGGAGCCAGAGCTCAGGGTTCTCGCGGCGGACTGGCTGCACAGGGTCGCTCTGGGCCTCGGCTTCAGCGGTGACAGTGCTGTCGCGGCCCGTCGGTGCTGAATTGGATGGACCAACACCTCTTATGCTCCCTTTCGCGCCAAGTCCGAGAGCAGCCGGCGAGGTCGACTGCGCACGGACCTGGTGTGAGAATTAGTGTGAAACGTAGTACAGACCGGAGGGCCTTAGTGGAGAAATTGTGACGTCACCTACCGAAGGCCGCAAATTGGACGCGAGCGCTGCGTCGGCGCTCGGTCGGGATTCGTGTTCAATGTGTGCCCTGCGATGGCCTTCGGCAGGTGACGTCACAAATTTAGCACCGAGGCCTCGCGGTCGAGGGAGCCTCGAAGAGACTCATGTGCTGTTATCTGTGTACAACAACTTGCCGACGTTCCCCTTTTTAAGTGTGGTAAGGACGTTGGGGGTGAGGGTTCGAATCGACACGCAGGCATCTAGTCTCCGTTTTTTTTTTTTCCTTGAGTTGCTTCGGGTTTGCTTTTATGTGTTTATGCGAGATCTGCACACACACACATACAACAAAAAAAACAGAAAAACGGCGTTTTGTAGCGTTAAAGGGACGCCCGAGACAATTGTCTGAAGTCGCTCCAGTAATTTAATATCAATACCTTTTTTTTTACAAACTAATGACGACACCCTTACGCGAATCCGATAGAGAAAGTACGAGGCGGACATGCGCCAGTGGAAAACTTTTTTTTTTTTTAAATACAATAGCTGGATGAATTTTTTACAGGTTTTAGTACAGGTTATAGTATGCTATGAATATGCAGGGAAAAAAAAACATGTTCCTGCGCACACGTGGGGTGTCTAGTGAGCCAGGCAATTCGGTCCTTTTAAACCACCAAGTGCAACGAACAGCAACAATATTATGCGCGAGACCTACATTATTTTATAACTTAAAATTGCAAAAATGCGATTTTCAAAGAGCTAACAAACGTTCCTGACAACGTACATAAATATAACAACAACAAAAAATACTGTACTAAGCAAACCTTGATAGTTACATTCTACATACTTTCAAGCCTGTGCATGACACATTTGGTTGTGATAGGACAATATTAAGCACATAAATTCTTGCGCGCAAACTGTGAAGATGCCCCAAAATTACATGAAGAGAAAAACACGTTTGAATGTTACCAGAGATATGTAGCGACACTCTTTCGCGGCGTGTAAAATGATTTGTTGTTAATAAATATACGTGAGAAATCATATCTACAGAAAACTGTGATGAAGAGGTGACGGCTAGGCCTACTTCTTCACATAAATGTAAGGCGGGCATAAAAATGGCTCACATTTATGCCGTTCTGGTTTGCCGGGAGTTTTTTTAAATACGTATTTGACTAATTTCGCGATTATCACCTGTCATTATTTTTATACATAAAATATGAAGATTCAATAATAATAGTAATACACCATAAAACCCCAAATAATTTTTTTTGTGCGAAATATTGCCGTTTTTAAGCCCGCATTTTCTCTTAAGATGGCAAGTTGAGCTAACTGGTGATCACGAGACAATACGCCCAAAACACGGTCAATTCTAAGGAAGATCGGGACAGGACACCACGTGCTGTCCAGATCTTCCTTTAAATTGTCCGTGTTCTTTTTTGCGTATTATCCAGTGGGAAAAAGTCTGACGTCACAGTCGTCCTCAACACGGACGCACAAACGCGTGACGTTGCGGCGTTTTCGTTCTTTTCGTACCGGTGGCTTTCACCTGAATGATCAGTTGGTGGACTGTTTTCCGGATTTGCGGGGAACATAATAGTTTCGATGAATTGAAAAAACGAAACAAAAAACTACAACGTTTTTTTAAGGTCGCGCAATTCAAAACAAGGACTAAAGAAAAAAAAAGAATAGGACAGAATCAGAGAATCTTTTTGCGAGGAGTGTTGGGGTGCATGGAAGGCTGAACGTTGAGAGTTGTGTGCGACTGGTGATGGTTGCGTTGAACGGAGCTTGTCGGATTTTGTTGAAATTTTTGGAAGGCGTGGGGTCGTAGTGCCAACCGAATTTCACTGTTGTTGTTTACTAGTCTTGAGCTGGAAGCGAGCTTGTGGTCGTGTTTTTCTTTTTGGAGCGCTACTCAGTGAGATGAACTTTTGGGGAACATCCGAGGATTGAATCTTCCGGAGAACTGTGACGTCGTTTTGTGATATTTTTTCCCTGTTTCGAGTTTGCGCTCATTGTTTTTGTTTATTTTTGAATGATTTTTTTTTCCTTGACTTTCTTTGAATTGTGTCGAAAGAAAATGAAGCGTACATCACCGATATTGTGTTTTTCTGTGCAGCTTTCTAGAATTGTCGGCTTTTGTAGTTAAAAATTAGATACCGATAATAGTGGACGGAAACTGACCCAAATGCTATTTTCTCACGCGCTACTCTAAAATAAGAAAGAGATACCGATTGTGGACATTCAGGGTGCTTTATAATTTATCTCCGAAAGTTCTCGAAGCACAGTAAGCCTGTTCAAGATTGCATTTATATTTATATATTACTGCGAAATTAAACTGCTATTTCAACAGTCGTGAAAAAGATGTCAAATAAAAAGGAACGAAGACTATGGTGTCATGTCGACTTATTTCTAGTTTTCAAGTTCAACTTATGGCCATGAATTTTATTTTTATGGGACTCTGTTACAGGGCAGTTTTTTCATGATATCACTATCTTCCGGTGCGATAGCCAGCACTAACACTGGTTACTTTTTTCCCGTGCCCGAGGTGACAACTTCGTGTCCATGGCGAGATCATGAAAAGAGCCTGCATCTTCCACCTGTTTGCTTATAACTACAGGTTTTCTGGCTTTATTTTTTTTTCCCGGTGCGATAGCGCAGCGCTGACACTGACGCTGGTTACTTTTTCTCGTGCCCGAGGTGACATTCTGGTGGCCATGGCGAGATCATGAAAAGATGAAAAGAGCCTGCATCTTCCTATTTGCTTCATAACTACGTGTTTCCTAACTTTACCCTCCCCCCCCTCCTCCTTCAAAGATTCGGGGGAGTTTTCCCGTATCGAGGTATGGTGTCTGACAAAAAAAAAAGACGTTTACAACACCTTGTAACACCGAATGAGAGTGCAGCTCTTGAGGAGGAGGAGGGAAGGATACTGAGGGGAGGCTATACCCCTCCTCCCTCCTCCTCACCTCCCCATCCTGCCTGTTACTCCTTTTTCTCCTCCTCCCCTCATCCTTCAACCTCCTCCCCTCGTCTCCTCCCCCTCCTCCTCGCCGCTGAAGCCGTAAACGGCCTCCTAAGAGCTGTCCTCTAAAATATAGGATCAGAACAAATATTTTGGCAGGTTGACATTTTATTGATTGGGGAAAAACCGTGGTGTATATTGGAAACTGCGTTGCATATATCCAGCCAAGCTTTGTGCCCATAACGTACACGTGACCCCCGTGAGGTCACGTGATGTCAAGGGCTCACGTGACCCCGTGACGTCACGAGGGTCACGTAATCTCACGGTTACGCCGATGGCGACGCGGACGGCGACGGCGACGCCGACGCCGCTCAAGCCTGAAACGGGCGCCTAAGAGCTGCGCTCTGAAAAACGGCGTTGATCGGGGGCATCATGTTGAAGAAAACAGATGTGCGTGGGATTTCCCAGTTTTCAGGGAAGATGCGCGTAACCCGCATACTTCTAAGTGGTTTCGGTACTGCTAACGCCAGAGTCCCACTAGGGCGACCAACAAAAACACCCGACAGCGACAAGCCTCAAACACATGCAGTATGAACGCGATGGTACTTTGGACAAGCTTGCGGTGTCTCGGTGCTCGTGAAGTAAGCCCGAGTGATTGCAAGCCTGTCAGTGATACCTTTCCGTGCATGCTGCACGGGCCTGTGGCTTGTTGGCGTCGGTTGTTTTGGTTTGTCGCTTTAGTTGGACTCTGGCATTATCAGACAGAATAAAAAAACGTGGTTGCCGAGGAAAACAAAAAAAAAAAGTAGCCTCGAGGGTTGTTTATTATGGGCCTCCTGTGGTGAAGCTTTGAAGAAACTATTACGCCCTCGTTTTGGGTGGTACAAGCTCAGCACATTGTTTTTTTCGCTCTACTTGTGGCGCCTTCGCTGAGCTATTTCTTTCTGTGTAGTGCTGAAGAACGGAAAAAACACCTTTGGACGTTCGAAATCGGCTGAATACAACGCCACAAGACAATCGAAAGTTCCAGATTCATGCCACCGCCGCTAGGCTGCTCGTGTCTTATCTCTGGGTGGTGACGTCGGGTCATCTGGCGTCCCGACGTTTTCTCTCTCTTTTTATTTGGAACGCGTCTCTCATCGTCTTAGCTTTGACCAGCGTTACTAAAACACTAAGTTGGGAAACTCACCCTTGAAACCTGGGCCGCGGGCGTCTACCGCAGACCGAGCTAAACACGATAACAGCGCCACCCTTTAGTGATGAGTTGAAACATGAAAGCTGCTTTACATGGCTGCTGCTAGAGTCACTGAACGTTGTCAGAGTACCGAAACTCCCAGGCTCGGGGTGCCAAGATGGCGGCTCAATACTTTTCCTTTATTGTGGTCACCATGAGCTCTTAGCGTGTTTTTGCGTAAAAACAAAAGGAAAGAGCTCTTTATGTAGAAACTTTTATTGGAGATTAGTTTATAAGGTTTTGCGGCACAATTAATGTTGTTTTTATACCTCCTTGTCTTACCGGTGGTTTCAGGCAGCGCGTCCCGAGATCGGGGCGTCCCAACTTTGGTAGTAATTAGCGGCGCGTCCGCTTGGGAGACGGGGTTGGCATCCCCGAAACCCCTTCCACCGTATATGTTTCGGCGCCAAAATGGCCGATTAAAGCCTAAATAGCACAGTCGCAGCGGACGCTATGGAATGCGATGCTCCCGAACCAATACACCAACTCATGTTTACAAACAAACCGGAGCGCGGAGCGCCTAGCGGACGCCACCGGCGCCGCGCATGCGCGATGGGGGTGTGGGCAACAAGCTCGCCGTCGCCCATAAACAAACCATTGAAATGCGGTGTTATCGGCGTCGGTGTGAGTCCCCTACCCTTTATCGCTTTCGAATTGTTGATTTTACGTCTTCCTGACAATGTCTGACTACATGAGCGGCGTCAGCGAAATCAACGAAGCTCGTTACACCGCAAAACTTCGCGTGAATAATCTGACATGCGGCGATTCATTCCGCGTGGACGCCGCAGAATGTACGCTAAAGCGCGAAACACATGCGCGTCAAAACTGTCCGGTCCGGCGTGCGAACTGTCGGGAAGATGGCTGCTCCGAATCGCCGCACCGGACGGTTCGCGACACATGGCTTCCGACGCGTCGTTGCGTCGCTCCGTTCAGCTCCGCCCAGTTTTGGGTATCCCTCTACCGAATGGATGGATGAATGCTAATGGCTACATATATAATGGGCGGTAGCTCGCGCCACCTAGCCTAGAAAACTAAAATACTACCCTCGCCCTTCTTGGTTTTCTGACTTTAAAACAAACATAATATTTTTATTACATTCTATTAAAGTGTGCGTGTGTAGAGATTTTCCGTGAGGTTACTTTTCTGCTCAACATCACTTAATCGCGATGGACCGCAGCGGACCTTAGGAGCCATCCCAGCGAAGCGAGCACTGCGTACAAATCACGTGACTACGCACACCGCGCATTGCTGCGTCTCTCCCGAAGTTGACGTGACACTCACACGGCATAGGAATGGCTCGTAGCGTACGCTGCTCTCCATCGTAAGGTGAAACGGAGTACATTCGGGTTTCGACGGCCTCGATCGGTCCCCGAAGGCCGGCTTGCTATGGCGCGCGAGATCAGCAGCTTGTTTTGCGCGCGCGAGAAAACTCGATGGCGTCCATCTCCTTCACCGCGCACCGCCACATGTGTGCGTGTAGGCGACGAGGGGATATCCGCTTCCCCGAACTGCCCGAACCACGAAGCGCCTCCTCGCCCGATCGGTCCGAAAGCCACGTGACAACATGACCTTCGCGCCATCCGTGCTGATTGGCTGCGGCCCTCCGAAAATCGCACAGCCGTGCGGCGATATCTAGCAAGTTGGACGCACGCCGGCGCCGGACGGAGGCCCCGTCCGACGCTCCGCTGCGACGAAAACCCTCGCCCTCGGACGTCGTTCCGGCGGTTCGCACGCCGAATCGGACAGTTTGGACGCGCATGTGTCTCGCGCTTAAAGCCTGATTCACATGATGCGATTTCGCTCGCAATTTTCAGTCGCGACGTCGCTCGGGCTGCAAAAGCATGAAACCCAGCTGAAATGGTCGACGTCGATACTGAAAATCGCAAGCAGAATCGGACGAAGTGAATCAAGCATAACAAGTCGGTGATGGCCGCTGGTAACAATAATCAACATCTCCTTGTATCTACTGTTTACGTCGAGCCTGCTTACCAACCTTCAAACTTAAGTCTTTTAAAGCCTGCACTTACTTCTTAACGCAAGCACCGGGCCAACATTTGGTCTACGGGCCGGTGTCGTCTAAAAGAGTAGACGACAAGCAGAAGCGTTTGAAAGAGCAGACGACAGTTCAAACGATCAGACGGCCGTTCGAACTTCAAGACGCACTGAACGTAGTCCGCAGGTGGGCCATACAACTTGAGGGTTTTCCGGCGTTCATGTTAACAAAACAAATAAATCTCATGACCATAATTATCCGTGAATTCAACCCAAAGTTCTTCCCGCCCAAGCAATTGTGGTCCGGCGGCGGCTGGTTTACCACATATCCATGTTCTCGGACGAACCGAGAATATGAAAACTGATGTTCAAACCTTTCTCGACTCTTTTGGCACAGCCCCAGTCGCGGCGGTTTGACGAAAAGGCATGTTTTCGTCAGGTTCCTTTCAAAACAACGCAGGAATACACGCCTCACATGGGGCCTTCCGCCCACAGCCCCAGACCGGAAGTGCGACCGACGCGCCACCACCGCGCCGTGACGTAACAGAGATGAGTTCGTGTATAGACCTTTGCGAAATCGCCTCCTGCGCGCTGCCATTTTTGTCTTCTGGGCTGTGGAACGCCTTCCAAGCATGCGCTGTTGATCTGCTGTGCGGTATATCGGACGCTGCGCATGCGTCCGGCTCAGTGACTCAGCATTTTTGCCCGGTCGCTCTGTTCGAGACTGCCGCTGGAAAGGTCTATACAAGCAGCCGTGTAGTTCCCGAGTGACCGCTGCGGGAGAAATGGCGGCGTTGCGATCAGTTCGGTTCTCAGTATGGATCGGTGCCACGTTTTCTGGGCAGGCTCTATGGCAGTTTCCCAACTGAGTGGTTCTAGTAACATTTGCTTTGACCTGTGTTTCGTTGGCGTTAGAATTTTTTCTTGTTCCTTTGTATTTTCCTCGTTATCGCGGTCCGCACTTGAGCAGGCATGCTTCTACATATGTGACACTTTGAGACGCTCAAGTGTAAAGTACACGTAACAAATCCTAACAAGTCTTTTTTTCGCAGCGCCCAGTGGGCAACGCAGGAGGCCTATGGGCTGTGTTACGGGTCAGCCCAAGATAAAGCTGACCAAAAGTTTCTTCCCGTGAAGCCTGGAATTTTTTTTTTTTTCAGAAATAACTTTAGTTTGAGTTTGTTTGTTTTTCTCGATTTCGCTAAAACCGGCTCCGGGGTTAATCTTTCGGGGTTTATCGGTGAGTACCGAAGAACCCCATTCATGACGAACTGGAGGCCCCGATGTTCCTCTCGCATTTATACAACGCGCCTGCGCAGGGCCGTATGGAGCCGCATGTATTGTGCCCAAAATAGCACACTTAGAAATTATTACCATGTTTGGAGAAACGAGTTCATATTTTCATAAATGGCTTACGGATGAGCGCGTGGCTGAGATTAATGGGTTTTAGAGCAGAGTTGAGACTATGGACTGTTTTCCTGTGACGGTGGCCGCGTTAAAATAAGACGTAGTTGGGTTGGGCGACAAAAACTAAAGTAAATAGTTTAAGCATAACTACAATAAAAAAGTATAGCCAAGAGAAAAGTAGAACTATTGGCACGAACTCCTTGAATTTTAGCGCCTTCCAATCGGCAAAGAAAGTTATTTGCTATTTTGGCCCCAGAGAGCTATGTCAGAATTCAAGATGGCGGGCGCCACGGAAAAACGGTCCCGAAGTGGCGGGTTCGCATCCCGCTTCGAATCTCGCAGTTAGTGTCCAGATGGTCTTTTCTCCTGTTTCCTATCTTCTGTCGTCACAGCAGCCTTGACACAGAGCGCTTGTGAGTTTAGGCCAAAGTGACAACGTCAGTCGAGAGCCCTAAGTTTGATTGGACGTGAAAAAGTGATCCGATCGCACTCTCGAGAGAATAGCACGCAGGATTCGTACTAGAAACCTAACGTGGCGTTGTGGTCCGATGGCGCGAGTGGCTGACCGTCATCCATTGGAATACCGGCTCGGAGTTGTAGGGTCTCGTCCCGTTTACCGAGCAAAGATCCACTATTCGTGCAAAAATGTTAAACATATCTTGTTAGGCAACTTTTAGAGCGCAGCTCTTTTAGGCGCCCGTTTCCGGCTTGAGCGACGCGTCGCCTTCAGCGTCGGCGTAACCGTGAGGTCACGTGACCCCCGTGACGTCACGAGGCTCACGCGACGTCACGAGGGTCACGTGACCTCCCGGTTACGCCGACGGCAACGCCGACGCCGCTCGTTCCTCAAAAGAGGAACGAAGGCTTGTTCCTCGTTCCTTCTGATCTTTGGGACGCGTTTTCGTCGCAAGTTTCATCTGTGAAGAAAGGAACTCGTTCCCGTTACAGTTAAAAAAATTACACCATCTTCCCGAGGGGAACCATGGGGTGATGCGGAGCATCGTGTTGGTTCCGAGGAAAGAGTCAGTTGCGTGCTGACGTCGAGAGATGGCGCCACCGACTGCCCTAGCATAACCCCCTACGCGAGCCTTCGTCGCGGCTCGCGGCAGAGAAACTTGGAACGCTCGCCGCACGCCGTTTATTTTTTTTCACACTTGAAGGAGAGGAGACTAGAGGAGGAGAGTTGCGCGTGCGCGCGCGGTGTGAGTACAATCGAACGCACGCGCAGTGCACGCAGCTGGGAGAGAGAGAGAGCGGAGAGAGTAACGCGCAGCTGTTGGAGAGAGGGAAGGAGGAGAGTTGCGCGTGCGTAGTGCGAGTGCGGACTACGACGCCGCGGGACATAGCCCCGAGCAAGAGATGCTCCGCATCTAAAAAATGGAAGGTATCGTTACATATGCGTTACACTTGTATTTTGCTGATTACCATGTTTAAGGCCCGTTCACACAGTTGCGTTGGGAGCGACCACTGCGCTTACGAACGAATGCAACCGGTTGGAACGACGAGTTACCATAGCAACGAAGCGCCAAACGGTCGTTTCGTTCGTGTTCGTTCGCAACGCAAGGAGTTGAGCCGGGCTGAACTTTTTCTTACGTTCGGGAACGACGGGAGCGACAGGCCAATCACAGGTCGAGGAGAGCTCGGTCGCGCGCGTTGCATGCCGGTCGTGCCAGGCTCCTTCAGTCCGCAAACATGGCGTCGGTGGTGATCGTCGACGTGGACGGCGTGGTGGAAACTTCTCATCGTTCCCCGTAAAAGCGCTATCCTTGACTGTGAATTCTCGTCGTGTGTCGCTATGATAACCCAGCACGTACTAGAAGGGAAGATACACCTACTCGTGCGGCGATCTCGTGGCGGCACTCTCAAGACAGCAGAAACGCCCGTGCCGTCGTGTTTGTTTATTTCGACTACAGTGGTGCTTTCTTAGCATTCGTGTCCTCGAACATCGCCCGGATTTCTTTTTTGGCGCATTCCATGCGTGTGCTCAAGTTCAAGGTATTACTGGTGCGTACCGTATAAAGGATGCGAATTTTCACGCGTTTTCATCACCCGAGAAAGGTGATTAGTGTTAGCAATCCTGAACGCTCGCAACGTCTATCTGATCACGAAATTATATTTCTACGTTGCTGTATCGCTGCTAAAATTACATCGTCTTTTATGATCGTAGAAAAGGCGTGTGGCGAGATTTGTACTGTTGGCAAAGTCGTGTATTAAAGTCGTGATTCTGCAAGACGGCGTACTGCATCTTTTTCTTTTTTAATGCACTACCCTGCAAGCGTATCCTGAACAAAAAAAAATAGAGTTTAAGGTCATAGAAGACGGTCTGTCTATTTTCTGTTACGCAAGTGAGTGGCAGCGCGTCCCCTTCTTTTTAGAGGCACCGCTGAAACAGCTGACGGCGGCGGAGAAGCGGCGGCCGTGCTGCCGACCCGCTGCGCTTGTGGCAGTGGTTGCAGGAGTGTACGCGCGGCGCAGAGCGGTCGCTCTGGTCACAACGGACGCAGTCGTGAATAACGGGTTCGTTTCAGATGTCTGAACCAGCCTTTACACAGCTATTGTAGGCGCACAGCAGATCTTCGTGACTGTACGCCGTAGCCGACACCTCCGGCTGTTCCGGTGAGGATTTCGCGTCGGGCTGGAAACCGTCCGCCATGTTTGTAAGCGTAGCTGGATTGCTTACTATTGGCTAGGAGCAAGAGCTGAAGCTCGTTTCTCATTGGCTGTTGATTCGTTTGGTTGCATGCGGTTCCATGTGTGTGTACACGTCGCGCACGGTTGTCGTTGAAGTCGGAGCGGTTGCATTCGTTCATAAGCATAGTGGTCGCTCCGAACGCAAGTGTGTGAACGGGCCTTTAGTTAGATGAAACGAAGTTTTTTTTATCTATCTATTTCATCAAATGGCAACATACAAATTTCAATGCCGTGATGGGAGGACACCAGGAGAAGAAAGCAAGCGGAACCAAGGCTTCATTTCTTGAAATATTAACCTTTAAAACCTCAGGGTTTAACTATAATCATGTTTGTGGTGGGCGTTTCAGACGAGCGAAATGTACTGTTACCTCACGCTGCATGAGCGTTTTAAAACAACCTCACCCGTTTCAATCTAACAATGTCTCTTGTTGGAACTTAACAACAGTTGGTTCTCGATGTTGCTGTCCGCAAGACGAGCAACTACTAGTCCTTCTTCGTGAAGGTTGGATTCGTTGTTCAGTTTGAAGGGGGGGCGAAAGGGAGAGGAAATAAAGGTTAATTTTTGCGTATCTTTTAAGCAACCAATGTTCGGAATATAAGGGTGCATTCGATGTCTCATAACCTGTTCTTTTGTTGTAACTGTAGGTTTATTTGTGGAAGTTCAGTGATGGCTGTAGTGGGCCTTAAATTTCCAAGTATATGAAAATTCGTGGAAGCAAAAAAAAAAAAAGAGCTGAGTTTGAGACGTTTTTTTGTGTATTTTTTCGATTTCTTTTTTTTGTTTGTATTGCAATCTCGAGCACTGAAAGGAAAAAATATATTGATGTCCACTAGCTCTCTTGCACCTGACTGTTACCAAGCGAGGACCCCGGAAAATAAACCCTAAGATAACTAACAAAAACGTCAACGAGATCCTGCTCTTCGTAAAGATATTGTTTTTATACTTTTTAAAATTTCCCTTTTAGAAATAAAATAGAAATTACACCCCAGTGGATGAAAAAATAAAAAAGGAACGGCGTTCCTTTTCCTGTTTCAGTAAAAATGGAACCAGTTCCGTTTTCAGTTCCACCGATGCAAAAATGAAACGGCGGCGTTCCTTCGTTCCTCCTAAAAGGAACGTTTCAGGAACGCCGTTTCTTGGAACGCCGTTCCGTACAACACTGCTCGGAGGGAGGAGTAGCAGGCAGGATGAGGAGGTGAGAAGGAGGAGGGAGGAGGTATACCCTCCCCTCAGTACCCTTCCCTCCTCCTTCTCAAGAACTGCACTCTAATTCGGCGTTACAGAGAGTTGTAAACGGCTTTCATTTTTTTTTCACTTGTGTATCATCATCTGGTTACAAAAGTCGGTGCTTGTGTTAAAGGTTCTATGAAGCAATAACTCGACCGCCGAGTGATACGGAATACGTTGAGAAGAGATGAAGAAGGCCGATGAGGCAATCGTGTTGTTTGTTTCGGCGTTTGAATTTATGAAAGTAGCCTTTTGACAAAACAAACCGTGCCGAAATATTACTCCAACTTTCTGACCTTTCTCGCAGTTCGTAAAGCCCGATTCACATGGTGCGATTTTGCTCGCGAATTCGCAGCCGCGACGTTGGGCACCGCAGTTTTCCTGGGGCTTTTTTCGCCGCACGAGCGATGTCGCAACTGCAAAACCCCAAACATACAAAGGTAAAAAAAAAAATCACAATGGGTTTTAGAGTGTTTTCAAGGCTATCCGACCTGGAGATACCACGTCCGGTTTCCGTTATTTAGAAACTCCTCCAAGGCAACATTTAAATGTTTGTTGAATGCGTTCGGGTACATCTGTGCAACAGCTATTAAAACAAACAACAACAAAAAAAAGAGGGGGAGGGGGTAATTATTTCCACAGACAGGGAGCGCCGTGACTCTGATTAACTGTCTCAAAGCTGATATATGGCAGATGCGGGGAGCAGCACGAGGAGCATCCTCTGGTTTGGAATGCAGGTCCGGGGCTCCAAACGTTGATTAGTTGGACCTCGGCTCGGCTTCGCCGCCCAGGGGGAGAACCCCCCCCCCCCCCCCCCCCCCCCCCCCCGACACCCGCCGCGTAAATAAAGGAACAGTTCGCGGTCCCCTGGCTCTAAAGAACCAGGCAATAGAAAAAGAAAGAATAATAGCAAACAAATGCTTTAAAAGAAACCAACAGAAAACGAAGCAAAGTTTCTTATGCGTTGAGCATTCCCTCCAAGACAAACGACAAGATCGGACGCGCCTGAACTCGCGCCGCTTGAGTGCGCGGATAAGTGATTTGTGCGGCATTGTGTTGGCGCGGTTTGCATTTTTTATCCTTTTATACAATTTTTGTGTGTCCTCCGGTTAATTCCGATTTAAATTCCTGCCTTGTCTGCCAGTTTGATTTATTTCGCACTTTGGATTTCGTCGACATACTACCACGCTGCGTGCGTAAAGCTAAAAAACAACAACAACAAAAAATGAAGGCGTGTTTTTTTGTTTTTTTTTGAAGGGCGATTAAAATTGTGATGCACGTATTGCCGTTGTGATGACACTTGCGTTTCCACAGGTGGTTAATCGGATGAAATTGCGGAGGTTGTCTCAGTGGGTAAGAAAAGCCTAGAAATGAACGTCCTGGAAACTTCTAAATGGTAGCCGATGTTTCGCTAAAGACTGCTTAAAGCAACGCCATGAAGAATCCAAGTCCTGTGAACCATCGGCTGCCGTAATAAGGCTCAAAGGAAATGTTTTCCTTCAAGTAGTTGCGAAATCAGCCGATTCTAAGCTTATATAACAGTTACCTGTCTTGCCACCTGGTTGTGGCTAACGTTTTTTTTAGGGGGGGGGGGAGCAGGAAGTAATTTGTGATTATTTAGTCAAAACGTTAAAAAAAAAGTAAGAACTAAAAAGTAGTTAAGTGTTAGGTAATTTGTGTGCCACACTACGGCGCATTAGTGTCAGCACTAGTGGAAGGAAGTAATGAGGAAATCGAGATAAATAAAACTAACAGAAAAATATTAAGAGGGGAGTTACTCAAAGCATGGTGCTACGAGTTCTAAGTATCTCCGCCGTGTGAGAGGAGACTTCCCTGAAATACGGCAGACCTGTGCGCCATACAGAAATTTGTCACTTGCAAACATTAATAATGCGAGCACGTTGCCTGGTTGCTGCTCAGTACTCTAGGCCACGGTGTAAGAAAATATGGGCTCTAGGCGCAACTTCGGTTCAGAGCGTACCCTGAAAGCCTCAGCGATGAAAACATTGCCAAGACTAACGTGCTATACAGCTAGCAGGCTGCGGTGTTAAACATGTCCGTCTGCTAGTCTTGGAATGCTTTCGACGAGTCTGCCCCAATAATGTATTTTATCATTTTAAGTTTTAATGTGATCTGTCTTTGAATCGTGCGCTTTAAGAACCCACCCGATCGTCTGCCATCTATTCGCCACTTTTTCCAGACTACTTTTCCTTCGCGCCTTGTCCGCTAGGTTCGTGAACTCCTCAGCGCGGTCACGACCGAACGGTTGTTCCTTTGGACGGCCTCGGGCGTTGGAAGATCAATGCTGTGACAGCCATGTGCAAAGCAGAACTAAATGCATCTCCCTTCTTTGTGATCACAGGAAAATCTGATAATGTCTGATGGTTTAAAATGATGGTAGAGATTGTTTTGATGAAGCCGCCGGCTCCTGCGGTGTTGGGTGTTTGTGCGTCTGAAACATGCTCTCTTGCCGACATGAAAAGCTCACGGTATTGAACCGTCCTCCCCGCATGCTGTGTACTATCGCCTCTTTGAAAGCAGTGGAACTGCTTTCGAGGAGCTAGGCTCCCTCCACCCGCAGAAAAAGCTAAGCTCCCCCGCACAGAGCAGGGCTGTTGTGCCAGTGGTGTTTTGGTAAACTACTGCTGAGTGGCAGATACTAAAAGTCATCGCTCGGACAATTCTCTGAAATATAATGCTAATCGTCGAGCAACTATACGTGGCCATAAAACCTCAGGTTTGGCGGAGTTCCATTTCGTGACGCCAGATAAATGGTGCTTTTCTTAATTGAGTAGATAATTTTCGTCCGAGAATCGGGGGAAAAAAAAAGGGGGGGGGGGGAAGTGGACAGACATCTACGGGTCAGCGTGCTAAATCATTGTAAATTTTGCCTTCCATACGGAGCACACGCGTGGACGCCACTTTGAAATCCGAGGAACACGCGCCAAATGCACGAAGGCGGCATCGTCTCGCAAGTCACAACATGGCGGTCTTAAAGGTAACAACGTCAAAGCCACACATCCGGATTTCGCTGTCGTCGACATAGTGTCTGTCTTTAGACCTACATGTTCTGCTGTGTCGGTTGTTCAACCGCCGTACAGATGCACTTCAAACATTCTGAGCAAAAAGGGATTTGTACAAAACATTCGATAAAGCGCGCTGCTGAGAGAAATCAAGTGCACTTCGCGTGTTTACTGTCAGGATATTTCATGGCAGAAAGTATGAAAAAAAGCGCAGCGCAAACACAATACTCACGAAAAGACGGCGAACTCACAACCGGGTGGCAAAATTTCTTCAAAGAAAGACCATTCTCTTTTCCCAAAAGGCTAAAATTACCTTGTGATGTGCGTTGTGTGACAATTAACGACAACTAGACGGAAAAACACGAATCCATTCTACTGCTACATACCATGAGTTGTTTATTAAACCTCCACTGTCATATCAGTTGATGCCGTAAACCATAGACTTTTACGTACTGACAAAGCCTGGCAGATCGCCGCGAGAAGCGGCCGCCGAAATGGAAAAGGTGGAGCGACAGACAATGGATGAGGGAGAGCCACGTGACTGGCGCCCCGCTGCGGCGAGACGCCGAAACACAGTTCTCCCGAGTGAACAAATGTGTTTCGGGCCTTCGACGCTACCAAAAGCTGTGCACTGACGTCCAGGTTTCCAGAGAAATGGCTCTTTGATGCTCTGTGCTACCAGATCATCGCGCTCCAAATCTGCGACCGGGCACTCTATGGCCCAGTCGTCGAACTGCCAGGCTTTGTGAGTATAGAGGAGGCTATGCATAAACGATATTGTTCATTTTTCAGAGAGCTCGAAGTGTTCCTTTTTTCTAGAAGTTTCGTTGAAAGGATGGAGATAAAGTGTGCGCTTAAAACAATCTTTATTGCATTTCAATATTGCTGGCAGACTCCAAATCGGCCAAGCTGAAATGGGCTACATATATATATATCTATTTACAATGCATTTAGTCTTATATTACACAGCGGTCCTACGACGGCCACTTTTGAAAGTAAAAGAAAAAAAAAAGGAAAAACACTGAGCTGCGGTTTTTAGCCGTTCCCAACGCGAACCAGAAGACGACGTTTCAGAGGAGGTAAACATACGCTTGCACATTTACGGGGGCCTGAATGTCGGGGACGTCTAAGGTCACAGTTGATAATGGGTGTATACGTACGATAACAGGGTTATCACTCAAAGCAAAAACACGTGCTGAGATCAAAATCTTTGGTTGGATTTTCTAAAATATCGAAAACGCATGCTGACTGTCTCGCGGTAATGTTCTCATGCCCGCCACGACAACGAACACGTGACGTATCGTTGCTTTGATTACAGCAGCCTCCGTCTGATAAACGGACGATCAAAGGTCCTAGTTCAGACGGCGTCTGGGAAGCGTCGATAGCACCACAGAAACGTGCGTATTATTGAGGTCAAAAACGACAAGCCCTTTCCAGGTCATGATCATGGTCACGACCGACAGAAATCTCTTCATCTGGTGCCCAACTGTTTGCCATGGATCCCTCCAGATTTTTGCAGGTTTTACATTAACAACGCCGAAACACGAACAGGTCCTTCCGTAAAATAAATAACATCGCTCCCTTCTTCTTCGGAGCACCTTCTTCAGTAAGGACGCCAGACGTTGTGATGGTCTGCCGGTGCCCTCAGTGAGTCCAAGATTGAGTTCCCGAGCGATGACGTCTGCACCACCACATCATCGACGTGCTGATGCGTCCTCACGTTGGACACGTCCGTCGTGTGGATCATGGAGTCCTGTCTGTGTGCCGCCGACGTCGTCGTCGTCCCAAACCCGGCCGCGTCCATGACCGACCTCAGGTCGTTGCCGAGAAACTGAAAGGACGGGTGGGACATGGACCCGTACAGCTGTGGGTAGAGCAGCGACGGTGGCACCACCGGAGGACTCAGGTAGACTCCCGTGGAGGTCGGCGGCGCGTTCGTCATCGTGCTGCCTCCCGTCGACGTCCCGTTGGCGTAGTACGAATGGGCTGGCAGGAAGCTGCCGTAGTTTCCCGGGTTGGGCAGGAAGTCGAGGCTTGAGGAGGACGGCGAAGAGCTGGAACTTCCGTTTCCCCGTTTGTTCCGGTGGTGAGCAGCAACGAAGGCGGTGTCTTGGTGGTGCTCGGTGGTGTCAACAGGGAGTCGCTATGTTGAGCCAGGGGCTGTGCCCCGGTCGCCGTCAAGGCGTTAAGGTCCAGGGTGAGGGACCGTGAAGAGGACAGTGGCGAGTCCGAAGGTGTGGCGTTGTTGGGGATGGCGGCCGTGGCACTGGAGCCCAGGAGCGTAGACTGGGCGGTCAGCGTGTGACCTGCCGAGACTGCGTCCAGTGGGCACGAGGACAGGCTGTTCGGGGAGTTGCTGTTGTCCAGCAGAGCTGCAGGAAGCACAGGACGAGTCCTCGTAAGCACTACGCTGAGTAACCACGCCAATTGTTATGGAAGGCTAGCGCGTGATCAGAAAGTGGTGCTAAAACGAAACAGGAAATCGCTCTTTCCTGTCGCGTATAAAAGGAGGTCAACAGATATACGAAGAATGCCTACCGATGTTCAGGAGGAATAACTATATGGTGCGAGGGTTATTGAAAAATTGTTGCAGCTAATTATCTTTTCCTCATTTCAGTCATATTGAATACGACCAGATTAAAACCAAACAATAATTTACATAGTAGATTTCAGTCACTATGACCGCTCGCGATTGAAAGTCGTTTGATTCTCTTGTAGGCCAGACACTGAGGCTTTCACCTGTCTTGCGGCAATAGGAAAAAGAGACTGTGCAGTGTCGTAATAGTTTAGGTTATTTTTTAGTGACTAGCCAATCACAGCTTTCTTAGGAGAGACATGACTGACAGAATTTTATCGTACACACCGTATTTGCTCGAGTACAATAGCCGCACTTCTTATGAACTAGGTCCTTGCGTCTACTTTCCTGCAGAAGACACATACAGCCAATCATCGCGCTCTGCATAAAAAACGCAGCGAATACCCGGGTCGAGAACACGACTCTCCGTAAAATTGCGATCTGAGCAGGTAGCATTTTCGTGTGAAGACGTCATCTATGTCCCGTAAATCGCTGTCATTTTTCTGCCGATCACGGTGAGTCGCTATTCCCGTGCTCCGCGGGAGAGCAGACCCACAGGCTTTGTTCATAAACAGCGCGGCTATTACTTGAGTAAGTATGGTAATGCTCAAAACATTATGCCCTTACTAAAGAAAGAAAAAAAAACAATAAAACAAAACAGAACGTAAAGGCGCGAGTCAGATGGTGTACACTGAATATTTTGAAGCAACCCTAGACTGAGGAAACACGTGTACGTTCTTCTCTTAGTGTAAACTTTCGCATTTCCTCGGTCTCGGTTTGCTTCAAAATGAAACAATACCGTTTTTTTTTCTCTGCCGTTTCTTACGATATGTCGAGACCGGTTATAACGAAGTCAACGGGAATCGGAAATCACTTCGATATATCCGCTATTTCGTTATAACCGACTTCGGTTATAACGAAGTGCAGAGGGAATGGGAAATCGTGATCGCTTCGCTGTAGCCGCTATTTCGTAATAACCGACTTCGTTATAACCGGTCTCAACAGTATTTTAGAGGCTGCGTTGAGCGAACGGTTCTGAACTGCTTGGCTTCTCCTTTCTGAAGGCGGGCAAGCCGCTCACCAAGCGCGGTGAAACCCAAGTGTTCCGCTCACCCGAGTGCAGCGCCATGCCTCCCGCGTCAGCCAGCGAGCCGCCCACGTTGGCGGCCAGAGAGTTGGCGGCGGCGGAGACGACGGCCGAACTCCCGTCCAGCGAGTAGGTGACCGAGGGGCCGCCGAAGCCCCCGGGACCCGCCGTGGGGCCCAGGTACGGGTTGTAGTGCGGGTAGGCACCCCAGTGGGCGTCGGCCGCGCTTAGGTGTTGCAGCGCCGCCTGGGTCAGATCTGACAAAAAAGAAAAAAGAAACATCAATGTTGGTTTGTGATTTTTAAGGCGAAAGCCTTACTTGCCCCATTACGCGAAAAAACGCCGGCGTTGTCCCCGAAAGATGGTCATAAAAATACGTCATCAAGCACGCGCCTCAGAAATAGAACCCAAAGAGAAGCGCAGCAACGCGGATGCTTCTTCACGCAAGCCGTCGTGAAGCCGGCGGGGTTTGCCGCGCCTGCGCAGTGGGGGAGCGTGATGTCACCGACCACAGGAGCGCCGTGTGAAAATGGAAGACGTGGCGCGCTGCTCAGAGGAATGCTTGCGCATTTCGTTTCTGCCGAATTCGTTTCTGCCGATTTCGTTTCTGCCGAATTTTCGTTATTAAAGCATGGAATCCCTTTTAATTGAACCGCCTGTCCTAACCAAATGCCCGCCCGTTCGTCTGTGCATTTTCCCGGGAAAATGGACGTCACCTGGCATTACGGTATCGCTGGGCGCAACGACTTGACACCGTGTTGTCATGTCACGTGATCGCCATGACGTCATGTCACGTGTCTTGGTATTACGTGATGTATATTTTTTCGCTAATTTGATCGGGGAAATTAATGAGCAACACACCTTCCTCAGTCCCCGAAGCGACTGTTTAATGTCTGGTAAACAAATTTAAACTAGCGCTCCTCGACAACTTCATTCCTTGCGGTATAAAACTTTAGAAATAAAAGTCGCGAGTAATATTTTTTAATGAATTCTGCCATTTTGTGGATAAAAAGTTACGTGCATATCGTTCTCCTCGAAATATAGTTTTAAACCATCTGAGTTATTAAGAGTTATAGGTAGCCCCTCAATTCGTAGCCTTTGATTGAACGAAGTTACTCCTACATAATGACGTTGACACAGAAAAAGTTGTCCGACGGGACTTCAGTTTCATACCATGATAGAGGAGTGACATTGTCACTCCTACAAGTATTAGTTATATAGAACTAATTTTTGTAGGAATGTGCTGCGTGTAGAAATACACCGTTTTCGTACGAAGGTTGACATGTTGAAAAATGACTACATCAACTAGTTCAAGCATAATTGGAGTTTAGAAATTATAGCAGAAAAAAATAAAGCAAGTTGCACGAACCCATGAATTCATGTGCCGTCCAATGGGCAAATAAAGAGATTTGGTATTTTGTCCCAACCTGTAGTTAGGTCCGAACTCAACATGGTGGCCGTCACGAGAAACTTTGTAGATATACAATTCACAAAAGTCTGTAACTCCAACCGAGTTGAAAACCGACGAGTGTATCTGATTTGATTTACGACCAGTGGTGTGTTATCACGATGCAACATTATAACATTAACGAACGATCTCCCGAAGACTGCCACCGGCAATAAGCTTCAGAAGATGTGCTTGGAAGAACAATATCATTCTCCCGGCTGGCGTCTTTATCGCGCGGTGTTTACTGTTACGCTACCAATTTGTCGATGGATTGCCTTTAGCGGTGACTGTAATAGAGACACCGAGACGTAGAGCTTGCGTCGTGTGCGGACGCCGTACGGGGGACCTTCCGTATTGATTCAGCGTCTCGTGTTTGCCAGGGGATCGGACCGGGTTCATCCGTGTTGACTCGGAGACTTGCCTGCCGCTCGCGGATAAGGTTATTAAAGTCGTTGCCGTTAAGGCGGACACTCGCGCTCTGCTCGGAGATGATGGACTCTGTTTCAGCGGTGCCGCACTTATTTGCTCACCACCTTTCGGCAACGTCGGACGTGAATTGAAGGAAAGGCGGAAGGGGTCTGCGGAGAACGGCAGTTACGCAACGTCGCTTCCGATTTCGCTTGTAACGAGATTTGTGGCCGTGTATTTACGAGGCTGTTTTCTAAAGAAACGATGTGTTTACCGAAACGGGACCCGCGTTTTAAGAATAGCTTTATGTCCCCGTCCGTTTAAAGCGGAAGACGGTGAACACCGCTCCTCATGAAGTGAAATAGTACACTTCATTTGCAACTTCGCTTACGTTTGTTCAAATTGGTCACAGAGAGAGAGACACACACAGACGCACACACATACACACACTCACACACTCTCTCTCTCTTTGCGAACAAACAGTATTGCGAAGCTTTCGCGACGAGAAGTTTGGGTATCGCCGCCTGGTGGAACTTTTTAACAACCCGCAGTGAGGATACTTCAGCTTCCTCCGCTGGTGTAAGCACGTGCAATGCCAAGCTTCTATGCACTATGAAAAAAGGAAGAAAAGAGGGAAGGGGGTATGAGGGAGTGCGCCGGTGATATCAAGATCTAGACGCTGGCACTAAGGAAAGAATAGATCAAGCCGCCCGAAAGATTTTTTTTAAGACAAAGGCGGATTTTGCACGCATCTCGTTTGTGAAATTGCCCACCAAGTTTCCTTTATATAATTTTTAAATTCCACAAAAAAATATTCGTGCTTAAAAGGAAGCGCTGCCTCACGAAACAACGGCCCGTTCACACAGGCCCGTATTCTTACGTTACGTTACGTATTACGGAGCGTACGTCTTCTTACGCCGAGTTGTCACCAGGACATCTGTACTCCGCACGAAGCGTGGCAACCAGTTTAAAGGGAGGGTGAACCGAACATTTCATTGTCTATATTAAGCGGCGCACTATCTTTCCATGAGTCAGCAGCCGCCGGTGTGCGCGAGCACACGCAACGAAATCGACGTCATCATATCCCTCATTCGAGCTTATTAAGCGTGAATAGAATATATGATGACGTCAATTTCGTTGCATCTGCTCGCGCACACCAGGGGCGGCTGACTGATCAAAGAAGATAGTGCGCCGATCATCATAGACACGGATATGTTCGGTTCACCATCCCTTTAAGGAGCAACCTTCCACGCGACGTTCGAAGCACGGATGTCCCGACGATTTCTAACGTAACGTAAGAAAACCTAAGCAAACGGTTCGGTGCTGTAGAGTATAGCAAGGGTGATGGAGAACGTTAATTGACCTTACACAAAACCCAACGTTTCTTTCTTTTTTTCTTTTTCTTTGCAACTCGCCCGTACGTTTGGGGCGTGAAGCACCATAGTCCCGGACAGGATGCGAATAGCCGGAAGGAGTTTTCCCGCTTCCAAGTTGAGTTACCTACCCTTGGTCATGCTTCGGTGTCTCGTGAGCCTCGACTTCCACCGTGCAGCCAAGCACGGCGGAAGACGACGAGCGCGTGAAAGAAATTCGGAGCGGAAGTTCGTCTGCTTCTTTTGCAGGGGTTGTGGTGACGTCAGAGAGACGCCGAGCTCTGATTGGTTCTGGATGAGAAGAATAGTGGGTAGACCTTAAGGCAGCTTGTCTGTGAGGTCTACCCACTATCCTTCAATGGGGCCAATCAGAGCTCGGCGTTTTTCTGACGTCAGCGCAACCCCTGCTCAAGAAGCATGCAGACGAACTTCCGCTCCGCATTCGAGACAGGCGCCCTACCGTTTTCATCCTGCCAGTGAGTGTGGCGGGAAGTCCGTTTCATGGGCAGCTTGGCCCGCCGATGCTCCGTTTAAGGAATACACAGAAAAACTTCGCCGCCATGTTCTCGCTAATAGTGTCGCGCAGTGTCCAGACATAGAGCTTACAGCGGATTCATTTCGAAACCATTCAAGCTGTCTTTACCGAAAGGTTGTTGTTCTTTTTTTTTCCACAGCTCGGTGTTGATGAATTGCGAAAAATTATCGATTTATCGCGCTCCTTCGGCTAGTCGACTTTTGAATATGTTGCTCGATAGCGAGGGTGGTTTTCCAGTTCCAGGTTGCGTGGCCTTGCTGTGTACATTCTCGAACTTGGAATTGGAATTAAAATTAAAGCGGGTCGAGTAAAGCAGAGTTTAAAAAGGAGAAATGACTCACTTCGTTGGCTCGGCTCATTGATATGCACGAAGGCGACTGCTGAGAAAGAAAATCTGGCCGGATGGAGGGGGTCACCTTTCTTCATCGCTCGCCGATCTCATTGTATTGTACCCCCTAATTATCATCGAAATTGGATCTCCTTCCTCCCCGACTATTTACTCAGTCTTTTGTACCTGCCAGACCTTCACGTCTCGCGTTTTTTCGTTGTTCCCGCGAAATTGTTTTTGTTTTCCCGATGTTTCGATTATTTGCCTGTCTTCACGGTGTCGCGTACATTAATTCTGCTCAAGATTGGACTCATCATGACGTATCAAGCGGATAGCTTTCTTTTTCTTGATTATTTAAAACAAGAGACAAAACGGAATATCTTCTGACCGCCATCCAAGTGTGCGTTCCTTTCGTGAGCATCCACTTCCAAGTCGTACTTTGTCACAGTGGAAAGCATTGTTCTGCGCACAACCGCCGAATATTATGTAAAGATTTGTATCGAAACACGGAAAGATAAGCTACAGTTCGTTCTTTGACTGGCTACTTCGTAGGTAGAACGTTGGTGAGAAGAGGCTTACATCTTATGCGAGGGTCTCTCGAACGTTATGCACTAGCTTTCGCGCCATCGTAAGTACCAGCGAAGCCGAATGCACACGAACGCAAGCTCTACTCAACGTTCGAGTGTCTTCCATTCGCACGCGCGAATCTTGCAGTGACAGCGTCGCTGAGGGATTCGCTCACGTTTATGCAAAGACTAGAGACAGCTGAAACCAGAGCCAGTAACTATAAGCTTTACTTCAGAGTAACTGCACTTCAGCCATCTTGTTTGTTAAAATCAAAGTTGCCCGTTACCCGAAGCTTTTATTTGAAATCGCCGGAAACGGCTTTCCGTCCTGCGAAAATGTAAAAGAAAAAAAAAGAACGAGTCCGCGACAGAAGAAAACAATGTCACCCGAGCGTCCTGGCCGCACCCCATTTAATGAAGGTTCAGTAAGTAACATTTTCAAGTTGTGTAACTGTCGCCCACTTGGGACCGCTCTTTACTAAGCAACAAAATGGTAACACCCACAAGATGATAAGGGGGAAACGGAGCCTCGATAGGGGAAATGGGTAAAACGAGGTGTAGTTTGGAAAGGTTTCCAGCAGCGATAGGATGAGGGCAGATTGAGGATGCCGAGTGTCAGAGTCACAGAGAGCTGAAGAACCGCAGAGCGTGGACACTTACGTTCACGCTTCTTGCTCTGCCATTAGCTCTTCGCTAATGGCGCCGTCTGATTGGCTGTGGAGCGATAATGAGAGGCTCAGGGAAAACAACGCCCTGCATTTCTTAAGTTCGCAGTGACTATTTATGCCTGCATATTGTCAGACACCTGACCCATTTTTATTTGTTGATTTATTTTTACGTCCTCACCCTGTATTTCTTAAGACTATATATGCCTGCATAGTTTCAGACATCTGACCCATTTTATTTGTTGATTTATTTTTACTTTTTTGTTGTCAGAGCGAAGGAAGCGGAGTGATTTACTGCAGCGTTCCGCACCCACCCGTCTTCTCGGTTCGGCGTCGCTTCGGGGCAAAACAAGGCGCGTTTTTTTTCGCCCCGACGAGTGGGACGCCGGCCTGCCTCGTCCCCGACTCGCATTGTTTGCGTCCCTTGCAGACGCACGCCGCGCGCTTGGACGGTCTCCTGCGGTTGTTTGCCGTTCGCCGTCTCCTTTCTGTTTTTGTTTCCTTCTTTCCCTCCCGTCCCTCTTTTCAAACTTCCGTCCCGTCAACACCGCGGGAGTGGAGCCCGGAAACTTTCACCGGGGGAACACGGCGGCGCTCCAAGTTTTCGACACACCGTGGTTTGCGAAGAGCGGGACGTTTCTTCTGGTTGAGACCCGTCCCCTCCTCTACCTCCGCCACAATGTGAGTTCGAGCAGCGAGCATTTTTGACCTCGCTACTCGAAATTGGACGGTGTCCTCTTCTCGTCTCTGTGGCAACTTTTGTGATGCCCGCATGCACGGAACGCTGGGGAGCCAACCTGGGCCGTTTCGCTGGAGGATATGAGGGATTTCGAGGTCACGATTTCTCTCAGATGATGTAAGCCTTGGGTGTCATTTTCTTTAATTCTCGCTTAACACGACTTTTCTCAGAAATAACTTTACATGCCGTTCCTAAGATACAAGAATATGCGATTCATTTTACTTACATTTTAAGCCTCTTCTTACCCTCTTTCTGCGCGCAAAAGTAAACTTTAAAAAACGAATTACTGAAGCGAAAAACGGACTTGCGATGGTCATTTGCTTGTAACGCTGGGTACCTTTGGCTCCTTGACACCACGGAGCCCGTCACGTGATCTCGAAATCACTCTTGAGGCTATTTTAACCACCGGAAGGGATACCTGCAGCTACCAGCAAATCGGCCCAGGTGTTGTCTGTTTTAAAATGGTATCGCTCGGGTTGTAGCATTTGCAACCCCATAGACGTGTAACTTTACCCAGCAATGATATCTCTATCTGGTGGATAATACGAAAATGTAATTCTCCTCTCTACTCTCTCACTCTCTCAACCACACATTGCGAACTAGTTTCTGACCTCGAGCTCTCGATTGAGTTTGTTACGTATCCTACAAGATCAAACTGGCATCGCAGGGGGGTGACTATCATTAAGAACGTTGTGTTGACTAAGAGCATCACAAAAGTTGCATTCACATTTTAAACATCCGGTGATGGCGGTACTTTTCTGGTAAGTTACACAATGTATTAACCTTCTAAAGGAACCAGCCTAAAAACAAACTCGAGCCCACTTTTTGTCACAGAAAAGCACCAAACGAAACAACTAGAACAAAAAAATAGATACGCAACTGCCAGTTTTAAAAATAAACTAAAAAAGCACAAACAATAACAAGAAAAAAACAAAAAAACTTCGCCCGACGCGTCTATTCGTATTCCTTCCAGCATAGCAGATACTACGACGGCTAAACCTTGGGCGCAGTCGAAAAAAAAAACGTTCGAACATAAAGTCGTTGTGTCCCCTTCGTTAAAAAAAAAGAAAAAAAAGAACAGCACGTGGGCAACGCGGACAGTGGTGAGGAAGTGAATGTGAGCTGAGAGAACAAGGCCAGGGGAACATAAAAAAAAAGCTTTTCTGCTTCTCCATTAGGAAAACCACAAGACGCGCCCTGCAAGGCTCCTGTTATTTTTATTTCTTTTGCTCTTTTTTTTATAAAAAAGCTTAGATAGAATCACAGCTGCCGGAAAAATAAAAAAAGAAGACTCGAAAGGAAGAAGCGATTGACAGAATGCGAGCTCCCCTCGGAGCGCATCCAGCTTTGTCGGCCTTTGTCACCCCTACGGCCCTTCCCGGCTGCGCCCTCTACAACCACAGGAAGGACTCGAAGAAAGTGCACCAGAATACTGCACCATTAGCCAGCTACTGGGCACTCTTGCCATTCTCTGTGACCGCTCTGCGTTTGCAACGGCCCGAAGTAAGTCGCGAGGCAGCTGTCGCCCACAAGGCTGGTGTAATTTTAGCGGGCATTCCTCTTTGTGTACATATCTTCTTGAAGTGAGGAAAGCGTGGAAATAGCTTTGATCGGCGCCTAATTTGCGCTGGTCGAGGGGCGAAGAAAGGTGTCCTCGGGTATAGTGACCGCTGGCATTTCAGCTTTTTAGACATTACGGAGAGAACTCTAAGCTGACAATTTCGTAATCGCCCTTTTACATAGTTGGCCACTAAGTTGGACACTCGGCGAGAAAGTCGGCGAGGCCGCCGACCGCCGGGATTGGTCAAGCGCCGCGCTTGACCTCGGCGCTGATTAATCCCGGCGCGACGCTGTCTAATCGCCATGGTAGGCGATCTCGGCAACTTTCTCGCCGAGTGTCCAACTTGGAGCTCCTGCTTTACGATTTTCGATCTTGTACAGCCCACACTTCAGCTGCCGTCCACGGAAGATTTTTTCCAGCACGGGTGACGTTAGAACCGAATGAAGAGATACAAAAAAGACATCGCTTAGAAGGTGACTTAGAACGAGACCTCTGGCGCTACATGCACATAGTTACCACAGTGCACGATATCTCTGGCACAACAATTTCCGGTCGTCCGAATTTCTCACCTTTTTTATATAATACTGCTCAGACGTGTGTACACGTTCAACATTAGCGTGTGCGAGAATCCATACACATTTCACCGCTATAGTTGACACCCCCCCCCAAAAAAATAAAGAAGAAAAAGAAAGCTGTAAGTGTACTTTCCTGTAGAATACGGAGACGGCTAATCACGGCAAAGGACGTTTCAATTATAGATATGTCCTACGCCCATTGCAATTCGTAAGATCTTTTCGTACTTTGGACGCTTCGTCATTCGTTGGGAGGATGCTCTGCCGTCATTGGCAGTCTTCGCGTTCTGCAGGAAAGTCAACTCGCAGACTTTTTCTTTCTCAGGGTGCAGACGAGTATGGACAGCTCCCTTTTCGCCGGACCAATGGATCGCCTAGCTTTTGAAAACGTGATCACGTGGTGCAAGGCCTGATGGATAACGTGGTCGAACGAGCACGTAGTTACCCACTACATTTTTCAATCAGCCAATGAACCGCTGCACAAGAAGCACACGAACTTGTGCTCCGCATAGCTTTCGCTGCTTTGTCACTGCGGCAATCATGTGGCGCCCCCTCCGGCACAACCTTCGTAGGCCCGGCAGGCAACATTGATCACCCAAATCAAATAAATGCCGACGAGCACATCTGCTCGCGGCCAGTCATCGTCCACCGTCACCAAGCTGCGTCTCTTCTCTCGGCGGGTGCCTCAACCCCTTGTCCGCGATCCCGGGCGATCGTGACAGTCACCTTACCGGTGAACGGAACATAACTTGCGCCAGGACAAAGAGTATCGCTACTACGAGCGTCCTACCATATTGATGTACAACTACAGGTGGAATCTGCCTTCTCGACAGATTCCCCTGTACTCGAATTCTCTTGCACCGCCTGCGTGGCAGTCTCTCCACTCCCTTCTGGAACCACTTTTCGGGAGTGCCTCATACCCACACCTGGACGTCTGCTTCCAACTTATTGGTGACCACGAAATGGCATCCTCGCGCGGCGTTTTTTCATTGCATCTGACAGGTGATAACCACCGAGGGCCCGGTCGGGCCATAACTATGCACGACCAAGCGTCTGACAGGTCTTACCACGTGTCTTACCGCTGCCTTTGTCGACGGCGGCAGCGTCTATCTCCACGAGCCAGCCAATCCGGCGTTAGCGCCGTTGCTAGGGTGTCTATCGTTGCTAGGGTGTCCTCCTCTCCTTTTTTTTTTTCCTCGCCGCGTTGGGAGTCCAGGCGATCGGATACACGCTGATCGGAACCCCCACCGGTTATCACCTGTTGGTTGCAACGAACAAACACCCGCGAGGACGCCATTTCGCGGTCACCGATAAGCTGGAAGTAGCTGTCTAAGCCTGAGAGTGAGGCATTTCCAAGAAGTGAGTCCAACAGGCCACGGAGAGGCTTCCACACGGGGGTGCAAGGGCATTCGGCTCCAGAGGGAGTGAATCAAGAAGGTGGACACATGCACAGACCTCCGGCATCAGCAGCAACCAACATAAATTGTAGATCAATATATGGCATGCCCCTCGTATATAATGCGGGGATTTTGTTCGCACGTTTACTGACCGTGATGGGTTCCAGCGCCGGGGATCCTCCTGGGGATGTCCAGGGCCCACTGCTCTGCCGTCTTCCTTCGGAGGTGGTCCCATTCCCGAAGGGGGTCCAGGAACGGGGGACGCTGACCGAAGGCGCTCGCGAAGGCGCGGAACTGTTGCTGTTGTCCTGCGACGGCGTAAATTGAAGCACGATGTTGGTGAACACCGCGAACGACGCAGGAGCGTAATTTAGGGGTCAACCTTAATAACGATAATAATTCCTGGAGAAGGGGAACAGGGGGACAAAGGACAAACGCAAATCTCAAAATGCAGCTAGGTGACTGGTGCGTGATCGTTATTCTTGTCCAGCTCGCTTGCACCTTCGCAATAATTGCATCATCATCATAACCTTAGTAAAGCGTTTACCCTATGAGACGAAAGAGGGTGCAGAACACTGAGGTCATGAAAGTAAACAATGCATAAACTGAGCTTTGAGGTACCGTATGAATGCGCTGAGAAGCGAAGGCTCAATGCGCGGCTCTCGATACATAATCTTTAAAGATCAAGAGCCAAATTTGTTATCTAAGTAGATGTTTATGTCCGACTGGCGATTGGGAGATACGGAGTTTTTCAGCGCGCCAAATGTTTTCTCTCTTAGGGGCTTAGTAAACTTAGTTTCACTTGTTCATTACTGTTCATTCATCTGTACATTTTAGATTATTTACTCTTTCAGAGACTGTGTAAGAAGATGAAAATGTCCCGAGAGGTTTATCAGATGTAATATTTATAAAGTGGACATTATAGTCTGTCATGTCCCAAAATCCAGTCTGACGATGTCTCTGCCCGCTCCAGAGGTAGAATTTGACCGGTTCAGTGCGGCTGCTAACCTGAAGGTTGTTAATATTCATCACGCAGTAGTGAAGATACAAGTGTTTCTTTGTCACAAACGCGCATAATCTTATCAGCAGGAGTGCGAACTGAGTTCCAGACGTCTGAATCTGGGGTCTCAGGCTTTTGTGCACAACTCATGAATCTCTCTGATAAAAGTATTCATGTTCGAACATATTACCACATGCTGTACTGTTATTTTATTGAGTCATTTTAGATATTTCGAGTTGTATTTGATCCTATGGGTGTAGTTTCGTGCTGGAGCGTTGATTTATTCAATCTTTACGAGTCTTTTGAGGTGCATTTTTGGTATCGGTGTGATTTCGCAGACTATAGTTCTGCTAAATGAAACTACTACGATGCTTCTATGTAAGCAACGTTGTTTAAAGGCCTTTTGGCCCTGAGGGTATTGAAATGTAAATAAATAAATAAATAAAAGATGACAATTAAGAGCTCATGAATCTGCATTGCTAATACCCGAGACTGAGGACATGCCAACGCCACGGCAGTACAAAATACGAGCCTCACTTGCGCTTCAGGGCTCTCTCCTTATCTCTATTCCCTGAGCGCTCGTCACAGAATGGACATGTAGGTACGCATTGCGAGCAATTGATATAGTTTTAATGGTGCCATTACATATTCGAAAATAACTTTGTAATCATCTAATTAATTTTTTTAGTATGAATTATATGGGGCAACTTTATAGTGTTGGTCGATAATTAACTGGCGAGTAAACTTTTTTTTTTAAGGTACAACTAAATTGCTTTTTTCTACGCGATGAGGGCTAAAACTATGGACTTCCTTTTCCAGTATCTTGCTTGCTTCGATCGTGCAGAAACTGGAACAAGCGTCGAAGGAGCAAGATATGTCAGCACTTGAACATATTAACTACCCTGTTGCGTCTACTAAAATAAACCAATGAATACGACCAGTAGAAATGATCACGGGACCTACTTCAGTGACCGGGAAAGGATACGGTTAGCCTCGATGTAACATCCAATTACTTTTGGCGTCATGAAATCACGTGACCAGGCGCCCCGCACATCACTGTGCCCCTTCTGAAGGTCACGTGACACATCACACGGCATCGTGGGATTGACTTCGATGTGTTGTACTGTCGAGACCGGTTATAATGAAGTTTGGTTATAATGAAATAGCGGCTACATCGAAGTGGTCACGCTTTCCAATTTCATTTTGCACTTCGTTATAACCGAAGTCGGTTATATCGAAATAGCGGATATAGCGAAGTAATTTCCGATTCCCGTTGACTTCGTTATGACCGGTCTCGACAATAGAGCGTTCTCTGTGGTACTCCGTATAATGGCGAAACGGAGCGCTGGATGTTAGGGTCGAAGTCACCGGCACAGCGTTGGTGACAAGTGTTTTCGATGACTGCGGTGTTTTTCGTGACACGGAGACGGCGATAAGAAAGCTGCCTTGACGTTTCTTGAAACTCTCCTGGCTCGTGCCTTGATTGTCCGCATCTTCTCAAAACGTCAGCTATCGATGGACCGCGATAAGTCTTTAACGGGGAGAGGTTTTCTTTTGGCTTCGAGGTTGGCTGTTTGCGTACCTTATCGAACGCGCTCTTGTTTACGAGGAACATTGGGAGAGGGGCCTCAAGACTCGCGGCTTACGCTTCGTGCGGGCGTGTTAGGCAATGCGCCGCTTATCATTTATAAATAAGCGACTGTGTTCGGGATAAATGTGCAGAACTAAGTTAGTATCACATCTTTTTTTTGTCCTAAAACGATATGTTATTAGGCAATATTACAGAGATATGGAACCTGGGAGTTATTTATTCGAGAAAAGATAAGATATTTTGATACTGATAAGAATTAAAGACAAAGAAATGCAACTTGGCTGTTACACGCAAGGTAAACTACCGTCGAATGTACACGTACCTGACCTCGTTTTCTTGTATACTAACCTTTCCGTACAGTTATTTTCGGCTTAAGTGAATATGTGTGAGAAAACAAGACAGAAAACAACGTTTGACCTTGCCAAAGCGTTAAACATGGTTCAGAATATACATTTGGCTGTTTCAGAAAGTCAACGAACGGCGTAAAAAAGACGCTTTGTTCATTCGACCTCGTTCAATCTCCGCCCCTGACCACTGCTGCTTGCTCCACGTTAAGGACCGTAGGCTAGCCGTGGTAACGTAATACCCGTGCCACACGGGCAACCTCGAATGCCATTTACAACGAATGACATTTGAACGATCGGCCAATCAGCGCGCGACAATCTGAGCGTGGGGTGTTCCACGCTCGACAGATCGCGAGCCAATTCGTCGATCACACGAATGTCATTCGTTGTAAATGGCATTCGAGTTGCCCATGTGGCACGGGTATTAGGTTCTTATCTACAGCGGGGACATGAAAACGCCCCCTGTGGCAGACTTGCATTATACTGTCTAAACATCCCCGCAGCACATTATTATTATTATCTGTCAGCTGTAGAGTCGACAAGTTGCAGCTCATTTGTTTTATGATACGGACTCTTTATAACCGACGAACGACTACACCGCAAAACAGCGTCTGTGTGAGAATACGTGGATGCCTGCCCAAGTTTGCCGGTGCAAGTGTGAACGGGTGCTTGAGTTCGCACTCACTGCGTGGCTCCCGGGGCCCGTCCACTGTGACCTTGATCGCCTTGGAATAGGTGGCCACTTGAGGTGGGTTTGTGCTCAGGGTGATGGTGATCGTGAAGCTCTTACCTGTTGCGAGAAAACACAGCGTACACCGGAATACATTAGTGAATAAAATCACAAAACGACAAAGGTTACCGCACATTTTGTTTTTGCGATATAGACGCGGTCAAACTTCCGTTTATCAAAAATGTAACTCGAGTACGTCTAGTAAATGCAGCTTGCACATTAACATGATGAGATGTAACCCTTCTCGATGTAACGCAATTGCAATCAAATGGGGCTTCGCCCTATGTTTAAAAGGTTACATTTAAGATTTCCTACCTACACGAATAAGACCCGAGACAAGGGAACAAACGATGAGAAAGGAAAAAGGGGATATCACAACGATATCTTAAATGAGACGTCGTCGTGTTGCCCCCTTTTCTTTTTTGTTCTTTTCCTTTGTTTCCTTGTCTCGGGATTTATAAGTATAAGTATGATCGTTCACCAACTAGCCCGCGCCATTACCGTGACATTTTTTGTAACCAATATGACCGTCATACAAGGAAGACCTCGGACTCTTTTTTGTATAGGAGTAGTGTGACCGCGGGTTTATCTGCCTTAACATGCGGGGATCTATCTTATCTATTTATTTATTAATGCTGCGGACTCCTTCGAGTTTAAGCGGAAGTGGGCAGCATAAAAAACACCGAGAGAAACATTAGAAACAGCAATAACACGAGGAATAAGAACGGCACATCACCTAGGAAGGATTAAGTTCACCAGTAACAACATTTTTTCACGAGGGCGAAATTCTCACATTTGCGATGGATTGTTCTGCATTTGAATTATCAACGAAAACCTTTGACGATTAATTCCATGCAATTATTTTCCTGTAAAAAAAAGAAGGAAAAAAAAATTAGATGTATCATGAGGTGCGTGAAACTCACTGATCATTTTTCCGCCGTTAAAACGAATATATGTTCGCGATACTAAAATAATGTGCACCTAGTGACTTATTCGAGTTTAACTGTCATGCACAGAAACTTCAAACTCTTTTCTAGGCGCCTAGCTTCGAGCGTTTTAAGATCTAGTAAATTAATCGTATCAAACACGGTGTCCGTTCTCCTTCTCTGCCGATGGCAGATCATCCTAGCTGCGATTCCTTGTACACTTTCGAGTTTATAGAAGTCTGTGACAGTGGAGGGTTTCCATTTCCCAGCTCCCACGTCAGCTCTAAATGTGTTTTTATTTTTAGGCTATATTATGCACTCTAGTCTGAAAAGCCTCCAATTTCATTCGGGTGTACGAAACAGAGTTATCCGCAAAAATCACAAAAGGCGTGATGATGACATCTGGGCCGGCTTGCTAGAACCAGCGTCTCAGCTGAGACTGGGTGAAAGAAAGCACTGCCAAAGCCAGCGCACGAGCTGAGCGGGACTCAAGCTGCGTCTCAAGACGCTCGCGCGCCCCAGCCTTTGCAGTGCTTTCTTTTCGCCCAGTCTCAGCTGAGACGTTGTTCTAGCAAGCCGGCCGCTGACCTTTTGTGAGTCGATGCATCTTTTCCTTTTTTGTTCCTGGGAACGTGAGGGAAGTATTACATCCGAAGCTCTTACACTCTAAGAAATATAATGCGTCTACTTTTCGGCAGGACATTTGAGAGAACCAATAGCTGCTATCTACGGAGTGAACTCGGCTAATAACTAAACTCATAATAAATTTCATTAAAAAAAATCAAGACGAAACAGGCTGCGTTGAGACGTTAAGTTGTCACAGAGCAGCTGTTTTTTTTTTTAGGTCTAACCATAATACCATTTGCAAAGGTTGCTGCAGTAGGCACTCCCAGATGCTTTGCGGGAAAGCAGAGCTCCTGATTTCTTAGGGGGTATACGGCTATGACCGACATTGCGCTGTCGATACAGTGTATTAGGAATTGGGCGCTACCCTAAGAAGGACAACATTCAGGCAGCCTGTCGATGACTAAACTCCTGAAAACATAAGAAGCGCAGGACTGTGACGCGAATTTTAGTCTCGCTCCGTAACCAGTGAGATTGGGACGCCACTTGATAAGAATTAACGCCGAAGAAGGAATTTGGAAGCAAGCAGCATGACGATGATATGCCCCGCTCCGCGTCTCTCTCTGTGACTAGAACAGACGTGATGTAGCAATACGCAATGTCTTTATGTAGCAGTGCGTAGCGATATGCAATCATCGGAATGCAAGACTGCATTCCGATTCTTCGTTTCGTGTCTCGCAAACGGCTACACTTAGGTTATACCTTTACTCGCCATATTTCTCGTATACAGTTAGTCACTTTGCATATGACGTCATTGCATCAGGCTGATGATCATTCCTATTTGATTTTGCGGAGAAAGACAAAATGAATGGGACGAAGTGTACACTGCAAGAGGTACGCGCTCAGCAGCTGGGCCACCATAATGGCAGCCAATGTGACGTCCCTGCAAGCCACGTATTCACGACTCCAGCAAAACGGACGGCACGTGCCGGGTAAACGCGGAAGCGAACGGAACAGGCCCTTTCGGGGTTTCTGCTCGTCCCTTGTAGCTTTCGTGATTGCGTATGTTTTCCGCGGTTGGTGCGGTGGAACAGTTGTCCCGGTCACTTCGTTGTCACTGTCGTATCAGTGTCTTGCCCCGGCATAGCCTGACAGATCGCCACGAGAAGCGGCCGACGAAATAGAAAAGGTAGAGCGGCAGACAACGGATGAGAGGAGAGCCATGTGATTAGCGCCCCGCTGCGGCGAGACGTCGAAACACACTTCTCCGGAGCGAACAAGTGTGTTTCGGGTCCTCACCGATGCTAAAGCTGAGCGCTGGCGTCCAGGTTCCTCGAGAAATGGCTGTTTGATGCTCTGTACTACCAGATCCTCGCGCTCCAAATCTGCGACCGGGCACTCTATGGCTCCGTAGAGTCGAACTGGTAGGCTTTGTGAGTATAGAGGAGGCTATGGCCCAGGTCGCTCTGAACGCAACCTACGCTACCGCGTGAACCAGACATTGTGCGTTGAACGACGTTCATCAGCACCGCAGTCCTTCCATCGATTCTCCAAAGAGTTCGAGCCTCTGGAGGCCCGCTTACGCCAACGCATCACCGCAGGTTTGAGATGTAGCTGAATACAAGTCGGGCAGACCATCTTGCAAGTCCAGTGCTTGCCCGCTGAAACCCGATCGCTGTGCGTTGAGCTGGCGCATGGCACGGCACGACCTGTCTGAGACCGCCCTATTTGCCTCATAGTTGAGACTCCTACCGGTCGCTGAAGTCGCGAATAAGAGGGACGACGTCTACGATAAAACTGTCCCAAAAACGTATTGTCGGTTGCACAAAGAAGAGTGAATATTTCTAAATAAATAAAAAAGGTAAAAAAAAAGGCTTCCGAAATTAACTATTTTCATTTTCGCAGAATATACAGAATTTAATTAGGTACCATCAAGAGCGTTGGCTTCAAATTTATAATATAAGTTATATATATAAAAAAAAAACCGGAACTCATAGGGGAAAAAAAAACTTTTTTTTTTGACCTCAGTGAGCTTTTTCCGTTTCTTAAGACGACGTAGCGTTAATTTTCCAATATAAAGTTAGCGAGCGCATTAAACCTAGGATGGGCTGGCTTATACACTCTGCCGTCTCGGCGTTAAACAAGCACTAAAAATGCTGTCGGCACGGTCCCGAAAAGAGAAAGTGAAAGTCCCCACGCCTTTGAACGGACGCTTTTAGTTTTACGTGTTCTTTTCGGCCGCTTTCCTAGGCAGGGGACATGTTCCACGCGCTAGTTGAGTTCTCCAACAGGGGAAAGTGCTCCGAAATGAGGCTCTTAAGTGACACAGCGCGTTTTGAGCGCGTGTAACACCGTCGTTTATTTTACACATTTTGCGTATCTATATATTTTTCTCCGCGAGTGTGTATAAATTCACTACGTAGTACTCCGAGTCGCGTAACTTGGGGTATTAGTTTTGCTCTTGAAATATACTTTTTTTTATTCGATTTTCCCTTATGCATCGATAGGTTGGAGAAGGTGCTGGGGATAGAACGACGTTTTTAGTAAGTGTTGAAAGGCGGCGGCTACAACGACGTTAAAATTTCGCACTGTCCGTTTTTTTTTCCAGCTGTTATGCGTGTACTTCTGTCTTTAATTTTTTTTTTGTAGCGAAAAGTTACACAATATTGTTGTTCGCAATTGCTGCGTAGACTGAGAAATTGCATCTAAATATTTGCTTTGTTTACTAACCTTGTAATGGGAAGCGTTCAAACAATGAAAAGCTCGACAAGTTTTTTCCGGTGCTTCGAACCACAATGACACGTTAGTAAATCTCAGCTTTACGGGCTTCAAGATATAAATTCATTCGCCGTGTTATACCGTTCAAAACTTGTTTCTTTTAAGATTTTTATGCACTTTATGCATTTTATGCAATGCCCCCGTAATAATGTTTCTCTATTTCTTTAACTTCGCTAAATAAAAAAATTAATGTTAGCTAATCTTTTTTTGATAAGTTTTTCCGTGGCACATTGCTCACTACGGCCCCAGATCATGTTAAAATAGAACCCACTCCTGCGTTTTTCGACACAGTGATAGTTCACCGGCTTGTCCCCAGGTGTGCTATTGTTTGACTTGTGGAGGGCGACGTCTGCAGCACATGGAACGTTCTCTCGGGTCGGTTGCCTTCTTCGGTCCACTTAGAGCAAAGGAGTGAGCTACACTTAAAGTACCAACAGACCACTGTGTTTATTAACTCTTTCATCTATCTGTCAAGGCGTAGATGCCTGCATTTTGTATACTGAAGTTAAAGGTTCAGCTGATCGGTTTCATTTAAATACATCTCTAGCGCGCATTGGAGAGTGGTGCAATATATAACACTTAATCTCGAAAAAAAAAACCTGTGCGTGATTATTACTTGCAAAACTAAGCCAATTGAATTTGATTACAGTCTTGACGAATTTTATTACAGTCTTGACGAGCATTCGATAGCAAGGGTTAACAATTATACATATCTGGGAGTAACCATCTTGCATGATGTACGTTGGGGAACGTATATTAATAAGATTGTAAACATGAAGCGAATTCTAAATTGTGTTATTTGAGGCCGAGTTTGAAACTATGTTCAGTTTATACGAAACTCTTGGAGTGGAAAACACTCATTCTGCTGCTAACGGAAAATGCATGCGAAATCTGGGATCGCCACACTGCTAAAGGTGCGTTAAAACTGGGAAGAGTGCTTTGCGTTTTAGTTTCTTTCCAAATATCATTGACTGGATTCGCCGACGTTACACTATCCAAAAGCAAACTTACCGCTCTTCAAGACTGAACACACACACACACACACAAACAAAAAGAAAAAAAAGAGAGAAAAGGTTGACATTTTTATTTATCATTATAATTGACTTAGTCAATATTGATAAAACAGCGTACCTGACTCCTGATGTGTCTTGAATTACTCGAAAGAAGCGTAGTCGTACCTTTCACCAGTCGTGTTTCAAGGATTGTTTCAAATTTTCGTTCTTTCCCTCAACTATCAGTGATTGGAATTCTCTTTCAAAGCAAATCGTCAACTTCCGATCACTTAAATCATTTTGTTTTTATAAGGCTTTTAGCAGTAACCTAACTGGTAACTTGTAGGATTTTTGTTTTTCGGGTTATGTATGACGGGTTGTATGGTCCACACATATTTACTTATGCTCGTGTGCTACCGTTCAATGGCACATAGATTTTGTTAACCAGTATCTTCTTGTGGAGAATGGTGATTGTTAAAGACGGTCATTATTTCCGTATCTTTGGTAAGTAGCTTTGGCAGTTTCTTGTGCCGGTGAGCCATGTTTGCGTGTCGGAACGTTTTGCTTCGTGCGAATGTCTTGTTATTAATCTTACTGTATTTTACAATTTTAACGCATGTTCTTTTTTTAAAACCTTGCCACGGATTGTATCAGGCCCTTCCTATCGTAGTCCCACGAAGTACTGATAGTATTTTGAAATAAACAAATAAATAAATACCCAAAACACACCATTGCCTAATTTTTTCTTGGGCACCGCTATAGGGCAGAGCAGGCGGAATTGGCGGTAGCTAGAATTAAAAAAAACTACTACTTCTATTACTACTACTACCACCACCACCACCACTACTACTACTACTACTACTACTACTACTACTACTACCACCACCACCACCACCACCACCACTACTACTACTACTACTACTACTACTACTACTACTACTACTACTACTACTACTACTACTACTACTACTACTACTACTACTAATAATAATAATAATAATTTAATTTCCATCAGGTTCAAGGGGAAGGAGAGATGTCGATGAAAAAAAAAAAGGAAAATGCTTTAGTGTGCAACTTGACTTTCGGAACTTTCGTCTGCTCCTTGCACAGGGGTTGCGACGATGTCAGAACACCAGGCTCTTATTGGCTGATTGAAAAAAAAAAAAAATAGTGGGTATACCTCAAGGCGGTTAGCATTGCTGTCTATTTACTATCATTCCAATCATAGCCAATCAGAACCCGGCGTCGTTCTGACGCCACCGCAACCCCTGCGCAAGAAGCCGATAATAACGCCGAAGAACCAATCAGGGAGCGCGAGAAGCGGGAACACGAGAAGCCACACCGTGCGGTTCTTCGGTTGTCACTGACTCCCGCCATCGTACACCACACGCGGTGCCGCTCGCTTCCACTTCCGCGTTGATCCCCGCAGACTGCGGCCTAAGGTACTTGCTCGGGCGACCGCACTCGAGCAGGCACTCGTCTTGGGTCTTGTTGCTGGGCCCTCGAGAGAGCGGCCGCACACCTTCGCCGATGTTTTGGCAAGATTGCGACCTGCTGTGCCCGTCGCGGGCTCGTCTTGCCGACTCCACGTGTGTCGGCTATCGGGGCAGCGTGTCCTTTCGCGAGCTTTGCAAGGCCGCGCCGATACCGCTGCTGCCGAGTCTTTGTGTCGGAACTTGGCATCCGTGGCTGTCCCGCTCGCCGACAGGCGTTATTTGCCAGAGGCGAGCGCCGGGCTTCCAAGTTTGAGGCCAGGGTGCGAGTCTCTTTCTCTACGATCTTAAACGGCTCCCCAGTGTTGGCGAGTAGATCGATCTACGGACCATTCCAGTAAGGAGCTTCTGGAAGGCGCCATCTTTAAGCCTCGGTCCCGCTGCTAGTACGTCATATAAAAGACAGACTGCAGAAATTCTTTGAGGCGTGTCTCTTTCTTGCAGGAGGGTATGAACTTTGGCGAGTTGGTGGTACAATGTAGAGAATTAAAAGCGATAAAAATTGAAGGACGTACACCACCGACTTCCTTGAAAAAACTGTCCTGTCACATTATACAAAAAAAAAAGATTGGCAGCGACCCTTCAAAATTTTGTAATGTGTGAAAGGCAATTTTTTAGAAACGATTGTTTCAAATTTTTTAAAATTAATTTATAACTAATAATAGCTTTATTCCCAACAATGAGGTACAGTGTTGGTAAGGGCTTGAGAAAAAAGCTGTTAAAACAGCTTTTCCCAACCCCCAACCGACACTGTAATTGTTTGGAATTCATGAACCAGCCGTTACGGGCGCGAAGAAGCTATATTTAGGGTTCCGCGTTTTCGATTTCTATTTTTTCAAAATTCGGCGTACTTTTTTCGGTGTTTATTTTAAAATTCAATTTCCGGTTTTTTTTCGGTGTATATTTATATCCACAAAAGTTTATCAACTTTTTTCGGTGAATTAAAATAAACACTAACGGACACCGGATCAGACGATCCTTGTAGCTCTGATATTTGTGATCACTCAAAGAATAACTGCACAGATACATTGAAAAAGAATTTGACACTTTATTTGGCAAATGTGTGCAACTGTAAAATAAATAAGAAAAAAATCAGCAGAACCCATCCTTTGGGAATGATTATCTACGTTAATGCGAATAGCATCAAACGGTGCGGAGTTATGCGCGTTCGTCAGGTGGCCGGCACACTCTAGATACGCCAGCCCACTCTTGAGGCGATTCTAAATTTGTTGACACTTTCACAGCCCTGCGCACGATCTCCGCAGCCCAGCACGTGCGTTTGTGTCACTTAGGAAGGCGAGCAAAGCACGCGCCATACGCACAAACACTCAAAATGGTACCGACCAGACTTTCTGGCGTCTCAGCTAGTCTCAACCAACGGTACTCTAAACGGTTGTTTATATCTTTACCATAGGACGCGCTTTACAGCGCTGTCACAGCTACCGGTGCGCGCGCGTTCCATGCACGAGGGCTCATTCCGCTCTCGTGAGGCTGAGCACGGCCGCTACATCACCCTCTCCCGAGCGCGGGAGAGGGTGAGCTAGCGGCCGTGCTCAGCCTCACGAGAGCGGAATGAGCCCTCGTGCATGGAACGCGCGCGCACCGGTAGCTGTGACAGCGCTGTAAACGCGTCCTATGGTAAAGATATAAACAACCGTTTAGAGTGCGTTGAATGACTGCCTTCATAGCTCTGTGGTTAGCGCGTCTGCCTGCTGATCAAAGGGTCAACGGTTCGAATCCCAGCCGGCGCCGGTCTTTTTTATTTATTTATCGACCCGCGGCGTAAGAGGTTAGATAGCCAGATAGATAGATAGATACATAGACGAAAAGTGCGTAGTATCCAAAGAATGCTATTCGCATTAAAAAGACGCAAGTACAAACAAGTCAGATATGAAGCCTATGCCCAAAAAACATGGAACTTCACCTTCTGTACATCGGGATTACGTGATCTTATACTACAGACAGATGTACTTTTCCAGGTTCTCTTCGTTGATCCGCACTCTTTCTTTTTTGTTAATATGACCCTGAGCTTCGAGAATGCCCTCTCAACGGTAACACTGAACACTGGCGGGCTGAGGCGATGAAGCGCTGCCTGAGCCAAAATCGGCCAATCAACCAATTGTGACCGCCATAAGAGACACGGTCCGTCGTTTTGAAGCACAACACAACATGCAGAGCTTGCATCCAGTATTCCTTACAACGAGTTTGAAAACAGGCTCGTACATGGCGAAGTCATGGGGCATTTCAGACTTCACGTTCTGATCGATGATGCGCACGTTAAACCAAAACGCCGTTATGGCACCCGTGTGTCCCATACATTCGGACACGTTTCGGTCGCCACTGTCGTTCCACTTTTTCGCCACGGCTCTACGGTACGACTGGAAGGTCAAAGTGAGCTTTTCCGGTTAAAACTGAATTTTAGAAAATGAATTCGACGTACTTTTATCGGTTTTTATTGGTTTAAGTCGAAAATGCCGAACCTAAAAACTGACCTTTTTCGGTTACAACCGAATTTCCGAAAATGGATTCGGCGTACTTTTATCGGTTTTTATCGGTTTAAACCGAAAACTCCGAACCCCAGAGCCTATATTTTAAGAATTTTGGGGAAACAGAATTGGTGTGTCCCGTGACCAGGGGAGGGGAGGGGGAGGCATATGGGGAAGGAGGGGGATGGAAGGGCATTGTAGGAGAGGGGATGAGAGGATGGAAGGGAAGGGAAAAAACAAGGGGAGGGCAGTGGAGTCAGGTGGGGTGGGGAGGACGCTGTAGGAGGTTGAGAAAAGGGATTGGGAGAGGGGAGGGAGGAGACGGAAAGGGGGAGAGGAAATCGGTGGGCCACGTGACGTATATTTCCCTCGAACTTTATCGGGGAAACTTATTTAGGTGTGTTACATGACCAAAGAGAGGGCGGGGGGGGGGGGTTGTAGGGGGATGGGGAAGGAAGTTAGAGAGGAGAGGGGAGGGAGGTAGGGAATTTGATGTAGGTGGGAGGGAGGGGAAACGAGGGGAAGGAAGGCAGATGGGGTGTACACCGCAGGAGGAAGGGGGAGGGATAGGGAGAGAAAGGGACGGGGAAGCGAAGAGAGCGATGGAAAGGGGGTATTGGTTTTGTCAGTTGCATAGGTCACCTGACATAAGGTAAAGTGGTAGTCGATTTCCCCCGCTAAATCAAGCGGGGAAACTGAATTGGTGCTTAGGTCACTTGCCGTTAATTTCCCCGCTATTTTTCGCGGAGAAACTAAATTTTCGTATAGGCCACGTGACGTCAATTTTCCCGCTAAATGTAGCGGGGAACCTGAATTGGTGTATGCTCGGTCACAAGACGGGAACCTTCCCTCTAAATTTAGCGGAAAACGTATGGACGGAGGAGCAAAATTTTGTGAATGGGGGTTCCGCTTAAAAACATTATGTGATTTAAAAAAGAAGAAAGGAAAAAAAATATCTGTTCGCTGAGATTTTTGAACCGTATGTATTTATGAAGCAAGCATGCCCGTGGCGTGTCCGCGGATAAATCGGTCATCACGTGTGCAAAGAAGACCGTGTCTTTTGCGCGCCGAATTGAGCAGTCTGGAAGTGCGATTTTAGACTCGGTGCGTATGGCGCCTGCTTTCCGAAGTCACGAACACGCGCGCGCTGGGCAGAGAAGATCGCACTTTGGGCTGGGGATATGTAAACATCGGAATCGGGTCCTTCAGGTCCCTCTACCTCGATCGAGAGCGTTGGCGCGGATTGAACACGAGTGCCGCGTCAGAAATACGAGCGGATGATTCGTGTTGTTGTCTCCTCCGTGGGGTTGGTTCTCAACTAAGCCGCTAGAGGCGTGACGCTTGTATCGTTCTCACGATAGAATGCAGCGGGTGGTTGCCCCAATGAGGACGTAACGTGCGCACCAGTGACGCCGAAGCTCAACTGGCAGTGCAGGAACGCGTTGAAAGGGCGAAAGGAGGTTGAAAGCTTGGTGGCGAACAACGCAGAAGCAGTGAAAATAATTTTTCTTCAACTTTGGCAAGGTAGGAATGCAATCCAAACCGAACGTTTCGAAGGTAATAGCTTCAAAATCGTCATCATCATCATTTTCTTCTTCTCCTGCATTTCGCCCGAAGGAGCTGTTAGCTGGTGTCAGTTAGGAGTCCTACATAATCATATATATCATTGTAACTCACAGTTTCACGAAGGACAGAGTGCGGCTAACCCGGATTCTCTCATTGTCACTAGACCAGCCAATGAGATCGAAAACGCCATCCTCATCGTAGGAGCGTCTTTGACCGTTTGTAGTGTGTCCGGGGCTACAGAATATTTTTCGGTCTAAACTGCTCCAAAACAATATTTCGGTCAGATTGTCGGAAACACTGTTATACGTATATGTGTACATATTTGCTCGCCGTCAAACGAAAACGTCCTCGGGCTGTACTTCAGTCGCGTTGGTTATTAAAAGTCGTAGTGCGTTGAATGTCTCTCCGGAAGTTGATTTGGTGTATAAGTCGTAAAACCTCTTCCTATTGATCTCGCAAAAAAAGAAGAAGAAGAAAAAAAGAGAAGGTGAACGTAGGCGAAGTCATGCAAGTTTTGGCAGACTCCAGATTAGAGCAACGGACGACTCATCCATCTGAACTCTGAAGTCGATGTTGGGAGCGCATGGACACCGTTCTCAATCACGCCCATATGTGTAACACCAATTCCGCGGCAGTTAGCCTAGTTTAGGCGTTGAAGCATTCACTTTCGAAACAATTTCCGGTCTACAAAAAAAAAGTGAAAATAAACAGATGGGCGTCGCGCATGCAGAGCGTCTTCGATTCGTTGCCAGACAATCTCTCGGAGCAGGCCTTGTCTTCCAGGTGGTGTTGTTCACTCCACGCTGCCACACTTGTGCGACTTTCGTCGGGGAAGAGGCCGCGGTCCAAGGGGGTTGGCCACCGCGTCTCGATCCCTTCTTTTCCGGCTTCAACTTTTTTCTTCCCCGATTCTTCTCGTTTTAAGGAGCGGCAATGAATGCCGACAATAGGGCACCACCGGCGTGCTTCTTTTTGAAAAAAAAAACCCTCTCCTAACCTAACCAAAACCAAAAGCGCACAGCTCTATCAACCACTTTTGTGAACTTTGTATTGTGTTCTTCTCTAGTTTTCCTCCGCGAGTTCAAAAACGAGTCTAAGAAAGAAAAAGAAAAAACCCCGAGGTGAAAAAATAAAGGGAGAAAGAGAGAGAGAGCGAGAGAGATAGGGAAAGCTACTTTCCTCCGTGAAACTCATTTCTCAAGTTTGGGCACCGTGTAAAGTTCTGTTCAGCCGCAACACATTTAAGGTGTGTGCGTACTTTTCTCTTAAAAAATGGGACTTTCGAAACCGGGGCGATGTCCCCACGGATTGAATACGCGACTTTCTTGTCTTTTTGCTTTTCCCTCCTCTGAAATGTCTTTATTTGCGAGGTGGATTGAGGTGTCGCCATGAAACCGGCTGCCCCGGGATGGTTGCTGCATGGTCTCGTTTTGCGTAATATGAACCGGATACCAGGATTAGGACGCCCTGTTTCACGCCACTCCTCCTGGGCCTCCCGTAAAGCAGGTTCACGCCTTTAAGAATATCTTGTATGCATCTGTAAAACGTTTTTTAACAAATGTGCTTGCTAGAATCCAAGCGAAGCCGTCGTCTTGCTAAGGCGGTTTCTTCAAGCCTCTTGGAGAAACTTCGGCTGGTATGCTGGGCTTCTGCTGCCTTCATGTTTAATTCTGTGGAGTTTGAAAATGCCGGTTTATTAAATAGCAACTCCGTCCACTTAATACAATAATCGGGATATACCGTGATCTAATATTTTAAAGTACTCACGACGATTGATACCAAAATGTTGTTTTTCGGGTGATCTCACTAGAATCATGATCCACACCGAAACCGTAACTTGGCTATGGGGGACAACATAGGGCCCGTGTCAAGAACGTCGCCCACCCACGTGATACGAATGGGGTCACGTGATTCCACGGCCGCGTAGGCACGTTCGTTCTAGCTCCTTTTGCCCGCGACCGTACCGTCGTATTGCTCGTCCGCTCCGTGCCCTCGCAATCAAAGCGTGTAAACGTGAGCAGGTAAGCTGCCTGCCGGACGTAACACCTGGCGGCCCGGGATTTCTACCGAGAGGGATTAGGGACTTTAGACGCGGGCATCGCCGGTGGACTCAACTCTCAACGACTCTCTCCCACCACCCTCCTCTAGAAGCGCGCATGAAGCCGGCAAACACGCGATAAAAGGATGACGTTGTTTCCCCTGCGAGCCTCTGTATCGTAGCGTCCTCCCGCTGGAGACTTCCGATGGGGGGGACGTCGCTGGGGAGGAAGAGGGAAGCCTCGCGCGGTAGGGGGATAAAAGGGAAGAGGGCCGATTCCCCATCTCTCCATTTATACCTTACGCATTTCTCTTGGAAAACAACGGCATGCGGTGTGTGTGTGTGTGTGCGTGCGTGTTTGAGGAGGCTCGGAAGCTTTACTTTGTTTTCGTTTTAGATTCTCTGTCCAGTCGAGTTGGTGTGACGGTGGGGATTTAGGAAAGGATTGCGAGTTGGTGCTATAAAACGCCGCGGAGGGAAGGAATAGAGTTCGTGGGGAGAAAACGGGAAAGCGGTTGGGAGAAATGAGGAGAATGTTTGGGGAAAAACGGAGGGAGAGAGAGCTGTGTGCACGAATATCGGGGAACACCGCGGCTTGAGTGGTGGGCGGGCGGCGCTGGTGCAACGTTGATTGTTTCGGGCGAGGTGTTTGAGTTTGCGAGCGGATCCCGGTAGAGTTAGTGGTGCTGAGTAGGAGTTGTCGCTTTTGTCCCGGTTCGTCCTGGCGTTTAATTGGGACGAGCGCGCGGACAGTGTCCGAATGCGCCTGTTCTCTTGAGCCTTGTTCCCTACTAACTAGGAGCTTACGCGAGTCCCGGCGAAGGGGGCAAGACGTCGTCCGCTTGATTGAATTCGTTGTTTGCCTCCAAGTAAAGCCTGTCCGCAGTGCTGTGAAACACGAATGCCAAGAAATAAAAATAAAGGTGTACTCTGACCGCCGCTGTTGATTGAACTGAGGAAATAGTTTACGTTGCCGCTTTTGGTGTCAGTGTTTATGTGTTTCTATCCAGGATGAAATACATGGACGCCTTGCATCATTTTAGTATAGGTGTTGTCATCTGGCGTGACCTTTCCGAATTGTTCATCATGGTTCGAGTGAAATTTCTAGGAAGAGACCACCCAAACTAACTTTCTTCCTGAGTTTAAGCGCAAAGCGCTTTCTGCACGTTATCAAAGTTGATTGCAGTTCACCCCGGCTATACTCATGTATAAACGGTGTTTACGCTTAAGCACCTTTCTCTTCTTTTACAGAGGTCACACACAATTCCATCGTTCGTCGACTCTGACTATTTATTCGTAGTGGACGTTCCCGATCTGCTACTTAAATCACACACGAGTGGTAATCCATGCAACTACGGGTTTTTAGGATCGAAACACGTCGAGTACTTGACAATCACTGCATTCCTCACCGGACAATTCTGTCGTGAAACGTTCTTCGAACGTTTTCAGCCTCAAATGCTGGACCACGCCACATTTCGACATACCACGCGCCGTAAATCTACGCTCTTTTAAGACATACCCACGCGTAACATAAAAATAAACCGACTGCGCGGCTGAGCAGGCAGTAGGAGAATGATCCCTAAATCAAAGTCCCGAAACCCAACCAATTTGGACGTCAAGTCCTCATCATCACACCTTCGTCCGTCCCGACATGGGCGTTCTTACGCCATCGCGCCATCCATCCTGAACGCTTCCGTGCGCTGACCGAGGACGAAGCTGCTCGTTGTTTCCGGCAGACCGACGCCACATCCGATACCTCGGCCCGGCCACTGAGACGAACCGAACGGCCACCAGATCTCCGGCCCGTACACTCCGACCCGGCTTACGACGGACCAGGGAAGACGCCACGAACCGTCCAAGTCAATCAGATTCCCCCTGAATGTCACGTGACCCTTCAGAAGAGGCGCGGCGACGAGCGTGGCACGTGACATAATCGAACCTGAGACGGGTGAGGAAAAGGAACACACACACATACACAAACACACACAAAACAAGAGACAACAGACACCGTCCTTTTTCCGAGTGTCTTTCCTTTTCCTTTTCTGTCTCTGGTTCAGTTGTGTCTTGTACTCACCAGTGATCACGTGATACCTTCGTTTCTCTGGATTGGCCAGGATAGCTTCGTGGCGTCTGCTGCAGTCCATCGTAAGAGGAAACGGAGAATAGTTGCGGGCAGTTCCCTCTTTCTTTTAGATTTTATGTAAGGCCTCGTTCATTTCTACTTTTTTTTTTAATAGAACGATAATGACGGTACGTTTTCAGGAGATATACACCTACTTTCTACCCCCCCCCCTCTTTTTTTATTTCGCCCGATGCGAAATGTTCAGTTCTTGGGATCTGTTCGATTGGCTGCGGGCGGTTGCCAGTGTCCGAGTAAACGAGCGTCCATTTGTTATCCGGGTGAGGATGCGGCGCCAAGCTGTATTTTGAGAGCCAACACGAAAGAAAGGAAGGCAGTAGGCAACCTTGCTAGGGGAGAAAAAGGGGGGGGGGAGAGGACCTGCCCAAACCTTAATGGTTTTGGTGGCCACTGAATCGGCAGGGACGGCCGTTGGAGAGGGACGGAGCTCCGCGTTTGCGGGCCCCCTCAGCACCCTCACGATGGGTCATGATACCCTTTTCTTATTTTTTCCTCCTTTCTTTTTTCTGCGTTGCTGCAATTGAAGACTGATGTTTATTTTCGACTGACCGCACCGTAGAATTGTCGAATATCGTTTACGCGTGGAGTTTTACTTCACATAGTTGCAACGTCACAAGTCTGCCTGACGTACATGAGGGCATCGTGAATGTTCATTTTGAGTATCAAGATTTCAAATTAACATGAACGCATGAATCAATGGAACGCAGTTAGATGTAAAACAACGGCAAAACCCTGGCGCATCTACTTTTTTTTCTCCAGAGGTTTTATGTTTGCGACGCGATCCGATACGGCATCGCGCAGAAACTGTGGTTGTACTCGCAGTGATGCAATGAATGAGCCACTCTCAGGTTGTCCTTTTTTTTGTCATCGTCTTCTCGGTTAAAATGTGCACGTGCACAGTCCAGCGACCTTAGGCCGTGTTCACCACATTTTTCTGCGGAAATTTTGTAGAGGTTCTGCAACTTTGCCGCGCTCGAATACAGTGCACACGTTTGGTCATACAACAAAAGACGAGCGAATCTCCCTTCGCCATTCTTCCTTATAAGATAGACTTCGGTTTCGAAGGTGAAAGAGCAACGTGAACTTAAATATTACTAGAGTCACTGACAACGCAGGTTGTGGCGAGGGCCGAGCTGCTCATTATGGCCCCGCAGCCAATGAGATCGCTGCATTAACCAACAACAACGCCGAAGAACCAATCAAAAAGCAGGACGTGTGGACATAATAAGCGACGCCCGGCCTTTCTTCACCTGTCAGTGTCTAGGTCCATGTACCGATTAAGAAATTTCTCCGTTAATCGCAGACTTTTTTAGTGACTATTAAGGAAACCATCTTATTTACGTTTTATTACACACATTCGAATTCCGTTGATGGTGGATGTAGAGGAGTTGACTCAATATACGTAAATTAACTTTTTACTGGCGTTAAGTTTGCAACTGCTAAGTACCGTAAAAGTAATTAAAAGGCGCGAGGTACGTACGTTGTTTCCGAACAAACATTTGTTTTGCTTGAAATACGAAGCGGCACACTCCAAAAAGAAGTCGCGCGGTGCTGTTAGCGATCGGTCATCCAAGATGCAGTAGGAACGTGTAACCCGTAATGAAGACAACACCAGAAAGAAGGACCATTTCCGAGTAGGAAGCTATAAGCAACCGATATAGCCTAGCTTTTAATAAGTTGTAGTTTTATATATCTTAGTGAAGGAGTACAAGACCGCGATTGTGAAGCTCGAAATAGTATAATACGCCGAAGAAGTCTCGTGAGGTGAAAAACTTCTCGATGCAAGTTCGGTGGCGTCGTAGATATACCGCACGTGACATCCTTATGGATCACTTGTCGACCAGTTAATTGGCTAGAAAATGAACCGGCAATTACAGCCCTACTAGGGTAATTCGGCAGCCGTGAATAAGTATTAACAACGGGAATCGGAAAGTCCTCGGCGATTTCCATATTGCCACTCTTTTGGATCACCGGTGTCGCCAGGAGTGTTATACACACTTTTGCTCGCCACACTCCGCTTTACCTTACGGTGGACAACAGCCCACAGTGCACGCGCCATTCGGGCTAATCCATAGCCGTGAATGTGTCAGATGACGGCAGTCCCCCCCCCCCCGCGCACAGCTGCGCCCCTTCCGAAGGTCAAGCGACACGCACGCGGCTCGTAACATCCCTTGCATTGCAATCAGTGATTTCTCTACACACCCCCTAATGGGGTTGTACACCCCCCCCCCCCTTTGTTTTTCTGATATCACCCTCTTGATTCGCAACGACTCCTCTATTCTCAATGTCCCCCCTAACGCCCCCCCTCCCCCCTTGAAAATGTTAGACACCCCCCTAATTTCAATTCCTGGGGAAACCCGTGCTTGCAGTCCCTCGTAAGGGGGCACGGACTATAACAGAACAAGTAAGTTAAGAGTTTCTTTTCCATTTCAACGGAAGATACATTCGTTTATTTAACTCTATTTAGAGAAGAAAAAGAACACGCATCATAATACTATGCTTTTGAAGGTGCCAATTACTGAAAGCCTGAATTTGCGAAAGCGTGAACCCCAATATTGGATCGAAGGGCTCATATTTTAGTGAAATAAAGTTCAAAGCATTTGCGTCTAAACGATCTATCATTTTATTTTTCAACAAGCCGCGTCTAATGGCTTGTGTACAGAATTGCCTCACGTCATCTCTTATTTTGCCACAATGAGAAATGTTACCGCATAGTAATTTCCTGCGTTCACACGCGGTCGGTTCACATACCAAGAGAAAATAAATGAATGATCGAGATCGCCCTTCTACGAAGTATCATTAAAACAATTTCTGTAAACGAGAAACCTGAATATTCACCAAGTAAATCTTTTGACAGACAGCCAGATAGCTTTGTGAGTGCGAAAAAAGATCGGTGATGGGATTTCTTAGCCCATACCACTGGATCACGTGTTCACGTTTCACCATTGCCTTCCTCGATATGCAGGGCACAGTATCGACGCGCGGTCATGTAATCATCGCATGATGCCTGTTGGGTTCGGTGATATCAGGTTTTATATATTTTTTTTATTTATCCGGGTTTTTATATGATATGTTTGGAGTCTTCATTCAACCTTCGAGTCTATGGTTCGTTTTTTGTTTATTTGTGCTCTGGACAATTGCTATAGTTGCGGTCAATTAACATATCGTGGTGTTTAGGGCGGTACTGACACTGGGGAGTACACAATCGCCCCATAAAACAAAATAACAATCAAGAAACAAAGTGACTGGGCCAAGAATGTAAGGTAAAAATCTAGTGTCTCGGCCCGGGGCACTAGATTTTTTAGAACTAATCCGTCTGAGCATGCGCGATGGGGATAGCAGCGCCACCGCAGTGGTGTGACGTCAAAGGGTTGACTCGGTGTCACACCGTGCTCGGTGTGTACATATTAACTGTCTCCCAAATCTCTCCCAAATACTGTCGAGACTGGTTATAACTTATAACCAAGTTGGTTATAACGAAACAGCGTCTACAGCGAAGCGATCACGATTTGCCATTCCTTCTGCACTTCGTTATAACCGAAGTCGGTTATAACGAAATAGCGGATATAGCGAAGTGATTTCCGATTCCGATTTCCGACAGTAGATCCGAGGTGCTCCCGCGGGTCGTGTCACGTGACAACACAGATTGAAAAAAAAAATAACCGCTGGATGCGGTTACGTTTTAGAACGCGAAGCTACAAAACCCTTACCCTGGAGTGAGATCGAGTAAGTTTTGGAACACGGCCATTGGGAACGCCTAGTTCGCTTCTGGTATTATGGATATATCTTCTCGGGCCACCCTAGTTTTCTCCGGGCTCTCCACTTCAAAACAAGATAAGTGCGCACGGCCGCCGCTCCAACCTGACGCTGATTTTCTCCCTGCCGTATATGCGAGCTGGATTTACTTTGCGTGTAAGTATAACTCTGCACTTGACCTCCCAGCGCTATCTGGCTGTCGCCGGATATCTCCCATTCTTACGCCGATAACGGCAAGATGCGACTTTGGCCTAGCTGACGACGCTCCGTTGGCTTCCGCGTCGCTGATGTAAGATCGCGGTCGTCACGGAGTACCGCTAGAATGTCCCGTTTACCCGCTACACACGCTTGGCACGCATATTTTAACTGTAAAACTTTTAAGGTAAGGATGCCGGAAATATACGTGCGTCGAGATGCCCTATGGCAAGCTCCTTTTGTGCTTCCGTATAAATGAAAGCTCTAATCATCATGATACAACTTACAAGAAGTGAAAAGAGTTATGTGTGGAGGTATTATATAGAATGCTCTATTTGCATTTTTAATGTTTGTGGTTGGTGACAAATGTTTGTGGCATTTCACGAGTACAAGGGTGCGCGAGCGCTGCTTTGATCGCGGTTCAGTATATGCGAGCGCCTGACAAGGTCTGGTACACCGACCCTGAAGTTTATCAAGAGATACCCCAGAATTAACTATTTTGCTACACCAGCCATTGCAGCGGTAGCGTATGTCCGTAAACATGTTTATTCTTTTTTTCTTCTTTTTTTACGCAACGAGGGTCAGTTGTTGAGAAGACGTATTGGGGTGTTTGTAGGAACAGTTCTTGAAGTGTGCTCGCGCCGTGGGACGTGCACCTTGAAATGCAGGGAAGCTATTCGCAACTTTCGTGACCTGTAGGGGGCGCGCTAGTTTCAATCAAAATGGCTGTCAGTTAGAATATCGTCTTAGAACAGTAGTACGAGGTTGGGTCTGCGACGTGTAAGTAATTCTAATTTCGTGAAATACGAGCGATATAAGAGCCGTGCCTTATACTTCCCCGTCAGGAAAATGTAAGCAAGCAGGTTTATTCTGAAGTCGATCATCCAGGAGCTAGGGAGCGCGATTCCCACACCGTGGTACCACCATCGGTGAAAGTTGCGAACCATCGTTCGGTTGCAGTTACAAATTCCCCAACTACACTGTAAAAAACGTTTATGCGTCTACTTTCACGCACAACACCCGGAGAACCAATCACGGCAACTTACGGAGGCAGCTCAACGAATGACTTTCCGAAACATATGTTTAGACCAAGAAACGCAGTATGAGTTGTGACATAAGGCAATGCAAAACGTCACGCTTGCATTGCTTAATGTCACAACTCAGTCTGCGTTTTTTGGTCTAAACAGATGTTTCGGCAACGTCATTCGCTGAGCTGCCACCGTAAGTTCCGCTGAGTGGTTCTCCGAGTGTTGTGCGTGAAAATAGACGCACAAACTTTTTTAGAGTGTACTTCAGACAGGGCCCAATTGAAGTGTACAAAAAAGATGTAGATAAATAGCCGTTTTGTAAATAAACTAAACGATTGTTCGATAATTGTCGGCAAAAAAAAATCACTATGTCTTAAAAAAAAGAAAAAGAAAGCTGTTAGGAAAGGAATTGTCGCAAAAACACAATGAAGACTGCACCTTTCTGCAAGACAGCAGCTTGTCACTTCACTGTGAAACTAAGTTATCGCTATGTGACTCTTAGTCCTGCCCTTCCCTTTTCTTACTTTACATCATTTAATCGAGAGCAAGTATCATTCATACTGTGTTTAACAGCATGCAAGTTTTTGTTAGAGCTCAAACTGACAGTTTATTTAGAGGTATCTATGGACTCGTTCATCCTAACCAACCATCACTGGCGAATGCATGCAAGTGTGCCCTTCGCGCGCATGTGTGTACATGGGTGCTGTGGTCACGTGACACAAGGCCAATGGCTGATTGCTTAGCCGAGTCTATGGTCTCCTGGAGTTTTCGTAGATGGTTCCCGCCATCCCCCAACGCTTTCCGCAACCCGCTACGAGGTCCGGGTTTCTTCAGTCAAGGCTAGCGGCGCGCAGGCCCAGTAGCGGTCTCTTCGTTGCGGATAGCTTAGCGGAGGGAGGAAAACACGGTTTACTAAAACTCCCCAATGTCAACTCGAAGAAGAGGGACGCGTGCAAGAAGGAAAAGCGCTTGTAAGAACAGCAACGCTGGAAGCGCCAGTAACTGCCGATTTCGGCAACCGGTGGCATCCGGAGGAGAGAGGGGGCGCGACAATAGGCGGCGGTGTGCCACTGCTGTACCTCGCAGGCACTTGTGAGAGCACAGCGGATGGGCGAGTAAAGGCGAGGATGCCCAGCGCAGATTGATGGACGCACGACCAGTGGTCATTTGACCCGGGGGAGGCGAAGCCCCGCGCATCTCGCGCTAACGAGACTTCCACTTTGGCTCGCGCCCCGCGATGGGGGAGACGGACAATTAGCCGGCTTGACCGCTCCCGCGACCCCCTCGTGGTGTCCACTCTGCGGTGATGGACGAGGTTTTGAGGGACAATTGGACACGACGGCCACCAGGCCGGAGCACGAGGGGTATTCACCCCTAAGCCGACAGTGCAATTGAAAGCTGCCGTCGTATAGGAACCAGTCGTGCTTTTATCTTTCGCCACGTGATCACGCTGCCGCCCGTATACCCGCGCGCAGAGAGCGGGGGTAAACGGACGAAAGGAAAGCGGTTGGTCGGTCCGGCAAACGCGTAGCTCCCAGTGAACTGTCAGCTAGGGGTAAACCATGTGTAGCGGGAGAGACAGGTCCCCGTGAAGGGAGTGTCAGAAAGGTTCGGTGGAAAGAGCGGCGACGTCCAGTCCGTTTAGCCCGTTTAAGAGAACTGTCGCGAGGTCAAGCGTTCCTCGAAGTGTGAACGCTTAAGGATGAGGGGAAAGATGGAAGCCATATGTGCGGGTGAACCACGCGTGGTCATGCTTGATTGGTCGTGCAATCAAGTGCGTGGGCTGGCGAGTGGAGGGGATGGGTCTCGATGCCCGCTCTCGGGCAACTCTCGAATGGGGGTTGTTGACCCATCAAAAATGAATTGATTTCAAGATCAAGGTGCGGCAGACGTTGGTGTCACTAGAGGACGTTTCATGGTGGAGATCACAATGATGGGAATATGCCAAAAAAAAAAAGAAGAAACGGAGCACGATTGAAATTTTGAAAGCAAAAAACATTAACCGAGATGATCTCGAAGCGTGGCAAGAAGCGACAACTATATTCGAGGAAGGAAGAATATTTTGAGAGCCGAAGAAGCATTCTACTTTCAAGGTATTACAGTCATGCCCCGTTAATACGGATTCCCAGCTATGCAAACATTTTTGGGGACAAACTAGGTAGATAAAGCGATTTTTGTCTCTGTGTGACAGACAACTCACATTATAGACGCTCTTTGGGGGAACTTAGGTGTTATGTTTACGAGAAAATCACTGAGTAATGCCAATGAAACATAACCTTGCCCCATTCTCTCGGGTATAGCAGATCCCTTTAAACACCTTCCGAACAACTCAGTAACTTGCCCCTAAGTGCTCAGCGTTTAGTAGCGCTCCAGTTAAAGGTACTCGTAAATGCGTATACAGTAGTGGGACTAGTAAATTGCCATAAGAACTTCGAAATTCCACCGGCGTCGACGTAATGGCGGAAGTATTTATCGCACATCTCAAAGCTTAAATGAGTCGCAACTATGCAGGCGCCTTTGTCACGTCTCTGGTTCGCGGAAGGAACCATACATAACTAACTGCAGAGATGGGCGCTAACGTTCAAGTGTAACTCGAACTATGCTGAATTACACTAAACTCTTAGAGATTGCTGCCATCCGTTTTGCTCCAATAATAGACGTATGAGCGTTGCTTTTTACGGCGCGGTTGACATTCCATTGCTAATCTTCAGAAATACGAACGACCCATTCGACTAGGCAGTTTCAGGCGGCTAAGCTGGATTCCATGTAGCCAGGCATTGTGGGCCTGTCTAAATGAAACGAACCTCGAAAATTAAAGTGGCTGTAGCCCAAGTGGGCTTTGTCCTGCGGCATAACCTGCCTCAGTGAATGGGTCATTGGTCTCCTGGGATACTGTCGAAGCGTTGCAAGGAAGACACAAGGTTCGGACTCACCCCTCCCGCTCCTGCCGACGAAACGGAGGTCGTTGAACTTGGCCACCTGGTTCTTCATGACGGCCGACGCGTTCCTCAGCTCCCCGCAGTAGTTCTCGTCGTTGCCCGCCCGGAGGGTGACCAGCGTGCCGTCGCAGACATCCCCCCCGAGCGCCAGCACCCGGAACGACATGGGCAGCGTCTTGTTGGAGCGCCAATGGGTCGGCAGCACGGAGCACACCACGTTCGGACTGCCGGTCCTCATCAGTTCGCCGGGGTGCTCGGCCAGCACCTGGGTCAGCGCCCGCTCGCCGGGGAGCATGGTCGCCGTCGAAGAGGCCAGTTCCGAAGAAGAAGACGATGTCGTGGTCGACGTCATGATGCCGCCGCCGCCGAAGCCGCCTCCGTTACCGCACACGGGCAGCACCGTCTCGTGTGCGATCGCGCACGCCGGTAAATGCATCGGAGAAACTCGAAACCGAAACCGAACGTAGCAAGAAAAAAGAAAAAGCGAGCGCGCGTTTCGGGGACGTTCCTGCGCAGGCGCGGAAAAAAGTGAGCGGATGAACCAAGTTTTGGGGAATAGCGGGACGGTGAAATAAATAAAAAGAAAAAAGGGTTAGCGAGGAGTAGGGCACGCCGAGGCGGGGGCTGCGGGCGGTGCGCGCGGTGATGCGGGAGGCGAGTGGAGTGCGTTGCGGAACACCGCTCCGGCCTCATTGACACCGGGGCGAGGGAAGACGGGAGAGAGGCCGGAGTGGTTGCGGATTGGCGGTCGGCTCGCGTGACGTAGATAGGCCGCCGACCAATGAGGTACGCCCACCGTGCCCCACCGGCTGCGGTTTCGCGTTTGGTTTCGTTTTCTTGCGGGCGCGCGCGTGCGTCCAGCGAACGGAACTTCCGCCCCCCCTTCCCCCTTGCGTCCCTTTCGCCCCCCCTCCCTCTTTCTTCCCCTATCCCGCTCGTTCGGTGCCTCCGAAATTTCGCGCTTTCCGAAAGTTTGGAGGAACTTCGTGGATGGCGGACTTCCGTCGAAAATCGCCCGTGTACATTGCGAAAATCAAATAAATAATCAAGATGTTTTCGGGACTTTCGACGTGCCGAGTGGAGAATAAGAGAACTCCGAAATGTTGCGTGAAATTTTGGGAGCTTTGGTGCCTCCATCCTCTTCGCCGACCTTCAAACAGGCAAAGGTTTCGAGGAAGGACTCTCTACCACTGTTGATCCATAATTTTTCAGCGGTGATCCCTTTAAGCTTGCCAGACACTTTTTCCCGTGTACAAGACCCTTCTGAACAGTTAAAAGAGCGAATGCAAAGTGCAGTCGCAAAATCGTGTTCCCTTGCTATTTTACTAAAAAAAAAAAAAATCAGGCAATTGATATGGGTGATTGTTTCATTTGAAATATAACTTAAAACTCCATAACGATATCTTTATTTTTTGTCTACAGACGCAGCAACAGCGTGGCCCTTTACCATTCATTGGAAGTTCGAAGAGCGAGGAGCATGCTGAATTAAAGCTTTGGACTCGGTTAGTAGGTTCATTGTAATGTAATCTAAAAGACTTAAAAGCGCAAAAAAAAAAAAAGCAAGGACGAGCAATAGACACATACGACACGCACTGACGCCAGCCTGTGCTGTATGTGTATCTTCCTCGTCCGTGTTTTTACCCCTAAGTCCTCACAGCGCATGCAGTTTTTGTTGCAGGTACACGCACTGCACGTGCTCCTCATGTCCGTTCATGCCCTCAAGAGATTCATGGCGCGCAATGCCCGTGACCAAAGTAAGGCGATGGCGTATTCGCGTCCAAAGTGTATTTTGTTGTAATTTTTCTCTTTAAAGATGATTGCTGCAAAATAGATGCCAATGCGGGCACCGTATGTACAAAAAAAAAAAACTATACGCGGAGGTTGTTTTTGTGGCTATGAATTCAGAGCTATGGGGGCTCACGCGCTCCGGTCCCGAGCTCCAGGCTATCAGGGGTTCCGCACTGGCTCTTGGAAATTTCAAAAGTGCGAGTCGTTTTTCATATGAAACAGCTCAGACCAAGAGAAGAAGGAACACTTAGAAGGACATTTCCTTTACTTTCCCTTCCCTCGAACACTCGACATGTTAGCAAGAAGATCACCTGTGGTATACAACTCAAAACTCATAGTCAAGTCGATTTTTTTTTACGTGCCGAATTATGTGCGACGAGTCAACATCATGATAAATTTGTTTAAGCCATGGCGCTGTACTCTATTAATCGAATTGTAGTTCCGGTCAAGCAAGTTCATGAGCGGAGCCGACATCTTCCACGGAAGTTCTTCAGTTTGCCTTATGGTGCTGCTGGACGTGTGGACGAAACTTCGGAATAAGTATTTCCCCCTTTATTTTATTGATCTCAGTATCGCACCTCAAAATTTGTCTATAAAAGTGCTGGGGCGATTCGTTCCCAGCAAGGGAAACTTGAATTCTATTGAATGCCCATTTAGAGAAGAGGCTCGAGGAAAATCATAAGCTGTAAATATCTGAATTTTACGACGTTGCACTAGTGTTATTACGGCAACATAACGTCCACAAGAGTCAACAAAAGTGAAAATACATAAAGAAAAAATAAGATTTCTTCGAATTAGGGAACGGTCTTACTTGTATACCAGCTGCAGGCTCACGATGAATCGGAGGCATGGCAATGCATCAGAGCTCTTGCGACGCAAGCGTCATCCGGCTTGACCTTGCATGTTTCCGTTCCACGTTGCTGTTATGCAACCATAGAATTCGAGAACAACGACATGTCCGTGTCTGTCCCTTGCGCTTTGTAATTTCAATATGAAGAACAACAGGCACCAAGAGAAGCTGAATAAACTTCGAGTAAATTTCATTTTGGTTGGAGCATAAACCTTCTCTTAGCATATTCGAATACCAAAAAAGAGAAAGTGAAAATATGTGTGATAATTATCACAATAGATTGTGAGGATGTTAAGGAAATTTTCGAGTCACTTGACAAATTTCTTGAAGTTAACAGGTTGTGGCAGTAAAAACTGTTTGGCCTCTCATGAGCTTCTCGCGGTTTTTAGCCACTCTTTTGAGAGTCATTAACACTGTCGGGACAAAGAATACAGGACGCGGAAATATGTGAAGCTCGCAGGTGAGATACACGTTAGTACCGTTATGATGAAATTATTAGAGGTGCGTAGAAACTGTAATGATCTGTCTGACGAACTGTGACGTAATGACATGTACCTTCAGAAGTGTTCAGGTATAGGTCACTAAAAATCAATCTTGTAATATTTTGGAGTATAGCTATGCTGACTTTTGTTGGATTCAGTGTGCTCAGGTCTCTACGTAGTTCAGCCCAAAATGTTAAGTGGAACAGAATATGTCGATTACCTGCTTTATTCCGTGATTAATGTCACGTAGCCAGTTATAAAAGCGGAAGAAAAGATTAATTCGGATCGCCTGATCGAAAAATATGCCACCGAGCTGATAATAAAAGTAGTTAATATCAAAATTGCCCATAAGCCTGGTGTAAAGTGAACTTGAACCATGCATGGGTGAACCATTACATGGCGGTGATTATGACACTGCGCGACAGAAATAGCGCGAACACTATATGGTGAATTTTGTGCACAATTCACTAAGAAATTTGACTAAGACTTTGCTTAGCTTGGAGCTCCAAACAAGCGCTCTCCACTCCATTAAATATTTATTTTTAATAATAAAACTGAACTTCATAAAAAAAGAAAGGCGATCGCTTTGTTTTTGCTAAAAATATGAACTTTTCGTAGATTGTACGTAAGAACTTTGCGTTGTTAACGGGAGCGTTCGGGCCGTCACTTTTGAGCCTGAATTGAGCACCTGCGAGCAGGGCCCGCAATTCAAAGTGCACGATCTACGAAAATCCCTGAGTTGAACGCTGCAGCGTGCATCGATCTGAATGCCTATTTCGAGAGGGCATCAAATAGCCGTATGAATACCGGCCTTCAAAATTACAACCTTAGAAATAGAACCCCAGAAATTGCCTTTCAGGTACTTGGGGAATGATGACTTAAATGACCGATGAGGGTCAGGCGAAAGGTTCTGTTTTGGACACGGTGGTTTGAACTTCCTCTTCAAAAAACGTTTACATCAGCTTGGTCCCGTCCAAATCAGCCCTACCCCCGTCATACGCTGATAGCATGCACAACCAACACACTTCATGCGTATGCATGGTATAGCTCAAAGCATGCTATGTCCTCCGGTTTTCAGCATGATCAAGCTTAAGTAACCTTTTTGTCTTTATAAACCACCTGTTCTAGCGGTTTCTGCGCATTTGCCTCGTTTAACTCTGTAGTAATAATTAAAACGAAAATATATACTCAGCTTAGGTGATATGGTTTCTCAGGGAATCACTTGGTTTCAAGCTCAACATCCGTGGGGAGTATTCTTGTATTCATATGGCTCTTACGGACCTATATTCTCTACGGAACCTTAACCTACGTGTGACGGTATCAAAGTTACAAATGAGCGTAACGTTTTTATTTCTTATTTTTTTCATGAAAAACCAGCGCAAAAACAATCAAGGACGCGCGAACCTTTTTGAACGCATGTAAGGTCAGGTTGGTTTCTGCGTTAAAATACTGCAATCTTAACGTAGAATGTCGTCTGCAACTCGTGACAACCAACCATTCGGGAAGTTCAAAATGGTTCGCGCGTCCTTGGCTGGGAATTCGGGCTACAGCGCAGCAGCGTCAAGTGGCCCGTCCCCGGGAAGGCATAGCCGAACGGAGGAGATTGCGGGTCCGTCGGTCGGGTGCGCGGTACACGCGACGTCGGGCATTAGGCACGGAGAGACGGATCCCGGGTCCGAGTGCTTCGGAGCGCCGTCGCGGGGTCCGGATTCCGGAATGCAATTTCTGCGGGGGTTGTGCACGGATCCACGGCCCAGAGATTCCCTTCTCCCGATTTGGGCGCGACAAGGAGTGGGAAAAGTGCGTTTAATTAGCGGATTCCTTCCTTGCTCAGTCGCCGTCGTCCTTTTAGAAATGGTCTCTCTGCGTGCCACCGGTTCTCACCGCTGCGCGGTCTCGATATCTTTCCTCCTCCCCAGCTTCGTCCCGCTCGACTTCGTGGGACTTTGAGACGCTAACCAGTCAACATATCCAAACTAGGAAAGGAACCCGTGACTACATGCTATCTGTGATTTGATGTTCGATGATGCAGCCACGTGGTTGAGAATAGAACAAATCCGAACATTCTCAGGCGTTCTTTCTGCGTGTGTGTGAGAGTGATACACAATATATGCTCTTTAGTAACATCAGTGATGTCAAGCGTGCGTGGAATAATGTTGCAGCATGATGAATACGTTTTTACGCTTTTAGATCTTGCTTGCTCGAACGTCCGATACGCATGTATTACTGACTAGTTTATAGACGGGTAAACAAAGTGAGCTATGTCTAAGGTGTATTTTCTTAAGGTTTTTTTTTGTCTGTCGTATTTGGCTTTCAGTTTATTCTGCGTATATTTTCACTCATTTACGTGGTGGTCGCCAACTCCCTGTATGTAGGGAAACATAGTTTTGCTCTCGCCACGCCACTGGGAGGTTTCCGGGTTTGAGTGGCGAGCATAATACTAATTTTGTCTCTTCGATATTACTTCACTCATTCAAAATTTTAATGACTCGTATTTTTAAAATTCGATAGCATTTCTAAAGCGAACCTCAATTTGGTGTCCGTCCTTCTGTTTGTAACCAACGAAGCCACATCCGGATGCTGCGGAAAAACCATGTGACTTGCAGCCCCCCCCCCCCCCCTTTCCACGGAAAAGTAACTTCTCCAGGGGCCCTGAACTCGTCAAACACAAAGTTGGTGCTGAAAGTTCGCGGAGCGCGCCGATTGGACGCTGGCGCCAAAAGCGCGAAGGTCATCGTCGTGATAGTCCCATCGGCGCGTTCCGTGAACTTCGGCCTTAACTTTGTGTTCGACGAGTTTAGATTCCCAGATGCTGCACTCATGCCGCCAAGGCGCATGAGCGACGGCGGCGTGCCGAGGAGACTGCGGAACAACACGAGATACGTTTGCAAGGGAAGCTTGAGAGGCAATTGAAGCCAACGCGAACGCTAGTGAAACGGATCAAGAACGACGAATTCGGCTGCGACGCCATCAAGACGCCAAGCAAGACGTTAAGGCGAAGACGTCTCGCGAAACGGACGAAGAAAGGCAACTTCGGCTACACCGCGAGCGAGACGCCAAGCAGGAGATACGAGCATCAGCGACGGAACGGCGCAACGACGAGCGATTACAAGCGTATACGGTATCCAACAAAATGAAAGACTCAATCGCTCGTTTAATTTATTCACAGGTGCTGAGCACACGTTGGCCTTAGTCACTTTAATATTTAGAGCGAGAAATGAGCGAAGGTTAATTTACACCATCGCCCCACTTAATGGGGACCGGGCCAAAGCGAATCCTCCACAGCCTCCTGCAGCTGCGTTATCGAATGGGTCGTTCGTATTGTGGACGACAGTGTCGACCAAGAAGCAAGCACCGAATCGGAGACTCGTTCCGCGTGACGGGCAGCGTCGTGTGTGACCACTTGGGGTTCCAGTCGGACGCGAGCGCTGTGAAAGACCGCTTCCCGCGGGGCTACTTGCAGCGTCGTTCCCCGACAAGTCGGTATAGACAGGTTCGTGGCGTCGGTAAAGATAACATGCCTGTCCTGCAGCAACGCAGTACAAGGTGCAAAATGCTCCGCCATTTCAACGACAATCTGTGAAGCGATTTTGGCAACAATATTGTTTTCGTCAACATACCGGATCTGTGAACTACGTGGCCGGAGACGAGAGTAGAAAAAGGTCTAATCTGGTATGAGCGACGCGAAAATAAAACATTTCAATCTGCAAATAGTAAAAAAAAAATAAAAAAAATACAGGGGGACAAAACGAGAATGGGTGACGGTTACGGTTATATCCTAAATGTTTTCTAATGGCGTGGCGACGGAAAAGAATGCTTTCGCCCAGACATGTACAAATTACTCAAAAAAGGTAGTTAAGTTAAGTTACTGAGTATCCACGCCAAAAGTAATTAGAGTAGAGTAGAAATTACGCATTTGTTATAGTAATTGAGTAAACTACTAACTACTGTATAAAGTAGCGAGTTACTTTGAAGTTACTTTCGAAGTTACTTTTTTATATACTTGTCGTAGCAAAATGAACAGCAGTTTTGATCCATGAAAAACCCTGCGAGCCTAAAATAAATGCAGTCATTTTATGGCTTGCGTTTTCACTAAAATAATTTATTCGCTCGCAGAAGCAATTGACTTTCAAAGTTCTTGATAGAAAAGTTTTCCTCTTTTCCATCTAAACACGTCCCCAGCCCAGCCGAACAGACGTTCCACCGACGCGTTGGATGGAATGGCAGCGTTGAATTTGAGAGTGTCGGCAATTTAGGTGTCCGTGACGCAACATGTGAGGTTTGCCTCGGGTAGAGGGTCTTTTATAACAAACTCTCCTCCTGTTTTTTTTTTTTTGGCAAGTTGAGATTGTTTTGACTGGCCCATCTTTATTTCGACGACGTTCTGAGAGCTGAGCGGGTGCACCCGACCGTCGGTTCAAGTCTAGCGTCACGACGAACGACCGCGCGTCTCGATGCAGTGCTAGTGCTACGCTACTGAAAAAAAAGAATATTTTTGGTTTAACAGAAGATGAACCAAAGTATACTTCGCCACTGACGCCGAGTCCAATAAACGGATCTCCCATGAGTAACTCGCAATCCTCGCCGGCGACTACGGTATTCTGACGCTCTTGACACGCAGAAGTAAATCGTTTTTAACAAAGAGGAGGTCACCCTGGCATAGGAGGTCGGATTAAGGACGCGAAGGATTACGTGAACAAGCATCGTCACTCGTACCGTTGCAGCTGGAAGCGGGAATGTGCTCCCATGAACGGATTATCCGTGCCAGAGTTTGTGCGCGGGGACGTCCGGCCTTGCAAAGGCGTATGCGCTGACGACGAAGCGACCATGGGAACAAGCGCCCAGCTGCGAGGTCATTCCAGTGGATTCTCTCGTGGAGCCCCCAAACCGCTTGAGGCAGAACTCACTAAAGGCAGTCAACATGAAAACAACAACAACCCTCGGAGTGTCCCCGTCTTTCACGGTTGCAGCCGGAGGCGCGGCGCCTGCGTGCATTACCGGATTAGGTCAATACCCGACCAAGGCTTGTTAAGCATATCTTCCTGCGTTCGTGCGTGCCAGTGTTATTCTTTAGCGGCTCGTCGTCACCTTCGCCCAAGGACGCCTGTGATGCAGTTTCTACGGCTGCCGAGTGTAAGTGCGTGGGAACGGAATGTGAGGGGGTCCTTTGTTCGGGAGTGCCACTTCATCTGCCAGCGTCTTATTCATTTCTGCGCTCAAACTTCGTTGATGAGCAGAATTAGCACTAGATTTCGAAAGTAGTTAGTAATTTGAGTAGAAGTTACTTCAGAAAAGTAGTTAAATTAAGCTACCAATTACCCAAATCAAGTTGTAATTGAAAGTTACCAAGTTACTCGGAAAAGTAGTTAAACTACAGTAGTTTGAGTAGAGTAGTTGAACTACGTCCAAGTCTGCAGTTTCGCCCATACTGGAAGTGACGATATTTCAAGATGGCGGCGCCCTTGTGAAAAAGGCCTATACGCTAAAGCGGATCTTGCGATCCTTTGATCCGCAGCGCCATTCGTCGACTGGGTACTTTCTTGGTTCCGCTCGATGGGCAATGTTCACATGAAGAGTTGCGTCACTGACTCCGCTATGTAGCAATGGTTGTTTGTTGCGTGAAGTCAAAGAACCTATTTTTTGAGGAACATTAAAACTACACTTTGATGTCGCGAGGCTTTGTTTTTCACGACGTGGCGCGCTCAGTGGAGCACGTTTTGGCAACGCACGTGCGGCCACTGTCCTGGGATCCGTGAAGAAGTGCCGGATTAATGCTTGCGCGCGGAGAAAGTTCGACATCTGGGTTTCATGTGATTGAGCTAAAATTCACTCCCAATGCAAACGCCGACTCTAGGCTTTGTAACGTGGCCACAACGTGAACAGGAATAACAGCCACTAAACAGGGCCACACAGCGAGAGCTTTCACCAAAGAAACATGGCGTGCCGTCGAAATTCCGGGCCTGTCGGCCCGACAGCCCCGCTTTGTGCGCCAAATGAAGTCGGCGTGCCCAGAGGACGTCGCAGCAGCCATAGTCTCGTGGCTGGCGTGACAAGCGAACCAAGACACTTGTTGCTGCTGGGCGCCTCGCGGCACGCCGACAGCCGCGGCGCCCATAAAATCTCGGGCCGGTCCTCGCAGCCGCCCCAACTCTCGCACAAAAAACAGCACAAATAACACACAAAAAAAGAGACAAAGTAGCAAAAGCAAACGGAGCTTTGCGAAGGGAAAGAATCGCTGCGCGGGAGACCATCTTGGGCGCGTGCGGTACGCACTTCACAATACACGTGGCTTTGACAAACTTAACAATCTGGCCCTTCCTTTGCCCTTCCAGCCTGGAGTAGGTTTCTGTTTCGAATCGTGCCTCCTCTCGCCACCTCTCCACCTCGCTCGCTGCCTTTTCATTCCGTGCAGCACGCACCTCGACGTCTTCCAGATTGCTTTTCTGTCGATGTTTGAGTCGACGCGGGCCGTTTTCCCGGGGGCCTTGTTTGTTGGCGTGGCGAGTCCGCTTGTTTTATTTCTCCACTCGATGCTTTACAAGGCCGTAAAAGCGCAGAGACCGGGCTAAATAACTTTCTTCCCTTTTTTTCCCTTTCCCTCTCCCTTCTGTGCCCACACTCCCTCACGACGACGCGTACTCCGAGATTGGGAAGACAACCCCCCGCCTTCACCCATCCTCGGGGAACACGGGCTTCCTTCCCCATTTCTCCCTCGATCGTGCCCCTCGCTCAGAAACGTAGAGTGACGCCTGCTCTCCCACCACTCCCCCTTGCACCTTTTGCGTCATTTTACTTTCATTTATTTGTTCGTTTTTGCTTTGACTGTGTCACCCACAGTGGGTGGTGGTTGCTGGGTGGTGGGCCAGAGGAAATGGAGGGGGGGGGGCGGTCCGGGTTTTTGGCGCGCCGAGGGAGATATGGGTTGTAAAACACGCGGCGGCCCAGATTGAATAAACGCTCGGCAGAAACCGTGAAAACGGCCGTGTCTGCCTTCTGCTCTTGTTTCTCCGACGGACTCGCACGTTTTGCTTTGTCTCGTTTCTTTAGTTCGTTGCTTTCTCTCCGCGTCCTTCCTACCATGGTTTGTTTTAACTTTCGCTCTAGTTCTTGCTGCTGCTGCTGTTTCTCTTTGACGACGGGCCTCGGTTTGCTTTGCTGGCTTGCCACTGGCCGGACCCTTTCCGCCGCAGTGTTCGTCGTCTTTTCTTTTTCTTTCTTAGGGGTGTTAGCGACCCGCTGTCGCGGAAGAAGCCGCTGCCGGGTGAAGTGAGCCCAAGTTGTGATGTGGAACGAAGCGCCGCCATGCGTGCGTGGTTTCAGGGTTGGCTCGTTCGGGGTTAGGGTTAGCATCCCTCGGTTAGCTCGGTTTTACGCCCGCCCTTGGGGTAACGAGTTTGTCCCGTGCTTGCAATTCCAGTTTTTGCTTCTACGATCACGACATGGGGGCATTGGATTCGAATAAATGAGCTGTTTTGTAGGGGTTCAACTCGGGAATCTGATGGTCACGAACTGGCCAAGGACACGCGGAAAGGCTGAACTCCACGGAGCGAACTATGCGACGAATAACCGACGAACTTCACCCGACGGCACGATCGCTTGGCGCGCGAAGTAGCAGAGCCAGTGGGCTGATGCCAAGCGCAGAGCAGAAGCCACCGGGCAGAATTCGTCGATTTTTCGCAGCATATAGACCAGTGTCTGCTCTGTTCCATGGGCGCCGCTATGTTTACTCTTGCTGACGCCGTGACACAGTAAAGGGGGGGGGGGGCTGCGCTTTTTGCGAGATTCCGTTTTTTATCTTCAGAAATCTTCGCATATAACGTAGTGCAAGAATGTCAAAAATGCATAGTCATGAAGCTCCAAGATCGACACCGATGCCGAAAGTGCTCTAAAAAGCTGAATTCATTTTTTGTGCGCAGCCCCTCTGTTGAAAAGAGCCTGGGTTTGAGATTATTATGTCCCATTTTTATCGCTGGTGGCTAGGGTTTCAAACACTGGTCTATTTTCCCCGTGGAGTCCAACATCTAAGAGAACGATCACAATAGCTAGGATGCTGGTTGGGCGTCTGTACAGACGGTTCATCTCATGGCTAATGCCAGCAGCTTGGATGATCAGAGATGGCGATATTTCTAAGACCCCCCCCCCCAGGAGTCTTATGAATTCGCGAACAAATGGGACGCCTGCAAGTGGCGCCTTTGGGGCTATTTCAGAGGTAACGACGTAAACGACACGAAGAAAAGAACGAGCATTCCTACGTGCAGCATTTCACACCCCCACGGTTCAATCGTTGAACAGTCAGAGCGCCCTAAGAACGCTAATATCCTCGAGTTCAACGATGCCACGCAATTGCCCCAGGAACACTACTACCTGAAAATGAAGGAGAATCCGCAATCGTACATAATATGCTTCACAAAGAACCAAGAGCCAGACGATACTGTCCAACATTTTATTGCTGTTATTCGGCATGGAGCATGCACTTATCGGATAGCTCCAAACTTTGAAACCATTTTACACCGAATGTTCTGCGATCGTGTCACCTTCCTTCTCACGGGCGCTGATTAAAACGCCGACAACTAAGTTGCTGAATCATCAAAATACCAAAGTGCAAAACAAAAAAACAAAAAAACACAGAACCAGGAGACATCAATATGTCGAAACATGGCAACGCAGAATGTTGAAAACGTTCCAACATGAAAACACTAACTGTAAATAACACAACTATAATAACAAAAGTCGGATTCTCAAAGCAAAAAAAAAAAGTCAAAATACAAAATTTCTTAATGCGAAGCTGCTAAAATAAAATTCCAGACGTTGAGCATCTTTACGATGAGTGCAATCCATTTTGATTACAGAGATACTGCGACGCACTACGCTTTGTGAACGTGGGTTTGTCTTCCAACTTTGGGGTTTTGCTGTCACTGTCGTCTATTGACTGTACGTACGTCAATAGGTCCTCAGTCTCCGTGCTGATGGTGCGCGATCGTAAATGGGCGGCGAATCATTGCGACTTTCGACGCACCCGTGTTTCAGGAACAGATTTTAATTCGAACTATCCTTAAACGATAACTGACATGCTTAAACATTACTAAATGAACATGGTATCGTCAATGACTTTACACGAATAACGCACATTTAAAGTTGTTTTGGTGTTATCGTAATATATTGTAAATCTCCCTAATATTTCTTTAGTAACACAGCAGGGTATTGCAGGGCTTCGGAACATTTTGTTTCGTTTTAACCACGTGCTTGGTAAAAAGTCAAGAATGATTTCATAATCTCTAACGCACTTCATAGTCACGACAGACGGAAATGCCAACTTAAGTCCTAAAAAAAAAAGTTTTCTACGAGGTATGCTAATGTCGTTGAGCAGACACGATTTTAGTCGTATAGTTACGATGTCTGACTCCGGCGGATTCATAACGCCAAAGCGAGAAAGTCTTGGGACTTTATGGACATGAACTACCGACCACCATTTTGACACGATCGGTGTAGCCGACGATTCTATTGATCCCCACGCTTCACTGGTTGCCAGTATTGATGCTCCTCTTTGGCATGTCTCTGGTTGAACACTTTCCACAAAATCTTTTCACACAAACACAAAAAAAAAACGAAAAGAAAAAAAAATGAAAGAAGGGCAGGAGGCTAACTGAAACACGAGGACCGACACACACACACCGGACGTCGAGGAAAACAAGAATTCGTGTTTTTTTTTTCTTTTGAGCATGGAGTTTTACGACTTTCTGGAGCCCTGTCAGAGACGTGCCGCACCAGATTAAAAGGAAGGAACCCCGGGGCAGTTTGGGTCGCGTGGCGCCTGCGCGACAAAGCGGGCGCAGGCGGCCATGGTGCTTTCTCTTGGCCATTGTGCGCCCGCCGAGCGTGGCTGTACCAATCTGGCCCAGCTTGGGGATCTTCTCTGGCATGCCTCACCCACTTGTCTCTCGGTCTTGTCAGCAGGTGGTTGCTTCTACAAAGGGTCTGGCCACTTTTTTCTTTTTCCCTTCCCGTTTCTGTTGCGTTTAAGACTGAATTTGTCTGTCCGCCTGTCTGTAGTTGTGTCACTCCGAGGCACACGCTTCTGCTCGTTCATGCTTGTGAGCCTGTTTGTGTGCTCCTAAAGGGACCTGTGGTGATTGTATTCGGCACGCGCGCTCTTTTTTCAGTTTTAGTTTTGTTTATGGCCGTTGGGGTAGGGGAGGGGGCGTTGGGGGTGAGGCGCTCGATAAAAAAAAGCTGAGGGTGACGGTTTAACGACCACGGTTTGCTTCAGAGTGGTCTGACGTTGCCGCAGGGCTGCTACAAGATACAAACACACACACACACACAAAAAAAAAAGAAACGAAGAGAGGGCACATTTTTGGGAGCCTTGGGCTTTTGGTAATTGGAGTTGCCTCTTACAAACCGATACGTATATCTTTGCTATCTTTTTTTTCTGAACCTCGTTCTTTCTATGCAACATGCCGCGAAGTTGAGTGTACTAGCTAAGTGCTCGACCAGAGTGTTCTGCGAAATTGTATTGTCCGTCGCGGTTAGCGTTGCACCACAGAGAATCCCTGGTGGCAAAGCGAAACAGGTCAAGTTGAAAGTCATTCGTTTTTTTTTTTATTCCTGTCTGAAATTAACTGAGAGTTGAACTTGTTATCATCGTTTTGTTGGTTTGTGACCTAGTAATACCCATGCGCAGAGACTCGCTCGACATATCGACATATTTTTGCGCGCTGTGAACACGTTTCTCACTCATATTCTTCGTTCACCAAAAATTTAAAGCGCCTTGCAAAATCACCATTTGCAAGCTGCTTCAAATTGGGCTACTGTGCTTGCAAAATGCAATTTTGCAAGTGGCACACTGTCACTAGACTGACACAACCGTGATCTTTTGTAGCCGCTCTGTGACTAGTTACTAGTGCTAACAATTGAGTGCACTGATCGTGTACGCTAGCTTTCGGGCGTGTGTATATGACGTGGACACAAACTTTACAACATATATCATTAACTCTTTACAGTGCAGCAGGTTCCGCGTGCCACAAGATCGCCCTTGTGGCAGTGCCCAACAAGTTTGAGATGGTAAGCGTACAATTTTATAGCGCACGATGGGTCAGATGGACACAAAGATAGATCACCTCGACGCCGTGAGCGCAGCCTAAAGTTCGCGGTACAACGCGCGAACATTCTTTTGTCTAGACAAAACTAGATTTCTTTGGAAACAACAAATAGAACTGGGAAACAACCAATAGCACCGAGGACAGCAAACCTGTGATGATTTGGGAAAAAGCGTGGAGGAAGAGGTGGGGGTGAGGGGAAGGGAAGGGGGAGACATGAAGCTTATTTATGCGAAGGGGGAGCTGCCGCACTTTTGCGGCGTCTTCGAGAATCGCGCTTCCCCGCTGGAGATGTTTTCTTGGTTCCCTTCTTGATCGTCGCCTGGGAGGTGTTTTTCCGCCGCGAAAACGCGGTCTTGATGCGTTATAGGGGCGGTAGGACACCAAAATCTGCATCGCCATCGTGAGGTTAGATTGACGCGTGATGGTGGAGAGGGGAGCGGCGGTCGATAAGTCCGTAAACGTTTGTTTCTAGGAACGTGATGTATGGGAGGAGCGCCTTTGAAAGGATCCTACGGGCGAGGAGAATACCGCTTTAAATCTGTTTGAGTTTGCTTCTGTTTTGAGGAGAAATACACGGCTGGGTCTTTTGCGTTGGAGTGCATGCAAAATGAGATAAAGATTTGGGAGCAATGTTTTGACCTCTGTGTGGCCTTTGAAGTCTTTTTTGTTATTGTTGTTAATGCGTCTATTTTGCGAAGTGCATGTTTTTATCTATCTTCTTTACGCAACGACTTTTGTTGAAGCGATATTCAGCGTTTGTACTGCTCGTTGGGTGTAATTTATGCGGCGAATACGTTTTATATTGACTGCAATAAAACACTTTGCCACCGTGTCATTGTTTTGGCTGTGCAATAAAAGATAAAGTAATGAACTGACTTGGCATGCAACTTCTATTGTGACTGGCCTCGAGTTCCTCAGCTATCAGTGGGAACATTGCTTTCGTTTATCTATTCCTTTTTATATGCTCGCCATGGGGTGGTTGCTTCCTGTCCACATAAAGACCATATACCATGTAATCTACTCAGTGACAGTACAACATTGGGGAGTCGTGAGCTCTTTGTGTTGGATGTATCTCACAACGTCGCATTCGCATTTCAACCCTTCGCATTTCGGTTCATTCCTATTTGAACTCTTACGTTTGAAACGTATTAAAATATCCAAAACGGACCTTTTTTAAATTTGGGCCCATCCTACTTGAGCTACGTCTCTTTTCGTTGCTACTAAATGAGTTCGAAATTCTCGAAACGTCAAACGACCGCCTTGCGTGAAGTATACAACGTCGGGATAAATATTACTAGCCAAATAAAACGTATAGTGTGTGTGTGTGTTGTGTGTTGTGTGTGTGTGTGTGTGTGTGTGTGTGTGTGTGTTTCTTTTTGTAAATCTGAAACCAAAGAGTCAACCGACTTCACTACAAGGTTCATAGATCGCTGCCGTTCAGACATTTGAAAAAAAAAAAGAACAATATTCAAAATTCAAAAGTGAAGTTATTTTTCCACTGACTGCTATATTTTTTGTTATGTCATGAACGCACAGATATTAAAGTGCATGAATATGCCTATCTATTTTCCCGTTGACAAGACTGTGCGCTCACGGTTTCTCGACACTTGCGGCTTTGAATTTTCTCAGCTGTGCATACGTATTTGGAGCCGCTCAGACGAAGCCTTTGAATTATGAAAGCTATAATCCCATGCGCTGGCAGAAGGGCCAACAAGGCACAGAACCAGCACTTTCTCGACTTTTAGTCAATCTAAAGAAACAAACAAATAATTCCAGCCTTAAGAAAAAAAAATTGTTTATATATATTGTAAGGGTGCAAATACAACCGAATTGATCACTTCATTGTCGTCACCAAAGACCCGCTCATCAAACGAGGCAAGTCATCATCGCGATGGGGCAGCGAATACTAGGACGCTCTCGCGGGCATCATTAACTCTTTTTCTGGTTCCAGCTTGACTCACGTAATTTTTCTAACAATATATAAGTATATACCGGGTGCACAATGCCAGGTTTATAATAAGAGACGGAAAAAGCGCGTGGGCGCCTTATTGCACCGGTAGCTTCCTCCTGCTGTACGAGTGGTAACTTTAGTGCACTACTGCGCCTCTCAGGCGCTCAAAGACTTTCTGACAATTAATGATTTAGTGGCGTTAAAGGAAGCTCAACAAGTCTCTAAAATGGGAAACATGTGTCTATTTTACTAATTAAAAGGTAATCAACGAATTTTTGGTAATTACTTGCCAGATTGTGATGCTTGTTCCTCCCCCCCCCCCCCCCAATGTTCGCCGTGCTCAAGAAACACACAGTGAAGACGGCATTCACTTAGCAGTAAAGACGCCTTCTTAAAAAATCAGTTTCGAGTAAAAAAATAACACCCGGAATATGCGTGTAAGTACTTTTATTGCAATTTTGTCTTAGGCATTACCTCTAGTTACACGTAATTATCTACAACCAGAATTACTTGTGCTATAAATGAGCAACTGCGATTGCAAAATACTCGTGAGAATAGTAAAACTGGAGTAATATAATTACGTAACTAAATTACTTTCCTAATATGCGAGAAACCATCGCCCTACTCTTAGCCATGGCTAGACAGTGCATGGTCCCACTTCTGAGCGCGAGGTGTGTAACTGTCGACTCTCGCGAGCCGCGATCAATAAATAAACAGCATAAGACAAAGAACCCGGCAACGGCGGCCATCTTGAATACGTGTCGCTTGGTCGTACTGCAACACATGGGAATCTCGGAACGATGTTTGACAATCACGAAGACTGGGCTGATAATTTGCGGATGAATAAAGCTATTATTCATTTAAGCCACTTAAAACACAAGAAACCTAAAAAAAGGCCCAAATAGTTCACCCAAAATATCTTAATATTTTTTACCTAAGCTATCCAGCAAGCGTGCGACCACTCATTCGGTTGCCTTTCGCAACCCTTGACTGTACTGTAGTTTGAATATATCGTGGTTACTGGTCGGTACCCTTTATTACAACTTGTATATTATAGTAACTAAAACTAAAACAGATCTTAAGCTCTTTCTATTGACGCACGCTTAAAAGTTTAAACAAAAGGGGACGCTATGGAGTACTCTGCCTTCATATGTAGTATATTTGGAAAAAGTATATATAAAATTAACGTGAGCACAGCTATTAAACATATTTGTATTGCTTCATAACTATGCGGATTTGTAGTGTAATGCTTATTAAGACTAATAACGTGAACTGAACGACATATTGGTAGGTTCTTCCACAGTGAATTTAGAAAATAAACAGCACAAGACGTATATTCGAACACAATCAGTATATATGTTTTCACGTAGGAGAACAACTTTGTCGAAATTAATAATCATAAAAAACTATAACGACCAACCAAATAATATTTTTCTAATGACAAATTGATAATTACCAAAGGTATTCCAAAATACGTGACGGTGATGGTATGGCGTTGTGCGGAGCAACTATTAGACAGTTCAGTATAACTGAGAAAAAGACTATAAATTAGCCATGGGCGTAAAAAAACACACACACATGACGCGAGTAATAGACTAATTGTTTTTTTTTAATCTCCGCCGGTTCAACGTTTTACTTCGGCACAACTCTCTGCAGCAACTACAGGTATTTGTAGACAAAAAGGGCTTCCAGCAATTCTTAAAATCGAGCTTCAATAATATTTTTTCTGCTCTTAAAAGACAAAACAAAAAATTTATCAATTATAAAACGTGATATTACGCCGGGACTGTGTCATAAAGGAGGCAACGTTTAGTAGAAAGAAGAAATAGGAACAGACAACGTCTACATTTTAGCGACATTACCTGGCCCATTTTTTTTCTACCACTGTACACATTCTTTTTGAGCTCTAGTCTCGGATTACTACTTAAAAGGGATTTTTAGTGAATCGTTACGATACCTCCGATGACAATACCCCATGACAATACCCTATGACAACAGCATGCATGTGGAAATGTGTGGGTGGAGTTTCGGGTCGATATACTGGTAATCCCTAATATCACTGTGGTTAACTACAAACAGGTTGCCTGCGTAATAACTGCATTTTCGACACTTACTAGTCAAAACACTCCAAATAAAAAAAAATATAAAAAATTTACAAACTTTGCAAATGTTTTAGTGTAAATATCGAAAAGAAATATAGTTAAAAAAATTGGCAGAGTTTGTACGTCAGGATTGTAATTTCGGTCTTAGTAGGCATAAGCCTTAGTAGATACAAATATCTTGCTTCATATCTTGTTTCAAGCGTTACCCTATCTTCAAAATGACTAGACGACCCCATCCGAGGCTAGCAGTTGACGTTTTGTTGTGTCCAGCGATACAAGACATTTCTTCACATATGCCATCCCAATCCTTTGTGTTCCTCTGCTTGGACACAGAGACATCTGACTTTCTTTTATATTGATTCCCGGACGGCAAGGACCATTTGTTCTCAAGAAGGCCATCTCCCCATTTTCTTTTCTTTTCGCATCGGATGTCGATCATCGTCCAGTTGCCCTTATTGAAAGATCGGCGTTGTCGATTTGTATTTTAAGCCCAGGCTCAATCGAGTCTCCCAACGATTCTGGATTTCAAAACGAATACAAAAAAAGTTACCAGTTTGTACATTTATTTTTCGTTGAAGACAGAACGAAGAAGTGAACATCGAGATGGGATGCATAAGAAAAGCTCATGATTTGAATCTCGCTTTATGTAGGATATTTATTTCAGGCCAATACCGTCCCGAGTGACGTTTGGAGTATTGTGTTTCCATATTCTGCTCTTGTCGCTCAAACCAACTTTCGTTCTGAATTTCTAAAAAAAAAAAAAAAAAAAAAAAACACTGGATGTGTCGAGAATTCTTATTTTAAATACAGTTGCCGGTGGGTTGAATGTTTCCTCGTATTGTCATTTGCTGATGTCAGTCACAAGAAAAGCCTAATACGTTCAAAGCTGAGACCCTTAGTTTAGGGAATGAACAATCAAATTAAATTTTAATGTTCTAACTCTCTTCTAAAATAACCCGAGTTTAATTTAATGCTTTTAGAATAAAATTAACATGGTAGAGGGATGTCTCCTTTTGATAACTTGGGCTTGAATACATAAAGGTTCTTTATCTCGATCACACGTATTGATTTCTCCTTTTATACCATATCTCGTTTAAAGCGAAGATGACAACTAGCGAATTCTGAAGTATTCTTGAGCACTTTAGAGTTTTCATGTTGTCAAGTAATTAATCAAAGTCCAACAAAAATGACACGTTCAATTAATGCCAGGTTTGATGTCGTGGCATCACATTCTCATCGCACAGAAAAACGACACTATCTGTTACAAAAGCACACGTCCAGCTTTGCATGCTCTCTTTCTATATCACGATATTGTTAAACTCACTTCATGCTGTCGAGTATCTAACTTTTATATCTTTAGCTTTTGAAACTCCTATCGTTTTAACAGTTTTTTTACCCTCTTTGTCGATTATTTTATAAAGTGCCAAGAAATGCTTTGAGGAAATATACTGCAATCATTACACGTAGCCCCACTGAGATTTCTACTTAATGGACGCCCTAAAAGTCTACATGGTTGTGTAATTGTTTTTTTCTCCTGAAACTGAAAGAGAACATGACAGTTAAAACATAAAAAGCCAGTTCTAAGTGCCACTAGTTTTTTCACTTCGTAAAAGCTTCTTCAAAACGGTGTATCTTTTTTTATAAGCCGTTTGGTATACTACGATGCATCAGCATCAGTAAGAAATAAGATACGATGGACGTGACGTTTTCTATAACTGAGGGCAGTCTTCATTAAAAACCGATTCGTTCTAAAGTGGCGCGTGCGATGTTGTTAAAATGCGAGTGCGTCGAAGATCCCTTAAAAATAGTTCTTTTTTTTCGATTCCACTCTCCCCTCAACTTTCTAAAGTTTTCACTGCCCGTTGTCTTTTTTTTTATTTTCTTCGGACAATTTAAAAGAAATTCTTTTTGGATATATATATATATATTTTTTTTTGTCGGCATATTGCTGTCCACTTTAGCGGAGTCACTATCGTACACTGACCCGCTTCAAAACAAGTTACTTTCCTCAATTCAGGATGATGTATGGTCCCTACGTGCCGTTACCAAAACATTGTATTTTTGTTTTATTTTGATTCTTAATATATAGCGTAGGACTGTGCTCATCTTCGAAATTTCTTTTTGCAGGGCGATTTGTATTTAATATGCTCGGGAGGAAAGTACTTTGGATGAAGAAGTGGAACAGCAGATGTGAGTAATGGTGACGCTCCTAGTCCTAGTAGTATTGACATCTTCTCTTCGACGACATTCTTTCCATTTTTCGAATTGTGTGCTTGACGTACTAACTGGGTCTGTATCTCTGCTCTTTTTCATTATGTTCGTCGCATCGCTCCGGACGAGAGATGCGATGCGAGCGATGCGACAAACACTTTAAGGTTGAGCTCGCCACGTCTGTACATGTACGTGAGCAGGCACGTAGCCAGGGGGAGGGGGGGGCATGGGGCCCAGGCCCCCCTCCCCCCCCTCGAAATCTTCCATTTTGCCGGGAACTCCTCTCCCCCCTCCCCCTGCATAAGCATTTTGTCATGGGCGCCCCCCCCCCCCCCGAAACAAAATCCTGGCTACTTGCCTTTACGTGAGTATAATTAGACGCCCATCTTTACTGTACACTGCTCGACACTATTAACGTAAACAACCTATCGCCACTTCTTTTTTTTCTGGTTTAGAATGTAAAGGAGTCACTTAAACTACTAGTGTGATGGAAAAGGCTTCTTTGGGGTACTAACATAAGCGGTAGAGTTTGGTGTCCACCATTGATGAGAAGGCCTTGCCACCATTGATGACATTGCCACGATTGATGACTTATGCATTTTTAAAGACGCTCTACTTAACTTGTTATTTTTTTATATATGACTGTGCTTATTTTGCCTGCTGTTACTCCTTTGTATGTCCCACTCCCCTCTGTAATGCCTTCGGACCTTGAGGGTAAATAAATAAATAAATAAATAAATAAATAAATAAATAAATAAAAAAAGGGCCCTTGAATGTGCAAAGCAGAAAGCGGCGATGTCGTGTTCTCGCTAACTAACTTGAAGCCAATTTAGAGGCCGCTCGAGGTTAGTCTACGGTGTACGAAAAGTTCAAATCGGCGCGTATTTATATACTGTACCGTGTGTGGCTGGACCTGCTGTTCTGTCTAACCGAGACACTCCTGACGACGACTCGGACTAAGAGTTGTCTTAAAATAAAATCTTTATCTCTCTCTCTATCTATTCTCTCTCTCTCTCTCTCTTACTTCGTATGTTTGACTGACCCTCCCACACTACAACTGTTGAGATCCTAAAGTTTGCTGACAATGAAATGCATATATCCGAAAGAATATGCCACGGTTTGTCGTAGGATACAACGGTGCGCTTCCCTTCATTTCGTGAGTCAAAATAGCACCACGAAAAAAAGGTGGGACTTCAGAGTGTCGAGTTGGGCTCAACTTGATACTTCAGCTGTTACCAGCAAACCAATAAAAGCGATTTTCACACACGGCGGATGAAAGAATTCCATCAGTTGGCAAATATAGTATTGGTATTACTCCAGACTGATGACGAAACCCTTTAGGCTCTGTTATGCTCCGACGTAACGCGTGCGCGCGTGCGAGCGCGTCACAGCGACGTCACGTCGGCGAAAACCCGACGCTCTATACTCCGGCGTCGTGGCGTAACCGGCGCGACCGGCGGCGTTCGACGCCGCCTGACCGCCTCGACGCCAAAATGGAGCATGCCGTATTCCGCGCCGGCCGCGCCAGCGACGCCGGACCAGGATGCATCACGCGCTGGCTCCCGGCAGCCCTCGCGCGGGAAGCGCGGCGAATACGAGCAATAGCAGACGACAGGAGCACCACTCCGTGTGGCGTCATGTTTGAAGAATCGGACTCGGTCGTCGAGAAGCTGATCGAGGAATTCGTCCTCACCCGTGTGTCTACGACACGAGGAAGCTTGAGTACCGTAGACCGTGCGCTTGTCAAAGATGTACCGTATGTACATTGACCGCCTACGCTTGCGGCGCAGGCGGTGCACCAACAGTGCAAGCGCGAGTTTTCGTCGTGCAAGGTACGTCCACGCCATCGCTCGAACTTGGCGCTCAAGAAGCGCGAGAATTTTCGTCTGCTATTCGAAACGAAAAGGAACCGGAAGTGGCGCACTCTCGCAGGAAACGTGCCCTCGTAGTCAGATTCTGCGCATGCGCCGCGCCGGCGGCCCACCGACGCGCGCCGCGGGAGCCGCCAGGGCCGCCGGAGTATAAAGAGGGCGAATTTTTGACGCGCGCGGCGTGACTGACGTGACGTAGCCGACTTCGGCCAGCGTTCGCTGGCGCGCGCGTTACGTCGGAGTATAACAGAGCCTTTTGAGTTGCCGCGTGCTGGAAAATGCAACAGCGCAGAAATCATCCTGCGATTCATACAGGAATAACTGATTCTAATGTACAAGGTAAATTTTATAAAATTTACAGACTGTTAAAAAAATAAAAGCTACACTAATCTGGTTCATGCAGGTCAGTTATTACGGCGCGGGGGCATAAGAAACCTAAGGAGCTAGAGTTTGATAACTGAAGTTTTAGTAAGTGAAAATAAACACATGGTTTTCTTTAGAAACTTGCTGAGCGTCACCGAAAACTACCGTAAGCAGTTAATTTGAGTACAACATTTGGAGCGCGAGGAGGTGGGCGGAGGTGACCTAAAGTGACCACTCATGCAACAGGCGCAAGGCTGGCGGCGCAAAGACGTGGATGTTAAAGGGGGTAACGATTTCCAGACTTCGGTCAAAAATTTGTGGAAGTTGCCGTCTGACACTTCTGAAGTAAAGAACAGAAAACCGATTTCGCCTGCGTGTCCTAGTTGTTGCGTAAAAAAAAGATAAATATTGGCATTTCGGGCACCCCTCAACTCACTCCCAGCCTTCAGGGTCACACCTGGTCGCACTCCCAGTGACGTCATTCGGAGTGCCGTGTAGCTTCCCGTGTGCTATCTCGGAGGACGCTTCCTCTCCCTCCCTCCGCTGACATTAGCGGGCGTTAGGCTGCAGCTTAGAGCCGAGCGAGGTCACGTAATCTTTTTGCCGTAGTTCCTTCGGCCGCCACTTGGGGTTGCAGGTGGGGAAAAAGCTCGACCTTTGCTTTGCGATTATGCAGCGGAATCGTGACATTTTTAATGAAGGAGGTGTTTTTTCTATCCTCTGGGACATGATAAACAACGTAAAAATGACAAGATGCAAATTCTTTTAATCATAAAATTGTTGCACCGCCCCTTAAGATGTGGTGGGAATCATCCGCGTTTTCGCCGCACTGCGAGCCTTACCTGTGGCCCGTTTGCAACTTTAGCTCACCTCCGCGCTTCCCACGACCTGTAAATATTTTTAACTTTTACTGATTGAGTGATTTTCGACTATGCTGAGCAAGTCTTTAATTAAAACCATTTGTGTATTTTTATAAATTAAATGTGAATTAAGAAATATTAGTTTAATATAGTAGTTATCGTGAAGATTAATATCCTATATTATGTCCTCCTGGCCGTATATCTCCTGCACATACCAGATTAGTGTATGCTCGCGGATAACTTTCTCTGGCATATTGAAAGAAGTGAAGACAGCGCGTGCCCAGCTTTGATGGGCGCTCAAGATGCGCAAACGCACGTGCTCCCATAGGTTGACTGAAGAGCCACAGAAACTGGTCCGGGAGTATATCTTTAAGGTATTTTTAAACAGATCTTTGAAGCCTAAAACAAACGCGCACAGTGTATAGGTAGCTTCATTAAATCTTTGGCTCATAAGAGCTCAGGCACTTAACATCTCCACACACACACACACACACACACACACACACACACACACACACACACACACACACACACACACACACACACACACACACACACACACACACACACACACACGCGCGCGCGCGCACGCACGCACGCACACGCACACGCACACACACACACACACACACACACACACGTGTGCCGTCCCTCGCTGCCAAACCCCACCGTTGTTTCCAGACCCGACCAGGCCTTCGCGGCGTGCCCACTCGCCTTGCAGTCCGCGCCCAAGTTCTCTGCCTGTCTTGCGTGTCATTTTCTCAGCCCAGACACATACTCCGTTCCGCCCTGCGACGGACTGCAGACGGACTACCTGTTCCACTCAAACTCACAGGGCATTGGGTTGGCTCCGATGGCCCCTAGGGGCCGCTCTGGTTCAGAGTAAGGTGAAACAGAGTACACAATCGACGGCTCCGGACATACTTCCCTATCGGCTGTGTCGGTCAGAGGCCCGAGAAGAGTAAAATAAGAGACCACAACATGAGAACTCGTCTCTTTGGCGCGTGCAGTGGAAGGGTTGACCTTCGAGCGGATGTTCCCTCGCCATGGAGAAAAACAAACAGCCACAAAACAACAACAACAACAAACAACAACAACAACAACAACAACAAAAAATAACAACAACAACAAAAATAACAAGAACAACAACTACAACAACAACAACAACAACTACAACAACAACAACCACAGTAGACAACAACAGTAACAACAGCAACAACAACAATAGCAACAACAGCAAACACATCAACGATATCAACAACATCAACATCAACAGGATTTTGAGAATACTATTGCACACTTCAATTTTAGTTATGCTATGCGTATAGTTTCTATCATTTAGTAATTTGTATGCTGTATGAATTGACTGAACGTAAGGAATAATTGCAGTAATGTATTAAGAGTTTCATAAAATTAACGAATAATTTTTAAAATAATCCAGTGCAAAGACTATGAAATGAAATCACGTAGCTAGTTATGCGGAGGGCAAAAGTTCGTCTGCTTCTCGCGCAGGGGGTAGCGGTGACGTCAGAACGCCGAGCCCTGATTGGCTGATCGCGGTCCCCTATCTGAGCGTCGTCTGCTCCTTTGCAACGTCGTCTGCTCGCAACGTCGTCTGCGTCTGTCTTACCTTTCCTGCGACTTTTGCAAGTGGAGAGGCCAGATTCACGAAACTATCTTACGCCAAAAATATGCGTAAGACAAAACTTAAAAACAAATTCGTATTCACGAACCGAAATTTTCGTAAGTTTTGCGCAGGTTACGACAAAATCCTACGACAGCTCCGAAGCTACGCACTTGTTACGATCATATCAGCATGGCCGACAGCGTCGCGGTCGCGACGACCAACGGACGTTTATTTTTCTACGTGCGCTTCTCTCGCGTCCCGACTTCAAGCAGCAAGAAAAAAGTAAAAAGTACTTGAACCAGACCACGACGAACAAGAACGCTGGATCCACAAACACCCGGGAAAAGCTCCAACGGCCACGATTCCACCGACACCGACCAAGCGAACTCGGCAGATAGGCCTAGCAGCCACTCCGACTCGGTGACCGTCTGCCCACGACCGGCTGGCGTGCTGAATGTAATGTGCCCGCGCGACCCTTGTGAACCCTTCCCGTATTATACTGTGATCACTGACCTCAATTTTAGATTAAGAGGTCAATCTCTTCCTCTTGTCATCTCCTTGTTTTCCGAGGCAACGGTGACTCTCGCCGGTGAAAAAGCGGTGAATATCCGACAGACGCAGGAAAGGTAAAGGAGCCATCGCTTTGACTAGCAGACGTAAAGCAGACGACGTTAACTGCGCCAACCCGCCGACGCCGTTAAAGAATGAGGAGTCTTGCCGCACACGAAAGGGGGAAAAAGTATTTGGGAGGGAACTTGCGGACACTAACACGCTCACTCTCGGTTCTTAGCAAACAAACCTCGGCGTCTCGGGACACCTCGCAGTGAGTACTTTGACTTCCCTCCTTGATGCGCGTCTGCTAGTTGTTCGACAAAAACGACGAACCGCTCGAGTTATTTCGTCTGCCTTCTCTGAAAGGCGAAGTCGAGCTCGCTCGTAAAGACCTGCACTTCCGAAAGTCGCAGGAAAGGTAAGACAGACGCAGACGACGTTGCGAGCAGACGTTGTTGCAAAGGAGCAGACGACGCTCATATAGGGGACCGCGATCAGCCAATCAGGGCTCGGCGTTCTGACGTCACCGCTACTTCCTTTCTCATGCGCAGAAGACGAAAATGAGCCCACTTGCGAGGCGTATTGCCACCCAAAATGCGACGTGGGAATTACAAGATTGTGTGAAAAAAATAATGAATTAGTTCTCAAGTCCGCTCTGAACATTTCAGCAGCAGAGTGCACAAATAAAACAAATCTCAGCGTCACTGCTCAAAAAATAAATTCGTAACCCATAATAAAACTATACTTAATAATGAAAAAAAAAAAACACCGCCATAGCACAAATAAATTTTTAATGCATCAGAGTAAATTCAATATTCGAAAACATGGTTGCTCTTATAGACACAGACACGCGTTTTCAAATATTCGTAACCTACTCACTCAGCTAGGCATTGATTAAGTTCAATATTTAGCTTCGAATTTCCAAATTGTCGTTAGCATCTCCTATTCCGGCCGTACTGCTATTCTTATCGCATTTGTACTTTCCTTCGTATTTTCATTTGCATTCGTATATATTCACGTGCAATAGATAATTTTATTTGATATTATTTAACAGGGGAACTTTAAACGTTCTATACGCTTAAGGTTCTCAGCAAAGTATCAATGAGCTGAATTATGACAAATGCTTCTTCACAATGAAAGTTTCTGCATGATTTTACGTGGCTTGTATGATTGCTCATATTTAACGCCTGAAAGCGTTTACTGAATGCGGTCTTATATCCGTCTCAAATTTATTTTCTATTTAATTTAATTAACTTGTCATTTTTGGCTCATCAATGGGCAAGAAAACGCAAACCAGAAAACCCTGCAATAATAATAATAATAATAATAATAATAATAATAATAATAATAATAATAATAATAATAATAATAATAATAATAATAATAATAATAATAATAATAATTTATTTCAAAGCCCCAGCATGTCCACGTCACAAGTCAGGTTCGTCAAAGCCATCCAGGGCTTGTATGACTGAACCTATCTGCAGTGGCCTCAAAAAATAACTATGCCACGTACTAAAGAAATTTGTGTCAGTTCTAATAACATTTGTGACACATTAAAAAGACTGACTCAAGGGAAAGCACCTATACACACACCTGCACATATGCACAAACACACAAGCCGGTCCTTGTCACAATTGAAGAAGGTCTTGATAGATGTTATGTTCTTGGTGTTGTGGATCTTGAAGCAGAAAAACTGGGTAGTGAAGTCGTGTTGATTCACTCAAACATAACCCAAATAAAATAAAATAATAAAATATGGTGTTAAGCATTCTTTAAAAAAATGCGAAAAATTGTGAAATAAAATTTTGACGGATTACAGGGCCTCGTTGGTAGATAAAAGATGGCGAAGCGCTTTTTTGAGTTTCTTTTTGGATGTGAAGTTGAAGAAGTCGGAAGGTAAAGAATTGAATATCTGAGGGACATAAAAGGATCGCAGGTTCTTGCCATAGCGGGTGTAATATACTGGAACAAGAAACCGTGAAACCGTTCTCAGTTCTCGTGAATTAGGTCGAAGTGTTCTAAAATCCTTTGTCCAATAGTGCCTTAGTATAACTGATTCCAAAAAGAGTGATTCGAAGGTGGGCATAAATAAGGCATGAAAAAGATTCACGTTTGGGGTTGTAGGTTTGTTATTAACCTCTCGTACAATACTTTTTAAGATATTATTTACTTTCTTATGCCATAATCCAGAACATTGGCCGAAAACTGTAATGCCATACCGAACTATACTATATCCTAAAGAGTAGGCTAAGAGCTTGCGAATTCCGAATGGCAAAAACGACTTAATCTTGTAGAGTAAGCATAGGACACTTCTTAATAATAACAATAATAATAATGGTAATAACAATAATAATGGATCCTGTTCAGACAGTACGAGGTTTGTTGTGACAGCTTCGGCAATAGGGAGCTCCATTTGGTGAAAGTCTAGCACCGTGTGACCTCTGGTCACGCTAACCCTGATCTTACGAATATATGAAAACAGTGCAAGTTGAACTGTAGGGTCGGAGGCTTCCCAACTGCAAGACACACGTACCGGGTTGCCGTTTGAGCTTTGCGAGTCGTCATATGACAAAGCACAGAACGAAGCCAGACGGTGTTTGTTGTATTGCGCGAGGGTCGGTCGGACGTTCCATAGAAGTCGTGTTGACTCGACTCGACGATGTGTTACGCGCTCCTCTGATGCTCGCTTTGAAGTTTGATCTCGGAAGTTGCCGAGACTAAACTATCCCGTCGTGTTACGAGATCCTCTGCTCTGAAGTGACGTCGACGCCGCCGCGCTGCTTCGTTGTTTACGTAGTTTGTCACCCACGCGGTTAGCGTTTGCAAGTTATGTCTCGCCTGATCTGGCTGTCGGCGTCCCTCCTCGAATTGGAGAGCGTACGTTTATTCTGTCATCGAGACGGTACGATAATATTATTACAAAAAATATATCATATCATCCTATCCCAAGAGAAAAACGCCTCTTCGATCCCGTTTGCATTTGTTCACGCATCAATCGTACGCTCAAAGTTGGCATTCCTCATTGTAGAACATCTGCATACATAAACGATTTATTCCTACCTAGAACATTGTCAGTGTAAAACCATTTATACCCATAATTAATATCAATATCATCGTTAGATTTGTTAAACACTGCCCTTATTATAAAGCAGTGATGGCTGAGGCGAGGTGGTGTAGATTTATTATTTTGTTAAACCACATTCGACGCTGTAAAAAACAAAAATCCAATGTAGGAAAAAAAAGAGAAACAGAATGACAGACAATTTTATATTCTGACGGAAGACATTGTTCTTTCTTTCAACTTTGAATTATTCTTGTTTTCCACTCAGTCTCAGCCTCTCAAGTGCTTTAAAATATAGTGCTATTACTAACTTTTTTGCGTAAGTGTTCAGGGACTGCGTTTTTGTCCTATTTATAATGCTTTTTAGCAGTCTTGGGCAATTTGCTTCTTAAAAGTATTTTAGTTACAGTTACTTTCCTAACATATGTATTTCAGTTACAGTTACTTAAAATAAAAGTAACGCGTTACAGTTACAATCACTTCGGCAGAGTAACTGAGTTACTTGCAAGATACTCATGTGTATGCAACTATGAAGACATGAATGACAGAACAAATTGAGCAACATTTAAATTTATTTACGTCAACCACGGCGAACCCGGGCAGCTACCCAGGCCCCTGGGGGAGGGCAAGTCGGCCAATAGAAACACGAACTCTGATCCCATGGTTCGGCTTTGTAGAGAGGAGCATGGAGACAGCAGGTGCTTCGCAGCGCACGTGCAAATAAAATGTAGCTTCGCGGGCGACCCCGTCGTATTGTCCGGCGCCGAATGGTTGACCGTGTTTAGGGAGTTTTCGTAGACCGCGTTTCCCCCTCCGCTAGGCCCTCCGCAACGAAGCCGCTAATGCGCCTGCGCGCCGATGGCCTTGACTGTAGAGTTCCGGGCATCGTAGTGGATTGCGGAAAGCGTTGTGGGACAGAAGAAACGATCTACGAAAACTCCCTAATGACCGTGTCTATGCGTCTCCGCGAGTCGAGTTTTTATTTTTGACGCTTGCGGAGTGGGTGAGGGGTTGGGTGCTTGCGGAGATCGGAAAGGGTGAAGACGGAGCGAGAGTCAAGCGGAGAGGATTGAAACAAAAACAAGTCCAAAATTGGCGTCAAAAGAAAAGAAAGACAAAGGTGCAAAAATGCTTGCCCCCTGCGCCGAAGAGTCTGCAGCAAACGAAACACTATTTATTGTTTTATTTTTGCTTTTTCTGTCAAAGGACTAACTCCGTCTCTGATCTTACAGGCTCGACGCCACTGTAGCCATCAAGAGAGACGGGGTTAATTTTTTACGAAAAGTAACTGTAACTTTGCCGTTACTCTTTAGTTACTTTGACAAAACAGTAATTTAGTTATCGTTACAGATACTTTTTTGAAAACATAACTAGTCACAGTTACAAGATACCAAAAGCAGTAACGAGATACAGTATCTCGATACTAATAACGCGATACTACCCGACTGCTTTTTAGTTGTTGTTTAGTCATTTATTCTCCCCTTGTAGCGTGCCCTAGATCCTGAAGGTACTATATTAAATAAACAAATAAATACATTATAAATGAAGGATAGACGGCGCATTGTTGGTGTGCTTCCGAAGCACACTAATATTTAATTTAACTCAACAAAAATAAAATTTCTGCTATTAAACTTTTTACAATATATTAATATTGTGTTCTATTTTCTTTTACAAAGCAATCTACACAGAAAAAAACACGAAAAACAACAACAAAGTCGTCCGAATGTGATTTTAACGCCTGCATGTAAGTTTTTTAACGTGTAATGACACGTGCGATATTCTACTGTAAATGGTCAATCTACTCAGGTGGCTAACTTTTCCCGTTTACGGAACACCGCTAACGACAACCACCTGCCGAAGGTGACAGGGCTTGAACTTCGAACCCTTCGAGTTGAAATCAAGCCATTGGACAATCCGTCCCGCCGCTCGCCCTCTCGCGGACGAACCAAGAACAGGAGGAGCGCGGACGGCGGCGGAGACGGTGGCAGGGACTATCGGTATCGCTGCTGCCGTTACCGGTCGGGTTCTGGTCCGCGTCTTCGCGCATCATTAAAATTTAACAAAAAAAAAGAAAAAAAAAAGAAAGAAACACGGAGTGCTTTAAATTAGAAGCTGTTGTGTTCCGCGTCACATCTTTTAATCATCAAGAGGCTCACTTTTTTAAGGCATGTCAACGTCTCCGTCACCCGTCATATATTCATGCCCTGACCGCCTTGTATTAGCAGCCAAATAAATACATTTTCAGCATCACTGAGCGGCGTCAGCGAGCAGGCGCGCGGGAAATCCTGTAGAATCTGTACCACGTACCTTCCGCCATCTTGGAACGACCGGCCCGCCAACTATTCGTCGTCACTACAGCCCGCCGCTCGCCCTCTCGCGGACGAACAAAGAACCAGAGGAGTGAGGATGGTGGCGGAGACGGTGGAAGGGACTGTCGGCCTTAGTGCTGCTGTACTGTTTGGTCTGTTCGCAGTTTTCACGAAAAAAAATAAATAAAAACCCGAGTGCATTAAAATAGGAACTGTTGTGGTTCGCTTCCGCAACAGCGTTGCACAAAGGTCGTGAATGTGTAATTTCGTCGAAAGGTCGAAAGGTCGTCGATGTCTAATTTAATTAGGAACTTTTTGTACAACGCATACGCCGCGAATTTCGGGTCCTGTGGTCGCCATGCACAACCTGTGCTCAACGTGACGGCAAAAGCACCCGCTAGTAGTTCAAAGATCTCGCGCACGATCTACAAAATGTTTATTATTTCCTCAAAGTAGGAGAGAACTGCTCGCGTAACGGTACATCGAGTGATATACATCGGGAGTGGGTTCGCATTTTATGCGCCGAAAGGTCGTGATACAAATCATGACAGTTTTCTCCAAGCACTTCCAAAGGACGGACTACGCGTACCTGTTTTCAAATGATTACAAGGGCAAATAAAGGAACGCTTGTACCATAATTAAGCGTGTCTGTGTGCCGATCGTGATGTGTGCTTAGAACGGGCAGTTTTGGCGAGACAGGCCTCGACGATGCGAGTAATACGGTACACAGGTGTAGTATACTGTATATTTTAATGTTTATTTTGAGAGGGTAATAAAGAAAACCTCCAAACACGCCGATGGCGTTATTAGGCAGTTCTTGCATAGTGTTACCGCATGCTACCGTAGGCACGGCAACGCTCCTGACGTGGGCTGGAAGTCAAGCTTAGAAGGTGCAGCGCTAACTTCTGGTCGCAATGCCTCAGCACTATGCTAAAACTGCCTACTGGTAACCATGCCGCAGGTTGAGCACGTGTTGTGATACACTAAAATAGCGATATGGTGTGCAGTGAGCTGCGAGCCTCTGACACAGACATCAATACTGTGAAGGCTGCACTAGCGGACCTTGGCGATCACCATGCGTGGCTCACGTTTTAGAGCACTGGTGACCTGGTGCAGCGCAAACACCACGATATTTTCACCACCAAAAGAATATTTTTCCACACACAATGACGTGATCGGCGCCAAATACACGCTCGCCTTCCACAAAGCCTCATAAGTTCTGATGTTTCCGCAGCTTCTAAAAAAGAAAAAAAAAGAAAACATGCTGGTTTTTTCTTACGTTCGTCAACATCTCCGTCACCTGCAATACGCGCCTTTCCGGACCGTTCCACATTTTCAGCCAAATAAATTAATTTAAGCACGCTGACCAGCGTTAGCGAGCAGGCGCACGGAAAATCTATCTCCGTCTCTTCCGCCATCTTAGAAGTTGCGAATAGACCAACAAAAATCTCTGACGCCACGCCCCTGGCGTGGCGCTGCTGTCTGCACCGCGCATGCGCAGATAGATCGCCTCGGGCGAATCGGGTTTGGGCAAACGAGGGTTTGTTTGTAAACAGTGTGCTGGAGTTGCGAATACGTGCGATTACGTGATCCAACATTGGAGTGCACATTCAAGATTTCAATGTGGTCAAGCGAATTTTTCAGGCTCTCAATTGGAGGTATATCTCACCACATTGCCGCGAAAACAGAAATCTGAAACACGCGTGTTTCAGTTGTTCGGTGGACGCGGAGAAGCACACGCGCGATCGAAACACGGGAGTTTTTATAGCCTGGGTTCCTTTAATGCTTTGAATCATGAATCTTGCTGAAGCATGATTCGTAACATCAAATGTCCAACGAAGATGGGCGAAAACCGTCTGGCAAACACGCCTGAAAGGGGGTTTAAAGAAAGCTCTTCGCGTAATACGGCAGTTCTAGCATTCCAACCATATCGCATCACCACAGGCATTACCGCGTATGCGTGTCGTTTTGTCGAGCTCGGTGCAGCGACCTTTTGCCTTTTTCAACGAGCGCTAGGTAATACAACCAGACGAGAAAGTGAAGAAGCTGGAAGCGGTACTATACAACGCGCTACCGAATGTCGCCGCTACTGTCTCGTTCACTTTGAAGTTCCGTCAACACGTCTGATTGACAACGTCGTTCGATACATTAGGTTCGTCCTGGAGCGCGGTCGGCTTCCGTTTGAAGACACCACTCCGCTCCAAAGGCTATTCCGAGGTTTTGAACGGCAGTAACCCTTTGAATCGGTAGCCCTGTGCCCCGAGGGGGCAGTGATAGCCCCACGAAAGCCAGACGACGGAGAACAAAAAAATAAAGATAGAGGGGTGATCCTAACAGCCCGCCAAGGTCAGGCCGCTTGTAGAAAACCACCAGACTTTTAAAAAGAATAAAAAAAGGCTGTTGTTAAAAAGAAACATTTTTTTTTTCTGTTCCCGAACATTAACCCTTGCAGAAGTGCGAACCAGGGGGAAAAAAAAAGCTCGTTTATTTCTATCACTTTTTTTTGGCAGGCTTTTAGTCGCTGAGATTGTCGCTGGTTTTCGTTAGCCGGCTACCGTCTCGTGCGCTACTCTAAGGGGAAAAAATCTTTTGGTTTCTTTTGACATCGTTTTGATTTGTGTCCCGAGAGTGTCTGTGTTCACGAGAATGGGTTGGTGTTGAGCGGACGCTTGCACCCCCCCCCCCAAAAAAAAAAAAACTGTGCACAGCAGGCTCTCTGCAGAAGCTGTTTCTTTTTTTACTCTATGTGATTTTTTTAAAGCCCAGTTTAAAATAAATTGTGGAAGTGCCTTTTCAAAAAAAAGTTTTTTTTTTTGCGGATAACAGGAAATGGTTAGCATCTGTGTTGAGAAATGTATTTTTCTGTTCACTAAAATATAACCAAAAACCGAAAGTGAACACCCCAAAAGTAAACCGAATGAAAAAAAAAAAGCAATTCGAAGAAGCCGGTAAAAAAAATAACGTACTAACGAGCTTAATTATTTCGGAGTGGCAAATATATAAACAGATCTAATTGGTGTTTCAGATCAGGACTTTAAAAAAAAAAAATAGCTGCTGCAGGCTACACGTTTTGAACCAACAACGCAGCATTGTTCACAGTCCTATTGACAAAATCAAGGTGTGTTTTGCAGTGCCACAAATTGTCTCATTAACGCGAATTAATTAGATAACTCGATAAATTTTAATTTACGTGCCATCCCTCCAGAACAAAGTCTGTAGAACGTTTTGATAAACATCCCGTCGTGTGGTTTCCAGCAAAGTAGCACTGTTTTTTTTTCTCGAGCTTTAGCAAAATCGCGCGAGATTTATGCGAATCCCACATCACTGTGGGCACTAAAATCACAGTTTTCTAGTGGGTAGCCACGGTGAATTTGTCCCAATCTCGCTCTCTATCTTGAAAGAAAAAAAGATATAATGCAGAACGGCTACATTAATGAAAACGTATTTGTATTTGGGGATTTGCGCACAAATTAAGATTAAAAAAATTAGTTAACTCATTTGCGTTAGATCACCAATTTGGCACATCGCACAAAAAATATATATATTGACTCGCTCAGCGAGATTCTGAAGAATACTGCGTTAATTCCACACACAGTGGGCACAATATTTTTTTTTGAAGTCTTGGCACATGTAATCTTTGACACACTGTACAAAAAAGTCTGGGTGAGCGAGCTTGAGAATACGTCGCGTTAATATGTTTTGATTTTTTGCGAAAGCTGGTTTGTTCTGTGCCAAACAATAGTGACGAAAGGGGCTAGCAGATTGCTCGCGCTCTGAGGTGGTGCTATGAACAGAAATTTACAGTGCAATCCACTTATAATGACAATGATAAAACCTGAACATTCAATCGCTATAACAGATTGTCGTATCTAGACTAGAAACTGATCACTTCTTGTCTCGAAACAGTACAAATTGATTGTTGTAAGCAGTACATCGTTATATGTGGTATCGTTATAAGTCGACTGCACTGTACAGAGCTCTGCATAGCGTCTCCTATGTTTTATGTTAAAAAATAAACACAAAAAACATCACATTGAATTTTGAGCTCACTGAGCTGGAACGCCGCTTGTACCAATAGAACGAAAACATGTCTTAACTTGCCGTAACATTTGAGGTATAATATATCAGCTCGCTACGCTAATAAGCTTCAACTAGTACAATAACAAAACATAAAAATTACCTTTTAAGATACTTTTTTAGACATAAGGGTAATACCAAGAATAAAATTTATGGAGGACTGATATAAATAAAAAAATCTGCATTTATTTTATATACATTTAGTGACTCTCGAATAAAACTTAATAGAAAACCATACGCAGCTTTTTTATATTAATATTCATAATCTTAGATAGCGAAAGATTAGCATTGTACTACCAATGTAATGTTGTATTTTTGCATATAAGCAGCTCTTCTGTCTATACTCCTTTCTCCGGCAGCGTGGAAAGTAGAGTGAATCGCCACGATTAAAGCCCAACTCGCCACTCGTAGCGATATAAGCGGAAGTGCCGGATGAGGGTTTTATTCGGTGACGTCAGACCCGGAAATCAGGGGCTTCTGTTTCTCCCCAACAGCCGGCACTTAATCCGGAAGCCGCGAAGCTTAAAACCCGCCGACTATAACATTCGAATCATTCACGTATACTTTTACGTCTTTATTTATTTATTTTCTCTTTGTGGAGGGTGCCGAGGGTACGGCGCTCGGAGCCCGTACTCCTCATTCAGTCGTTCTTTCCGCACCTTTCCTGGCAAGTACTTGGGCGTTATCTTTTGCTCTTTCCTTTACAAATTCGTAGTTTTTATAGAGACATTTTATTTATGTTGGTTTTTGTGTGTGGTACCCGCTGTAATCTGTCTTACTCATAAACGCCTTTGCTCTATTGTCTTTTTTCTCCCTCTTCTTACAGGTATGAGACGATCGTTTTAATCGATCAGGATTATTTTCGAGACTCGTTGAACTTATTTGATCGCGATTTCAATGGACATCCTGCATACATTAAGTGCACGCGGGAAGGTATACATTTTTAAGCCTTCCTCTCACGCGTTTCATTTCTAGGCTTCCATTTTTACAGCGATGGCTGTTATTGGCTGTTCCCACCCCCGGAAACGACGTCCGCTGTTGATGTTGTAGTTGGCGCAGTAGGCCGAAGGTGTCCGTCGTCCATGCTGCAAAAAATTTTTGAAAAAGATCGCCCGCCGCTTGCAAGAATCGAACCTGGGTTCGCTGCGTGAGAAGCGCATTTAACTACGCTACACTTCGCTACGCGCACTTAACTACGCTACAAGTTTTTTTTTTTTTTGTAACAAGAAGAGTGTATTTTTTTTTGCAGTACATTTACAAGAACGATTACACACGCGACCTTTTTACAGAATGCCTAAAAGGTCTAAGGAGGAAACGTACCTCGAAGGTTACATATCTTTGAACACTTACTAGCTCCTTATGTATATAAGGCTATTGCACTTACTACGCAATGCCCACTGCACGGGCTCTCTGGAACGATACAAAAAAATAGCCGATAACAAAATGACGCCGTAGCACTGTCAATGGCAAGAGTTCGTGTCGGGACGCGAGCTCTTGGCATTTCCTAAACCCGCTTTCATGCACTTCAAAAAAATAAATAAATAGTTTTCGGAAGAAAGTGGTCAGATGTCTATTTTGAACCGAACGCTTTTGTTCATGACCTGTCAGAAAAAGAAAATACACGAAGAAAAGCACAGCAACGCAGATCCATCGTTACGGAAGCCGTCGTGAGGCCTGAGGTTCGCCGCGCCTGCGCAGGGGGGGGGGGGGGGAGCGTGACGTCACTGCCGGAGCGCCGTGTGCGATAGGAACACGTGGCGCAGTGGTTGTAGGAACGCGCTGCAATGTTTTCGCATTCCTACACCTAAGCAGCCCTAGGTGTCTCTGCCGAAATAATTTTTTTTTGTACTCGCCACTCGAGTTTATTTTCGGGGCTATTTTTTTCGGAGCCATTTTTCCGGTGCCTTTTTTTCCTGCACCCGTAAAACGTGACTATGTTTTGAGAAAACTCGATGGGGCGGGATTCTTTATTTCAAACATCACCTAGCGATAATTCCGGAATCGAGATTTTGTTTCCCGCATTCAGGGCTTGAATTGAAACAAGTGTTCCAATACTCTCGTTTGTTTGAAACATGACGCGACATTACAGACGCGACATACCGTTCGATGTATAAACGATGCGATGAAATCCCTGTATAAAAATAACAGAACAAAATCACATATCTCTTCCCCATATCGGTGCTCGCATCTCCTTTTTCTTTTGTGGTGACTGTTATTTCTTGCCATCTTTCAATCTTCCCTTATGACGAAAAAAAAAAAGAGAACAGATTGTGTGTGTGTGTGGGGGGGGGGGGAGGCGTTGATGGCCGAGTGTGCTCAGAACTCGCAGTGCGTGGAGAGTGAGCTCCCGCTGCAGAACGCAGGGATCTTGGGTTCAATCCACACCATCGCCCGTTTCGATTTGGATGAGCATCGTACCGGTGTGCGGTCATGTATGACTATTGCGTGATGCACGTTAAAGACTCCCAGGCTAGCGGTTGTATCGCACTGGCTAAATTGCTGATCTACAGCTAAGACACCAGACACAAATTGGGGCTAACTATTACTCTTTCCGCTGCCTAAACAACAATTACTTTTATGCGAAATAGCGAAGCGGCTAAAACTTATATATTTATCGACGATTTAAAATAAATAAAATACCGAAAGATGTCTGCAACCTAATCTAGAGATTCGTTGAAGTGTGTCGAATTCCTTACTAGAATGCCCCGAACCGAGTACGACCCTCGTCACTCAATCTTCTACTGAAACGGGTTTGTGTTCATATTAAAGGTAGTTTTCTAGATTATATTTACTTCCAAATTGGTTCGGCTTTTTTTTTGTCTTTTAGTCGGCGTTTCACATCTGTTCAAAACTCTCGAGTTTTAAAAGCCGCAACGGAACTAAAATAAGTTAAAAAAAGGCAAACATTGAGTCACAACTGCGAACTGCCTGATTTGCATGTCTCCGGTTCGTTCTTGTAAAAAGGACGAGGCACCGAAGAACACCTGGCGAGCGTTCTCTTAGGGCGAGACGCCGCCCTGTCTTCTGCTCATGAATATGCAGGCGCTTCTGGAGCGCGGGTTGGGGTGTAATGGGTTCTCCTCGACGGCACCCCTTTCCCGTGGACTCAGGTGGGTCTACAGCAATCCAGACAGCGCAGAGCTCATCTTTGTGTCGGCTCCACCGTTTTACAACTCTTCCGAATAAGGTATCCATTGCGCCTTATTCAATAGTAAAACATCGTGTCTTCTGCAAGAACTTGAAGTAGTGACGGATATTTATTTTTATTGATTTATTTAATTCCCTTATCAACTTGCACCTGTACTGATTTTTTGTTTTGTATTGTTATGTATTCGGGTTGCTGAATTTTTTTTTACAATTATATTGAAATCTCCTTCAATCTTTTGTTAAGCTCAATTTATAGTACACAAGGGTCTAACGTAGGCGCAGCGGCAGGTCTGTTCTGGCGCAACGAGCTGATGGTACCAATCATGCAGCGCCAAAAGCGCAAGTCACTAGGCTTTTTCTGTTAATGATTGGTTCAGCGATAATAAAAGACGTACAGAAACATGACGACCACCATGATGATGCGCATTTGGCGCTGTCTGCTTAGTCCCATCAACTCGTACCGTCGGCAGCGTCTGGGCTTAAGATGACACGAACTATTGCAAGATGTTGCTTAACCGACTTTTGATGTTCACACAGATGTTGCTGTTCCTTGGTTCCCCTGCCGTCATTGACCAGAACAATGAGTCATTGTTGCTGTAGAGTCTAGAGTCTAGACTCTACAGCAACGAAAGTTCCTCGTCCTCTTCATGTTTCCGGGTCGCCACATGGTCTCAGACGCTCATCGGTGAAACACTTCCCATACTTGGGAAGGACGTACTGCGTGTCGAAACGTCATCTTGGCTTCATCATCATCATCATTGTTATCATTATCAACGACAACAGTCTAAGAGGCTACTAGCAAGTGTCCGTCAGCGAATCCAATCAGTTGGCAGAGCGGTGAGGCTGCCAGCAAGATGTTGCTTAACCCACTTCTGATGTTCACGCCAGGTTAGTAAAAAAAAACAAGTATCTGAAATTCGGAGTAAAAACGTATGTCTTGTTCTGGTGCTGAGGCCGAGCGTTGTTCTTTTTTTTTTTGTCTGATTGTGTCAAGGTGTTGCTTACGCTCTTGGGAGACGTTGAACCAAATCGAACCCAGTGCCCCCGTCGAGTGCTCAAAAACAACTTATCCCGCTGAGCTTAGCTATTCTGCGTCAAGTTCAACAAGGTCAAGTTGGCCTTCTTAACAAGTAAAAAAAATATTCAAACCAACCACAATTTTTAGGATGAGAAGCTGGTGAATTGACACCAAGGCTCATAGAAGGTGAGGAAGATTCGGCGCCGGTTGCTCATATTAGAATTGATGTGGGCTCCTTGAGTGCTTCTACGGTTGAATTGTCTTCGCTGGTTAGGAGCCTAACATTTTAATGTGATAACCTTAAAAGTTAATCGCGAAGGTCAAGTTTCATTTTTTTTAGTAACGTATTTTGGTGGAGAATAAACCGACTCTGGGGCTAACGTTATTTCACTTTGACAGGAGTCTTTGGCGTGGAAATTAAATCATCGTGTCTGGAGCGTACCTGTAGGCTGGAAGTGAAGATGATTAAAAGCGCTTAAAAGACGAGGACCAGTAAAGAAGACCCACACACACCACAGAGTGCTGTGTGTCTTCTTTTACTGGTCATCGTCTTTTAGCGCTTTTAATCTTCACAATGTATCACCAACTAGCCCAAGTGAATACCTTTAAACAGGCTGGGAGTGTTCAGACAAACCGAAAACATGCCTCTTACTGCAAAATTTACGCCACATAAATTAAAAATTTTGTTCTCATGGGTCAATAGTTAAAAAAAACACTGGTTACTTCCTCAGCGAGGAGTTTTAACTAAAAATAAGAAATGCACCGAAATTGTTTTGGGAATTTGCGAAAGCCCAAAATGTCAAGTTTGCCTACACATCAATCACCAAAGTTTCTCGGTCGATCCAGTCACTAGGTTCGTAAAACGCAATGCCACTCAACAACCAAAGATACCTTGACGGAACGATGTTATTGCTTTGTCCAATCTTGTTCAAAATATTAATTGTAGAAGTATTTAGAATAAAATTAATGACTTTGTGGCTCTCATCTTGGTTACCGACGCAAAAAATTGTCATGGGTATACTGAATCTTGGCTTGAGTCGATCACAGAAGCGTAAGTGTTACCCGTAAATATAAATATGTTTTTGAACCTACCTATGCGTCATATAGGAAAGATAATTCAAGGATGAATTGTAGGTTCAAGTGTAGAACTTGTGTGTTTAGATGTTCATTCTTTTCGCGGTCTATAAACCTTTTCTACGCGGGCGTCCCCATCTAGAATCGCGGAACTTCCGGTATGCGGGAAAACACTATTGTGCTCTCGCCACACCACTGGTAGAAGCTCTGGTTTTAATTGATTCTCCTATCTATCAATCTTGTTTTGCCTGTTTATAATCCGTTGTTTTCCAGGTTGTAATGCCGTGATTTTTGTTTTTTTTATGCCGCGTACCGGATTTGTTAGCTGAGTGCACGGAGACGAAGGTGAACGAAAAAGGTATATAAATGACTCAAACTCGGCTACCGGTTACATTGTTGAAATAAAATTTTCTGAGCGGTTTTTTGATAAAGTTCACGAGTATTTGTAAACTTTGATGTTTAATATTGAAGTCTTTCTACTTTTAATATTGTTGTATTTTATCTATTGGTTATTTCTGCATTCGACTGCAATGTGCAGTTTGCCTTTTTGTGTATGTGTCCACCCTACTGTACTGCCTCCCGGGGCAAGGTACGTATTCAAATAAATAAATTATTAAATATTATAAAGAAATTGAAACCGAAGTAGAGAAACTCGTGTGATGCAAACTGGGGTTGCGAAGGAAACGATTGGTTAGAGTGCCTGTGATAAAATGTAATCAATGTGTGGATATAGTGAGTTTTGGGTAATTACGAAAACGAGTAAGTGTTAAGGAACAAAAATATAAAATACAGCGAACGTTAAAAAAAAATGAAACCCTAGACCCGGAAACTTTATTTATAAGCTATTGTTCACATACACGTGGTCGGTCAGCCACGTTCTGAACTTAGTAAAATCTAACTGATGTTGTCAGACGAGGCCGATACACCATGAAATAACCAACTATGTGCTTTGTTCTCATTCCGGGAAGACGACAAGCTTTTTGTTCTCTATAAGCCTAAGCTTTGAAGAACCAGGGGAGCTTGGATATTTAATTCGGAATTGTTTTGTTTCAATTTACGGATCACGACGTGACCTATGTACAACATTGTGTACGTCTCCTCTTGAGCTTTGGTAGAAAGACGAAGGAACCCCTGATCACGAGAGATAGATTCGTGGTGAGACATGACTGTTGAGGATGCATATGACATTGTGGATGAAGGTAAAATGACATAAGTGCATTTAAATCAAATTATAGAGTTGAAGGCAGCCCCTCGCTTGTAAAGAAGGGTACACCAAGGCTTTGCTGGCCTTGATCAGTCGGTCGGATAGGTGCCAAGCCCCGCTCACTTTGAAACGCACAACGAGGGCGTGAGTCTATCCTAAATAATGTTTGTTAGGGTACCTATCATTTACAGGCACCCTCTCCGCATCCATATAACATATATTGTGTCGTTTCTTTGATTACACGATGGGCAAAGTTGGCAAAGTCTTGTCTCTTATTATATTAACCCTACCGAAAAAAACACTATAAACTGTATTATGGAACAAAAAATCTAACTGGATTTGTTGCTGGAAACCTGAAATCCAGTTTGCAGACAATTGTCTGCATACTGGATTTCAGGTTTTCAGCCAGAAATCGAGTTAAATGTTTTGTTCCATAATCCACTTTATACTGTTTTTTTTGGTAGGGTTGTCACGAGTCTTGAAGTGTTAGTAGGTGTAGAATTACCTTCAGTTATTTTAAAGGTTTATTTAAAATGCGACAGTTAATAAAATAAATGTGCGCAAACGTTTAACATGCGATAAGTCTATATTATATATTGGTAAAAAAAAACAAAAAAACGAGAGGTAAAGTGCGAAGAGGCGTAATGGAAAAGCCCAGCAAGTAAAAAAGAACAAAGTCGCTTCTGCATGTATGAAGCCGTGAAACTCTGCTACCCGATAGTCAATCCTAAGCGTCAAACTTACTTCTGGTCCTGCAGAATTCTGTGTCAACGAATTGAGAACCGAGCCCTGCTGAACTCCGCGTATTCTTTTAACGCTTCGAGAACAGAAGAGTTGCAAGAACACACTGAATTTAATCACCGTTGTTTCAAGTCTACCTCTTTCTCCCTTCCCGTCGCAAACCACCAGAGTCCACCTCTGAGACTCTGAGTAGTACTTAAAATAAACGATTCCAAAACAAGTACGTTTAAAAGTAAATTTCAAGCTTTCACGGTCTAGCGAATTTCATCCTTTAAAATAGGGATTACCTTACGCAATCAGCGAGTTGACAAAAAAAAAAAAAAGGAAGCAAAGGAAGCGGAATTTTGCAGGGTCCGCGGCTCCTCATACACTACCAATACCGAAACGGGCTGATGGAGCGATTCTGTCGGAGCACTCGCGCAGACACTGACGCACATACATAACAGGATAGCCGAGATCTGCAGCGTGGGAGGACGTCGGTGTCCGAGCGGTCACGGCAGCGGGCCCGCTCTCGGAATCCATACCTGGCCTCGTCGTCTGCAGCGTCTACGGGGCACGCCGTGTCTCCCCCGCCAACTTGGTTGTTGATCTTGCCTAAGTGGAGATCGCTGTTCCGCCATCCAAACCGCTTTCGCCGCTGACTGCTCTCCCGTCCGCCCTTTCTGTCCTCTCGGGCGAGCGTTGCTGAATAATTCATCGGCCGCCGATCTTCAGCACTTGCTCAGCCCCTGGTTTGACTAAGCGGGGAGGGGAACCTGTCGACCGTTTAGTTTCCCGGCGTTGTCGCCGCTATTCGGAAGAAGAGGACATCTCTACTCTCGTCGTCATGAAGGAAGACGGACACTCCTCCTCTGTTGGGGATCCGCTTCTTTCTTCTGGGGAGTCCGGAAAACCGGCGATTTTCTTTCTTCTTTTTGACTGTGCCGCCGGTGTCGGTGAACCGTGTCGACAGGAGATAATACGGATTATACGTCGCTTTGGGTTGGTGCGAAACGTTTCGAGTTTCTTTCAGTTTGTGTTAATATATATATAAATACCGGGGTAAATCCTACGTTTCGTGTGTTGCTTTTTTTTAAAGAAGCTATTTTTATTTTTTTAGATATTATTTTATTTATAAATCGTCGTGCCAACCTATGTTCACCTTTAGAACCCAGTTCCAACTGGCGCAAAAACAAAATGTTTTTGGCTTGTGAAGTGTGGGAGCTAATTTGCTGTTTATAGATGTTCATTGTGCATGGTAAATGCACAAAGCCCATACAATATCTACTGAAGAAAAAATGAGAGAAAGGAAACCGGAAAGAGGGCAAAGAAAACGTTGCGTTTGTCCTCTTTTCGTTTTAAGTTACCTCAGAATTTTTCAGTATCACCGTGCTTACAAGCTAAGCTTGCGAGAGCAATAACTCTTATTTCAGTAATACAGTGTCTGTATGTCCAAATGATGACTAATATGAGTCGGAACGTATTGCGCTGACAATGGCTGTCCTGCGGCGTTTACGTTGAGGTTGCTCAAGGTCAGATGGGAAAGCCCACGTAAACATGAGGGTTTTGGCTGCAAGTCTGGATGATTGTTATTCATCCCGACTGCAGTCATTGTTGATGGTCAGCTCATGGGGTTGGTGTGCGAGAAGACAAAGCTTTGAGGGTAGCATTTTTTTGTTTAATTTAGTACGTGTTTTCTCTGCAAAGTAATTTTAGACTAACTTTCAAGCGTTCATATGCCGCTTAAAATACAATTAACACTTGGGCGGGGTATTTGAGGACATTAACAAGCAAACAAAAAGCACATAAAAAACCAGAGCAAAATGAAAGGTAAAAAATAATTTAAAAGTTATTTTGGCATGGGGAACATTAACTCTTAAACGGTCACTGTGCGCAAATAATTTAAAGCTTTGCTCTGATTAAGCACTTCCTCTGCCGTCTGAGCGGTGGTTTCTTCAGTCGCTGCTCCAAGAACCATGGTACTCTGTACTCTACGTATTGCCTTGTCTTGTGAACATATGAAAGTAAATATATCTAACTTTCAGACTTGCAATCTCCTTTGTGCTAATTTGATAAGATCACGTTCGTGTGTGTTTTTTGTTTGTTCCATTGTCTATCAAGATACTTTACCGATTTCTCGTACTTCCTACAGCTGATAACCTTATTGATACAAAATTACTACAGTACATATAAATATTGTACAACGTACCGAAAATGGGCGCGTGAACAAATAGGCTCATTCTCACCGGAAAGCAACCTCTTAGATTGGGCAGGTTTATCATATGAAACGCTAGTACAAGATACATGTTTGAACCTTGATTCTTTTTAGAAATCGAAGCATAGTGTGCCTTCCTGGAACCACAAACGTGGCTGAGACACATATTGCGCGGTCACGTTCTTCCTGTAGTGTGTGCGGTATGCAAACACCTAAAGACGCCCGACTGTTTGCTAGATGACGTTCGAGCAAGCGCGCGTGTTGATGTTCCTCGAAACAGACGTCACATTCCGAGACGTTCAATCGTCAAGCGCTCACCATCGCATATAAGCTGTTCTCGCACAAGTTACAGCTCCGGCACAGGAGCCATCTTTCAGCGGAACCGTCCCCTGTCCACACGAACGAGAAACCGGCGTTTATTGAATCAAACCGCCGCCGCGCGGGTTTCCCTCGCTTCGCTCGCTGGGGCCCGCTCTCTTTTGTGGTGCTCCGTTTTTGCCCCAAGGCGTTCTTCGGTTGATTGATGGCTCATACCTTCCCCCAATGCTGGCTGCTTTTCACTCGTGCCTAAATGTTGCTGCTTTCTGCTCTTTAACTTTTTTTTTTTAAGTCCGTTTGGGCGTTTGGATTGCAACTAGGCCTGTCGCTGTCTTCGGCGGCTTATTTTTGCGGAGAGTGTTTTCTCTACTGGGGGAGGGAGGCTTTTGTCACCACCTCACTGTGGCCCACCGCGGTCTGCCTGCCTGCCCGCAGGCGCTTCTTGGCCGCCTGGCGAGTTTCAAAGGTGCTGGGGGTAAGCGCGAGCGTTTGTTTTATTGTTGCGGGAGGGGTTCCGAGCTAGAGACGTCTCGTTTGGTTTACCATGGCATCCAACCAGTCGAATTGAGCCATGTCCTCTCAATACTGGTTGACATATTAGCTTTTGACTGCGCCCCGCTTTGCTACGACTGCTTACGACGAGGTAACACACTGGCGCATCTAACGGGTAGATTGGCCGACTTCTTGATTGCGCATATTTCCAAATTGTTTACACACACACACACACACACACACATATATATATATATATATATATATATATATATATATATATATATATATATATATATATATATATATATATATATATATATATATATATATATATATTTTACAATGGCCGTAAAGTAATTTTGAGAATGTTAAGGGCGATAATTTCTCATAGGTCGCGCGTAGATTTGACCTCGCAACTCCAGCGAGTCGTTTAATTTAATTCAGGACCCGAAGCGTACAAGAGCAACTTGTACCACCTCGTTTCAACTCCGCGCAACGCGTCGCGGTGGAAGGCGAGGGTCGTAGCGCAGTCGGTCACTCTGAAACGCAAGTGTGTGAGCCAGCTTTCACCCTGTCCGTGCTCTACGAACTGTTTGTGTCTGTCAAACAGAGCAGCGTTTAGACACTGTGTGAGGTCGTTTTGACACCAACGTCGCCGGTTGACCCGACGTGTGGGGTCAACCGACGACGACATTAGTGCGTCGTTTCTACTCTCTCGGTAAACAAAGGGTGCACTCTCACACCCTTTTGTCCCATATAATGCACCCCAAAACTTCAGTTCGAGGTACAGCGCCCTATAGTCGAACAGACGGCCCCAAATTTTACGAGGGCCTTGATGACGGCGCGATATACCTTAATAAACAGCTAGAATACGCATCAAACACCACAGAAGAGAAACACACACAGACACGCACGCACACACGCACTGAGGTTTTGCAGTAAAGTCAAGAAAACCCCGATTCTTTTTTTTCTTTTTTTTGTAGTTAGTACTGTCGGTTCGACGTCAGTGCACTGTAGGTCGAACTGAAGGTTTGGGGTGTCTTACACGAGACAAAAAGTGCAAAAAGTATACCCTTTTTTTATAGAGTATACTTAACTATTATTGGAGGAGTGATGACAGGACAGCAGCGCGTGCCTCCATAAGTAAAATGCTCCATGGACGAAATTGCACACCCAAGACTAAATATGTGCAGCATGATGGGCTCAATGCTAACACGTCGCGGCTTTCCTAGCGGTAAAAGTGGGCCACCGCACAGAGAGCAAGACATAAAGTCAACTAAAACATGTTGCAGACGATGCACGATCATTCGTAAGTATTAACGAAATTTCTGTAACATAAAGAGAAGGAATCTACTTCACGTTGTAACAATTTCATAATTTAGTCTTTTTTTCTTCTTTTTTCTCTTCTAAGCTTGAGGAGACACGCGCGAGAACCGATTTTCCGGTGACCCGCTCCACTTGTATCGGGGCTGAGCAGTATCAAAATAATCAAAGCTCTTGCACTCGTACTCCGACGTCAACAGAGTGAGATCGGACGACGAACGCCTCTGCCGCTTCCTTGCGGCTACTCTCGCCAAGCATGAGCGTTTTGGCCGCAGGGGGCGGGTCGGGGATACACTAAGGAGGACGTCATGCGCAGGCCTCCTCTTCCAGGAGCAATTACAACGCGGCGCTGGCAGCGCGAAAGGTGCTCTGGGAGGGACGACCGTTCATGTGTTATGTCTAACAAAGTCCGGCAGAGTGCGCGTACCAAGAGCGCTAGACTCGTCGAACAAAATGTTGGAGCCCGAAGTGGGCGGAGAGCGGCCGTTTGAGCTTCTGCGACGAAAACGCGGCTTCGTCGTCACGAGAGTCGAATGGCCCGGTTGCATAAACTTCCTGAAACACAAAGACCCCGAGCTTCGTGTTTGAGGATGTCTAGGACTCCAAGGGGGGTTCGAGAAGTAAGCTGCAGAGTTCGAGAGGGGCGAATTGGTCTTCCAAACATGAGCTATTTTCTTTATTATTTTGACTATTATTCAGGCATGTGTTTTCGCCCGGATTACATATTGAGTCATATGGTAAATTTTAAGACAAATATAGATTTTTCAATTCACGATTTAGAGAAAGTTACAATCTAGCAAACATCATCGCAAGCTGAAAAAAAAATCAAAACGGTTATTTGTAAAGGGTAAGAATAAAAAAATAAAATAGGACTCCCATTTTTTTGTTGTTGTGTCCTCTAAATAAAGTGCGGCGACAACCGCAGTGCTGCACACACTGCTGCTCAGAATCTCAGAATCACACCCACACACGAACTTTGACGCTAAACTTAGCGGATAATTTTTCCCGTTAAATTTAGCGGAAAAACTTCCCGACGCCTTGTCAAGAATGCCTTGACGTCAAGCGAAATTATGGCGTCACGTGAGGCTTCGAGGATACATAACGTCACGTCACCTTGACCTCACATCACGTGACACCGTGACGTTACACGAGACCATGACGCGACGTGATACTGACCTCACGTGCCACGACCTACTTACATGAAACAGCCGGGAATTCGCTGTAAAACCTCGTCTCTAACGGTTGCCGCCGTATAAACTGAGGTGGAAAAAGGGTAGGAAAGGAGAACGATATACGGCTCATAGAAGTCATCCACTCGTGTCTGAATACCAGCAGTGGAGAAAGTGACCGAAATAGACACAGAAACGACCGACAGGCGCCGGCGGTCACACGTCACCCTTCGAATCGGCGAGGCACCGTGATGGATCGAAAAACGTGCATAGATTCACTTGCCTCTCAATATCCACCAAGTCAACTCGAAGGAGACACTACGCAATTTCATACAGCTGGGTGGTTGAAAAAAGAAGTGGGAGCATAGATAAAGAACGGGTCAAACATCATATATCCAGATATGTATACAACCACACGCAAGAAATAGCGCTGTTAACGCCAATGCAAGCATCCATGTATCTCCATCCTTCCAGCCTCGGTCCGCAAAGATAAAAGAAAAAAGGCCAGCGCTAATCTGGGCTCCAGCGGCGCCTTCCGAGAAGTCTTGCCATCAGGCCCCTGTCGAACGCACCTGACGCCGTCGTCCATCGCCCGCCAAAAACGACGTCTTGAGTCTTTTGGCCCGCTCTCCTTGGCGCCCTTCTCTCCCGTGCCCTCGGTGTTGTCACATCAATGCTGCCTCCGGGACCCGGAGGGGCTTGTATATGAGAGAGCTCCGAGTGACGGCCATCGAGACGAGCGGGGACGAAATTGTCCAGCCTTCACTGCAACCTGGGGTCTCTCCCGCCGCGCCTTTTTATTTTCGGCGATGGTCGATGCCTCGCGATGATCGCGAAGCTGGGTGGGTGCCTCGTAGCGTGGATCAGAAACAAGAGTACGCCTCTACCACAAACTGTCGCACGGTCACCATTATTCTCGCTTTCTTGCAGTCCATCCAGCCTTGAGCTGACAGTGCGATGGGGGCTATACGTGCTCGTAGGGCGGGGGGTGCGTTTATCTTTCGCCGGGTGGAATCACGCTTCCTCCCCGCTCAGAGAGCGGGGTCAGGTGATCAAAGGGAGGTGGGTGTTTGGTCCGGCGAGTGTGTAGCTCCCCTCCGGGCTGTCAGCTTAGGGGTGAAGTCAGTAGAGTTCTTTCGTATTCTGCACGTTTTGTTTTCACGCGATGTGATCATCAAGTTAGGGGGCCTGTTACTGCTATGATTTAAAAAAGAAGCTGTCAAACGAAGGAGTTGATGTGTTCAGACAGAAACGTGATCGAATCATTTGCTCTTTTTATTTTTCAGTGTAAGACTTTATAGAGGCACCCCAAAATTTAGGATATTTTTATTTAAGCATTAATAGTGACCGATATGAGACAGCGTTTTGTACTCGTTGTGAAAGAACGTCTCTTGAAAGTGGTTAGATCAAGGTCAGCCTTGACCATCTCTTGGGGACGCCAGTCCAAACATGAACGTGTAAGCCACTGTCTTTCGGATGATTATCAGAGACGCTGAAGATTAGGGCTAGGCGTCCACTAAAAATGTTAACCCGATTACTCGCTAACGTTTAGTCGACTAAATGATCAATCAATCGGATCCCTGGCTTTCGGGAATAATATATACAAAAGAAGTATCAAAACACATATTTAGTTTTTACTTTTTAGTGCCATATCTTCAGCGGTGCAATGTAGTCTTCCTTAGAACTTGGTGCTGTACCGCCCACAAAAGAAGACGGGCAAGGCTTTTAAAAATGAAATACTTTTACATTAATATAGTCACTATCGATGACAATCATAGGGAATGCTAAATTGGTTTACTTTGGAATTTAACGGTAGTCTCATAAAATAAATAAACGCGCACCAGTAGTAAAGCAGACATTCTTACATTCTCCTCAGTATTTCTAATTCGGAACCCAATCGATTAATTTGTCAAAAAATGAATCGTGGGTAAAGCATTAACAATGAATCTGACGGTTAACCGATAATTGCTAAGCCCCATTAAAGGGACACTAACGCCCCCCCCCCCTAAAAAAAAGGTGTATATGTTTTGCCAGGCGATCTATTATGGTGTCATAAGACTACCCAATCTATATTTTGCTACAGCGTCACGTATAGTTTTACTAAAGAAAAAACGCAACTGCTCGAAACCGAAACCGAAACTGGACTGGGGAGGAAGAAGAAAGTTACCAAAAATCACGTGGCTGAGCAACTTTTTTTTTTTTAAATCAACGTATTTAGAGTTTTTTACAAGCCACACACAAAAGAGTAGGGTATCACATTTTTTGTTTATTTGAAGTATTGAGTGTGTGCCGTCGATGACACACGCCTTTGATCATCTTTGGTGGTTATGTCTAAACCATAGAAAACGGCACCTGACCACGGAGAAGAGAGGAGTACGACTCAACCCGGCCGGTTTTCGATCGACGGTTTTCGGGCGGAAAGGAAACAAATTTCGAACCGCAAATTGTGTTCTGGGTAGTTGGGCTCTCATATCTCATGTACAACTGAAAACCTCGGCGAGCATAAACACCCTGTCAGTGTCCCTTTAAAGACGGTGCATTAAAAAGCCATCTTTTGGAAGGAAGTTTGAGAGGAGGTCGAGTATCGAACTTTGACCTAATTTCGAAGCACCCTAGCGTTCGGCAAGTTTTCGTCTCCAAAGTCAAAATAGCGTGAAGCTGAGTTGTTTCGTAGTAATCAGAGGTATGTATGACCTCTTCTAGGCGTGTCATAAAAAGTGGCTATGATCTGCAAGTCGATCTTTGCCTTCGTGCGCGCAACGCTTAAGAAATATTCAGATGAATTCGGGATGTATTGCGTGACATTTACTTTGTCATGATACACCGCTAACGGGCAAAAAAATAGAAAAGACAAATTGCTATGTATAATCGGTAATCGGTAAAGATACACAAGAAATAAGAATAATAAAAAACACGCACACAACAAAAATAAATAGTTCATATCACTGGAGACAGAAATTGAAAAATAATCGGCTATTGCAGGCCCCCGCCCCCGCCCTCCCTTTCCCCATACCTCAATATCGCCATAAATTGAGTACACGGCGTAGTTATAGCCGACAGAACGAAAGATTCACAGTTACTGCATAAAATCTTCTATTTCAAAGCGAAGTTAAGAAAGGTAATAAAAATCACGTTAACTGCCCGAGGCATGGTTTTGCTCATTGAAAGCGATAAGGAGCAGTTGAGCTAGTAGCACAAAACGATTATTTACAGCAGCTTTCTTTCTGTAAGGCGGCTGCTCCTCATGCTCCGCTATGTTCACAGAAGCCAACTTTAAGGAAGTTCGCTTTGGACAGCGGGGATCCGGTTGTTTATTTCAATATAGGTCCTGATGGCGGAGAAACACCGTGCTCCTCTGTTAGCGCGAACAAAGGATCGTCTTTGTTTTGGCCATTCTATTAAAATAAAAAAACTGCCGTCAAAATTATTAAGGTGATGAAAAGGGCTCATTAGAGGAACTAGCGTAAGGGACCAAATTAGGTGCCCACTGTTACCTTTTCAAAGTAGAATGAAAGTAACCAACAAAAACGCCTAATGTGGTGTTGACGCTAATATTGTCGCTTAGTGTACGTATGCGTCGTAAATCAGCTGGCAGAGACAAGCAACTGATTTTTTAATTAAAAGGCTGTCATTAAAACTAATCTCGTTGTCTCCACAGAACCGTAGCAAAAAAGAGACTACTTCTTGCGGAGATACTTGTAAGCGCATTTATGATAAGTTATTTGCCGTTTTATTAACACGTGATATTTCAAAAGCGATGTGATTTCTTTAAATATTTAAGACAATACTTGTAGGCACTAATCGCAATCACAAAGTAAGTACCCTTTGTGAGTACGTTCCGCGCAAGAGTATTCACTTCCGAGACATGCGCATTAGTGTACCCGCATTTATTAGTCGCTAGGGGTTTATCCACGGTCACTTTAGGTTGTGTTGTAAATTCTTAGAAAGTGTTGGACTCAATATGGTGGTGTTTTATGGTGTGTACTGGGGCGGTGGTGTATGCCTTATTGTTAGTCACACCTTGACGTCATTTTCTGAAAACCTTATTGTGTTGGAGGTTTATGTTTTTCACTAATGTTTTCAGTCGCTAGAACGACCCCCGGTTTTTCATAAGATTTTTAAGTGCGACAAATGTCACACCCCGCAGCCAATCAAAGATCCACTGACAAGTTGGTGGAATTGAATGATTAACTGCATTGAGAAAAGTATTGAGACGGAAACGGGTTCTATTTATTACAGGGCGATAAAAGCGTACATGATGTATTGCAAAGCGGTAGGCCATCCCTGGTCGTGGATGACTTGGCGTAAGAAGCAAATGACAAAGTTCCGAAGAGCCGACGCTTTACAACCTCCGATCCTGCAACACAGCTCCCTGACGTTTAGAAGTAATTACGTCAATAAATATTTACAAAAACGTTGCAGTAGCACAATAATGGTTTCGCGATGACTGCCAATGATGCTTGTATGTCATTATATTTTCGCGGATGAAAAAAGAATGGCAAACGTAGAGCTAAGACTAAACATTTATTCGGCGAACTTGCACCACAAACAAAAGAAGGACCGAGCGTCAACAAAACAGCAGCAAGCATCGAAGGCGGCAGCAGCAGAGCGTCGTTATGTCGGCGTGACAGCTGGTTAGTGCGAGAGCATGACCTGACTCGGCAAGGTCATGCTGGGCTCCTTATTTCCTACACTCGGTATCTCGAATGTTTGGCCTAGAATGTTTTAGCGTCGAGCTAGGGCGATACTGACTCGGCAAGGCCATGTTGACATCCTTATCTATTACATTCAATATCTCGAACATTTGGTCTCAAATGTTCGAGCGTCGAATACTGGGTGTAAGAGTAAACGCGAAGATTCTAGAAGTATGGAGTAGCGCTTCCTCTCCGTCATGCACGCGGAAATATGTATAACAGATGTGATAATATCGCGGATTACGTGAAATATTAAATTAAACTTTAGGAACGATGTTGCAGAAGTGTTTTATTTCAAGATGCATTCTTGACGCCTAGTACTTTCACGCAGCGCATGAAGTTTGCACAATGCTTACTTTTTTATTTTTGGTGAGAGCGCAGAATGACTATTTATGGATAAAAGTGCTCATTCGGAGCACTAACTTAAGCGCTAAAGTTTTATGTTGGTCACTATCTTGTTTAAGTAAAATGAACAAAGAGGCCGATGTAATGTTTGCTCTAATCCTGTAGTTCGTGCAATCTACGACTACATAGCATTAAGTAATTCCCGTTCAACACTAATCGCAAAACATGAGGCAAATTGTTGCGCTATGTTAAAGTGAGAGTTATAGATATTGCAGTAAGCGGTTCATCAAAGTGTGAGGATTGTGTACGTACACATGACCGTAGACAGATTTAGGTTTCATTCGAGACGTGGAAAAAAAATAGGTGGTGTTTCTATTTTGTTTTATTATAAACTAAAAATGTGAAAATAAACAACCTGCGATTCCTGTTTTTCTCTACGTCTTGCTGTGTAAGATACAGATTAACACCGACTCAAATGTGCAATCCGAGAGGAAGAAAAAAGTTTCAGGACACGACCTTATGAGGTTATATGTAATCCCTGTTGTCCTTTAACAGGTTCAATATTAAAAACTTATGGAGCGATTTGTTCGCATTCCGTGCATCCCCATATGAACGCACGCAGTGCTTTATGGATTCGATAAGTGTCCCAGCTAAACAAAAACAAAGAAAGGCGGGTATCCGAGATTAAAACGACTTGCAATTAGTCTCGGAAAGAGCGCCCCATTAAAAGGGTTCTTTTTCTTGTACCGTCCCCCTTTTTGTGTAACGTGGAAGCAATATTCAATAGCAAACGAAAAGTTACATTGCTTTCTTTTTTTTGTTTTACTTGCTTTTGATGTTAACCGCTCTGAGGTGCGGATAAGAGCAGCATAAAAAATAGCTTTCGAGTGTTGACATCCGTTACTTTTTTTTAAGGCAAAAATATCCAAGCACTACGACTTTTTTTTTGTTAGCAGCTCAAACGTGCACTTTATTCGAGTAAATGGTACACTTATTGGTTGCTGTCAGCGAAAAAACAAAACAAAAAACAAACGATGCCGATTAAAGGAGAGGGCTCTTTTTGTCACAGCGTTCATTAACGAAGAACGGTTTACAGAATGACGGTTTCGGAATGCCTTAATAGCCAACTTCTAAAGTTTTTCTCTCTCGAGCCTTCGTTTTTTTTTCTCTTTTTTGGGGGGAAGGGGGGGGTGGGGGGGGGGGGTGTCTTCGTTAGTTAAGGGCCCTCTTCGGAATTTCATCCCCTGAACTTCAAGTATTTGTCGGAAAGTTAAATTTGTTTGCTTACAGAAGGAAACGGAGAAGAGGGACATAAATTCTTGGCACGTCGGTCCAAATTAGGGCAAGCCTTCAACCTCTGGCGGCATGCCCCAAAATTATATCTGGTAACAAAACGGTTAATATGTTCTTGTTTTTTATTTCATGACTTCAACTAATTTTTTATCTGTATTTATTTATTTATTACTCATAGTTCGCCCATAGGGCATTATCGTAAGGGGTGACTTACACATTAACATACACAAATAGAGAATACACATCAATCTCACGTCTGGCAAATCTCACGTCTGGCAAACAACACAACCAACCAACCAACCAACATCAATGATCTGCTACACCAGCAGGGCACATTGCACCAGCGAAGCAAAACGAAAAAGTAACAAAACCATGAATTAAGATTGCATCATCGAAACACGATACTCACACAAATCAAAATCATCAACTATCACTTCACTTTTTTGTATACAAACTCATGAAAAATTAACGCATACGCTGCTTAGAAAAACATCATAGCACACTTTCTTGAAAATACTGCTTCCGAGTGCCTTCCAAGTTTTCAGCGGGCGTGGTAACCACGGCGTCAGGAAGTCTATTTGATTGATTAATTGTACGGGGGAAAATGATGATATAAAAGCGGATGTACGGCATGTTATTTCACGTATCTTTCTGGAGTGGTGTAGTCTACGGGGTAAAAAGGTAGAGGTATTTACATATTTATTTTTATCGATACTATCGCGTTCGTGTGATATTTGATTCAGAAACGAACACCTCGATAATCTTCGACGTCAAGAGAGTCCCATGTCAGGTCCTTTTTCATTGCAGTAACGCTGGCACCAAAATGATAAGAGTTTGTGACAAAGCGAGCAGCTCGATTTGAATCGCTTCTAGTTTATTAATTAATATATAAAAGTCGGGATCCTAAACCACTGCGGCATACTCTATAATGGAATGCACATTATGCAGACATAGAAGTTTTTTAACGTCCCTAGGAGCATCTCTGAAATTTCTTGGGATAAAATTGAGGACACGACCGGCTTTCATAGTTACCATTTCAACATGGCTGTTCCACGTTAGGTTACATGAAAAGTTAACACCCAAGTATCTCACATACGTGACCAGAAGAATCTGTTCAGCATCTAAATATAAGTCTCTACGTATGTTAAGCCGTTTCATACCAAAACGGGTAAAACTGCACTTTGCAACATTAAGTGTCCTACTCCATTTGCGGCACCGAGAAATTATCGTACTAAGATCGATCTGTAGAGCAGTGGCATCTGCGTATAACCTAAGATTAGAAGCGATGTCAGAGCCTATATCATTTATGTAGATTAAAAACAAATCACAAAGCTTTGTTGCTGGTTTGTGGCTTTCATTCGTCATTTACGTATTTGTTTATCTTTTTTAAAGGTGCAACATATTTTTTATATGTTGGCTAGGCTTCGTGCTTTTCCTATGCTAAAAATAAAACAAACCAGTGTGAAAAAAAAATTTGTAAGGTTGTAATTGTCCCCTTTACGCGCCTATGACTCGGAATACGTATTCTTTCCACTATAAAACTGAAAGCGCGTACAAACAATAATGAAATTGCCTGATATATCTTTACAGTGTCCAGCCTTTGTATTTTAATGTCTTAGAAGAAAATACATAGTTTTCAATTTTTGTGTCAAACTGACTGTAGTTATTCACAATAATAAGTTTGGCTTAAACTGCCATGTCGGTTAACTCAAAGGCCTAAGTCACGTCTGTAGTATAACTACGGTTCTTTGTTTTCGGTAAATACCGATAAACCCCCAAAAATTATTCCCTCCAGGTCGGATTTATCAAAACCGGGAAAGCCGACAAAGCTCACATTCTAGCTGTCATTGAAGAAAAACAAACAACAAAAAAACTCAAGTTTCACGAGAAAAAAAACAGCAACAAAACTGTCTAGAGTTTGTTTTCCCGTTTACCCGGTACACAGCCCCGAATGAACCGCCCTCGAAGTTACTCTTTTCTTCATAACCACACACATTATTTTTTTATTATTATCTGTACGGGGACGTTTCTCATGTATTTGAGCCAGGTGTGTGTTCGCTGAAGGTTGGGAAATTCGATGTCCGTGCACTCCATTCTTCAACTGAAGCCCCGAAAAACCCACATTTTTTGTACAAAACCAAAAAGTGATTCTAAAAACAAAACAAAAAACGATTCTGTAAGAAAATACCCACCTTCCCCCCCCCAAAAAAAAACAACAACAACCACAACAAAAAGCAAAAACAAGAACAACAACAACAACAACAACAAGACAACACCCTCGATTTTGTTGAAAAATAAACCCTGCAAGCACAGAACCCTAGGAATAACTTATAAGCACAAACCAGTCGAGAGGTATTTGACGAAAGATGACATCTTGCACCACGCTGATAGCAGCTGAAGCCACCTCAAGATGATATCGCTCAGAGCTTATTTCCCTCAACCGACAATAGTCTGAATTCTTCGGAAGTAATTCTTAGCGCGAGCTTTATTTATGACAGAATTATTATGTACATTACGGGAGAACTACGAACACCAATAGTTAAAGCATTTGATCGAACATCAGTTTTGACGAAAAACTGAGGTGCTCGGACGTTTCTTCCATTTTGTGCGCTACTCGATTTCAGTTCATTGTTTAATACAGTTTGTCGGTGGTATACAACCATGCTGCAGTAATGCTAGGTAGCGTTACCTTGCGGTTCCTTCCTTAAGAATAACTGCCATCGAAAACAACCACTTCTGAAAAAAATGAAATTAAAAATACTTGTTATAGATTTGAAGCGAGGGAATATTTTCTGCGGTTCTGCTAATTATGGCTGAATCACACGATGGAACGAATCGCGATATTCGTCCGCGGACCGTGTATCACGTGACCATGACGTCACCGATTCCTGCGATCCGCGCCTCGTCCGCGGACGCGCGGAGTGGAATGCCCGAGCGTCTTTTCAATCGAGGAGTTTTTGCGGGTGATTGACTCTTAGTCTGGCAACGGTACAATGTTTTCTTTTTGTTTTGTTTTTGAACGACTAAAACAAAAATGGCGCATTATTGTGTTTCGTGCGTTCGCTGGTTCATTTTGTCGCGCGTTTCTTGATTCCACGCGAGAAAGAAGCTGCAGAAAGTTCGCCCAGCTGACGCGACGCATGTTCTGGTGCTCCTCCAGGCCCGTAGATGTCTTGAACGCCGCTATCTTTTTTGCACGTCCAATGCACCTTTCACCAAGCGAGACGTTTCTTCTGGCTGCGGTGTACTGATGTTTTGCGCGCGATCGCAGAGCGCGTGAAGGCATCTCCAAACGCCCCTTCGCGAGCCTAGGACTTCGTCGTCTCTATGCCGAAGCCCCTCGAGCAGGATCACGCTTGTGTCACTGTCATGCCTTGGGTTAGTAAAGCTAGTGGCGCTTCGCGCTTAGCGTCTCGCGGTATTTTGTCTCGCTCTGCATGTAACGAGCAGCGCACGATTCTTTTTCGTGGTAGCAAACCTTGATTTCCTCTTGGACAACGGTGCCACAATGCGATAGTGCGATGTTGGAAGTCTCGCAGCACTGTGGGGTCACAAACAGCTTCGGTCCATCCTCCCTGTCATCTGCTCGTTGTCTTCTTCGTGTGGATGCACTTGAGAGACGGACGAACCGCGGACGTGTTGTCACGTGATCAATCCGTCCGCGGATCAGTCCGTAGTGTAAATCGGCCATGAAGGGTAACTTGCGTGGTATTTTCGAAGATACAATAACAACAACAACGAAAGGTTGCGTTTTGCGCTCACAATTCTATGTTGTTGTTTTTGTTGAAACTACAAACGGTTGTAGCTTAGTTTAAGATGCATCATACGATATTGGGCGGAAGAATGACGGGTAGGCAAACAAGCAGCTGCGAGCATTCCCTGGGAACACACGGACGAATGTGGCCCAGGATCTGGCCAGAAGTGGCCGAAGAGATTACTTAAACTCCCCGTGGTCGTAAACGATGCGATGCAGCGGCATCACTTCTAGGACTTCCGCTTGGAAGTTTGAGTACGCCCTGACCTTCCATACCTCGTCCGTCTTAAAACGCCAAAGCTTCGGATTATCTGGTGGATGTTTGCACCTCGGCCTACCGACCCTAGGGTTGGCTTCCCTGCAAATCCGCCTCCTGTCCGTCTGAGATTGTGCGCTTAGAATCGCTGGGCAAGGGGTTGTGCTCTAGAGGCAGCGTGGATTACCCCTTGGTTCAGGTGGGGGCCGTTTTGCGCGATCCCTGGAGCAACCTGAACGCTACTGTTGTTGTGAAGACGATGAAACGGGAAAAAATGTTTTTTTCTGCTTTAGAGAATATCTGTTTGTCTTGAAATTGATTAGCACACTGCCTCTAAAATGTTACAATAGAGTTTTTTTTTTTTGGGGGGGGGGGGGGAGGGGGGGGTGTACATGTTTATTTTTTCTAGTCGCATGAATGTGAATCCGTAAGAAAATAAACGTTGTCATGATTATAACTATAAAAACACTCATGACTCAATTTTAAGCTTTCTGATCACAGTGAGCCTACTTCATCGACCGAGGAGGGGTCCCTTAAGCTTGTCTGCACGTCCAGCTAACTGCGTCGATGTAGACCTTGTAAACGGAGGTTCCCTTATGTTATTTCGAACGTCGGTCAAGAAAATCTGACTATCAACAAATTCATTCGATTAAGCTTAAAACGTACTCCTTTAAAAATTCAACCTGCTATAAATGAGTTTCTGATGTTGTAATTTCCTCTAGACCATGGGTCTTATAAACCGCATGACGTAGTGTTACGGTAAAGTGTGAAGTAAAAAAAAAAAGAGGAAAAATGCGAAAAAAGACCATCTTTAGAAAACAGCGCTTCTCATGAATGTCTTTTTTAGACCGATCTATGGGCAAGGAAAGGTTACCACACTTACATATCACTTAAGTAGTGGACATTAATATTCCAGTTTAGAAATAGTAGCACGCACCTAAATGCTCCTTTTTTTAAATTGGTCCACGGAGAAGAATAAGACCTGTGCGGAGATGAAGTCGTCCGTTTCTTGCTCAGGAGTTGCGATGACGTCAGAATGACGCCGAGCTCCTGATTGGCCTCGATTGAAAGGAATAGTGGGTAGACCTCAATGCTAGATGCCTCGAGGTCTACCCACTATTTTTTTGTTTTTTCAGTCAGCCAATAAGAGCTCGGCGGACTGACATCATCGCAACCCCTGTTCAAGAAGCGGACGAACTTGCGCTCCGCATACGCCCGACGCCACGATCCGATGTAGCCAATCGAATAGAGCGCCGAAAAATGGGCGTCATGGTGCTCGCCGCTATCACCGGCTCAATTTAGAAGTCCCTAGACATGAGCTTCCCCAAGTAGCGACATTCTTTGAAGCGCCGACTGCGTGACGGTGCAGGTTTTAGGAAGTGAATGGCGGCGCAGATCATAAGACTGAACTGAATGCCGCCATTTTGTTCCAGCGGAATGTGCTTGGTCATTTGTATTGGTTGTCGACGTGTCGTTGCTTGTAAAAGAAGTCAAGGTACTTTAGCTGAAACCAATCAGGCACGGTGACTGCACCGTGATCTTGCGTATTTTTTCTGTGTGTGTGTGCGTGAGTGGACTAGCCGTTGATAGCAAACGCACAAAGTCGATCGCCAAGACGGCACAATTCTGGTGCTGCTTGGCATGCAACATGGAATGGTAGCGTCTGCTGCGCTCGCACTCTATATAATTTGGAGTATACAAGTTTTTTTTTTAAGTTTAACAGATTTGTTTAAAGAAAGCCGTAAAAGCTACACTTATCCGGTTTGTCCAGGTAACTTATACGGCCAGTGGGACATAGTATATGGGGATAATCGTAACGATCAGTCGGCTAATAAAGTAAAATTTGTTAATTAGCTTTTTAATCCGTAAAAATAGCCTCATGGTTCCAATGAGAAACTTGCTGAGCGTCATCAAAAACCGCTAAGCCAATAATTTCCAGAAATATTTTGAGCTCGGGGGAAGCCAAGTATTGCGCTGCATGTACCATTCATGCACCAGGTACAAGGCTGGGGCTGTGATATGAGACGGCAAAATTGCGCGGGCGCCTGGCAACTTCAGCGCACAACTGCGTTTCTCACTCAAAGGCTTTCTAAAAAATAACTGATTTTTGGTTTTTGATTACGCTCAGCGAGTTTTCAATCGGACCCCTATGTCTATTTTCACTAATTAAAAAGGTAATTAACAAATATTACTTCAGCCGACTGATCATTATGACTAGACCCCTATACTATTTTCCCCTGGCCATGTAAGTCACGTGCGCAAACTTACGGTTTTTTACAATAAATCTGTTAAGCTTAAAGAAAAAAAAAACACCTTGTATAGTCTTGAACACTGCTCGTTTACTTTAATTTTCTTTTAAGAAATTAGGATCGACATTATGTTCCAGCATACCAGAAACGCGCGTTGCTCTGTGTATAAAGGCTCTACACAGCACATGGCCGTACGGAAGATTGCGATATTGACAGCATGTCCCATGGCGAAGTGGTCTTGGTATCACGAATGCCTTTGTAACAGAGTGGCTGCGGGCGTAGGGCTTTAATTCTTTTATTAGGTACCGCATTAGATCTTCGAAGGCGGACATTATTTTATAATACGTTATCTATTCGGGGATGGTCAAACCTGGTTTAGTGTGAGCTGGCTGAAAAAAGACCTTGCCCGCTTAGAGTGAAGAACCGCCATACATTATTACGATTACAACAAAGCTAATTTTGACTTAATCAACAACAAACTAGCTGAGTACCTCGATATGTTTTTAGACAACTTTAGTCAGCGCTCAGTTGATGAGAATTGGATTATGTTCAAAAACAAAGTTAATTCACTTATTGCATTTCAGAGCGCAGCTCCTAGGCGCCAGTTTCCGGCTTGAGCGGCGTCGCCGTCGCCGTCGGCGTCGGTGTAACCATGAGGTCACATGACCTCATGGGGGTCACGTGGCCCCTGTGACGTCACGTGACCCCCGTGAGGTCACGTTACCCCCGCGAGGTCACGGACTCCCGTAAGGTCACGTGGCCCCCGTAAGGTCACGTAACCCCCGTAAGGTCACGTGACCCCGGTGAGGTCACGTGATCGTGTGAGGTCACGTGACCCCATGAGGTCACGAGGGTCACGTGACCTCACGGTTATGCCGACGGCGACGGCGACGCCGACGCCGCTCGGAGGGAGGAGTAGCAGCAGGCAGGATGAGGAGGTGAGGAGGAGGGAGGAGGGGTGTACGCTCCCCTCAGTACCCTTCCCTCTTCCTCCTCAAGAGCTGCGCTCGAATTTGGTGTTACAGGGGGTTGTAAGCGACTTTCATTTTTCGTTCCAGTTAGAGCCATTACCTCCAACCCTACGTCCCCCTGGTATGATGTCACACTTAAACGGGTGTCCAATAGGCAACCTGCAATGCTGTTCGGTTTGGCGCCATCTAGCGACTGAAGCAAGAAATATTGGGTACCCCTGGGAGTGGCGGCTGCATTGTTCAAACGTGAGCTTTTACTCTGGTGGCGCCGCTTAGCCTAGTGTCTGAAGCAAGAAATACTGGGTATCCCAGAAAGCCGTGATCGCGTAACGTGCCAGTACAGCCGAAGCTACGGCCCAGGCGGGCCAATGGGAGCGTGACTGCGTATCACCGGAGCGCGCCTATACTCCGAAGACGTATCAAGCTTTTCGCTGCGTCATGCTCTAATATGTGTGCGTTGCGCTCGTATACGTCGCGCATTTTGAAGCCTTCGGCACGCAATGTGGGGCTTAACGTTCACCCTTTGCCAAGTTACAACGAGACAGGGTATTACCGTGGGCTCTCACTCTGCTGGCGCCGCCTGGCCGTTGCCGGCTGGCTATAGGAAGAAGCGTCTTTTTCGTTCTGCAAAGCATTCGGACCGTGATGAACGTTGTGATGCTTATCACTGCGCAGCTGAAACATATAAGGCAGCAATTACGAAGGCAAAACTAACTTTTTTCAATCATACCTCACCTTCAATGTTGTTAAAAAATGCTAAACAATTCTGGAATGTTGTGAATGAATCTAAAGAGTCAGTCATACCACTTACAGGTTTAGATGGTGGTGCCATACCGCGTAGTCAGTGTGCCAATGTTCTAAATGAGACTTTTGTTAATACTTTTTTTAATGATTTTGAGTGTTGTCTCCCAGTGTGCCCTTCCTACAGCTTTCTGCCTATGGACCCCTTAGTTTTTAGTTTTGATGGCATAGTTAAGCTAATAGAAAGTCTAAAGTCATCATAATTTTCTGGTGTCGACAACATTACATCTACGTTTATGCAAAAAACTTAAGTATATTGCTCTATTTTTCTGTGCAAAATTTTTCAACAATCTCTCTACCTCTCTACACTTTCCGGTGACTGGAAAATAGGAAAGGTGGTTCCACTTTACAAATCATGTGACAAACATACTCCTCATAACTACCGGCCTATCTCCTACTTGCACACCTGCAAAATTATGGAGCATGTCATTTTCTCGCACCTTGTTAACTTCCTAGATTATAATTCTTTTTCCACTCCTTCTCTGCACGGTTTTCGTAAACTTATTTCGTGCGAAACTCAATTGCTGTCTTTTACTAACGACATACTTTCTATTCTAGATCGTGGATCCCAGGTTGACTGCGTTTTTATTGATTTTAGCAAAGCATTTGACAAAGTTTTCCACAAGCTTCTTCAGTTCTACTCCTAAAACTTATTAACTTGACATTGACCCCACCGTTTTATCCTGGATTAGAGACTTTCTAACAAATCGATCTCAATTTGTCTTTATCTAATCAAGCTAATTCTCACCTCAGTTCCGTCACCTCAGGCGTCCCACAAAGGTCCGTCTCAGTGCCCTCTATTATTTCTAATCTACATAAATGACTTACCTCAGAATCTGCCTTGCTTTGTTAATCTGCGTGCGGACGACTGTGTCATCTATCGCGAAATCAGTAATAACTCCGATGCTCAACTTCTTCAGACTGACGTAGACACTGTTTTGGACTGGTGCAACACGTGGTGTATGTCTCTTAACATTAACAAATGCAAAGCGATGCGTGTATCTCGACGTAACTCATCACCACTTTCATACACCCTTGGTACCTCCCCTTGGAAATTGTAGCTTCCTACAAATATCTGGGAGTTCATATTACAGACAACATGTCATGGAACGTTCACATCGATCATATCAATGCTAGCGCTAACTCCATGCTCGGTTACTTAAAACGAAATTTTACTTTAGCACCAATGTCACTGAAATTACTTTTATTCAAAACCCTGGTACGCTCTAAACTGGAGTACGCTGCAGCAATCTCGGATCCCGGTCACACCACGATCCTATCTAACATTGAAGCCATTCAGAACCGTGGCGCGCGGCTTATCTTTTGCAATTATCATCGCTCAGCCAGTGTGTCATCCATGAAATCTTACTTATCTTTGCCCCTTCTTTCTCTGCGCCGTAAAGTATCTTGTCTATCGCTTTTTCATAAAACTTACTACTCTATCCCGACTCTAAAAGAAAAACTTATTCTCCCTCCCTGCACATCTCCATTCGCCTTGATCATCAAAGTTGGAATTCCCCAGTGTCGCACCTCCGCCTACTTCGACTCTTTTATTCCCAAGTCGTCATCGGAGTGGAACTACCTTCCCGCATCTTTAGTATCTATATCATCATTTGATTCTTCTAGAACTGTAAACCAGCCATTTTTGTGAGCAGGCACCCTGACTACTTTTTGCCTCGTTAAATATTTGTATTTATACTGATTTTTGTATTATGTTTTGTTACTTGCCCCTCCCCTCTGTAATGCCCTCGGGCCCTCAGGGTACCTAAATAAATAAAAAAATAAAAAAGAGCAGGTTCTAGTGACTACTGGCGGGCGGTCTAGATTCGATGCTCTGTAGTCTTGTATATCGTCAGCACGACACGGACTGAATTGAACTATCTTCTTTGTAAACTCCAGTTCGCTGTAAAAAAACCGTTTTGGTACTTTTACTATCAAAGTTTTTCTCCCGTCGGACGCGCGATGCTTCTGTAATATTAAGAAGTAGTTTTTGAACTCGAACTACTCTGGTTGCTTAATTCAAATATTCGTATTCCGTCCAAAGCAGTGCTTGTCATACTCTGATACCCTGCTACCCATCAAATATTTAAGAAAAATCTCGTCTCTACCCCCCCCTCCCTTCCCACGAGGCCTTCCGTGATGAAACAAACTTTTTGATATTAGTGTACGAACAGTAACACACTAAATTGACGTCAACACTTTTTTTGCCAGTCATGTCAGAGCGGATCAGCCGGGCTGGAAAATATCGAAAAAAAAGGCATGTCAGCAGGGTTGAATTTTCCTAATGGCTAAAGTGAGCTGTTGAAGCACGGTTTCTCGAAACGAGGGCAGAGTTCGAACACCCCAACTTTCAGCTCCGCCTCGATGCTGAGCTGCGAACTGTACTTCGCTTTCATCTCACTGCTGAGATGTCAAGTTGGCAATTCCTCAAGTTCTCGAGCTACTCAAAGACCCCCGCTAAGCCCGTCGCGACCCGCAGTTTTGGAAACACTGGTCTAAGGCATTCCGAACATTATAGTGTGAGCGCGTAGCCATGCACGCTCAAGCTTGATCCAACAAAATCTAAAGGGATAGTGATTGAAGGAATACTCACAATACCTCTTGCAAAATCGTAACGATCCTAGCGGCGTAGTGCAGCGCAAAGCATCTTTGGTACTTTTTAGTCACCGCTTTGGTTTCGATTAGCCAACCTCAATTCACAACGTCCCGTCACGACCTAATAGAGTGCAAGAATTTTCGCAGCCTACTGAAACGAAAAAAAAAAGATGTTGAACAAGTTTTTTTGGACTCCCGACGTATCAGAGTTTTTGCGCAGGACGACAGAGAAAGAAGTGTACTGGGACGACCACCCCGTTCTTTCGTATTAACGTCCTAGGCGTCTTGAAAGATCCGTGACCCGGCACGGATCATTCAAGACGCAGTGTACTGGGACATGCTGCACTCTATAGTGGTGGTCAGGCCGGCAGAAAGGTATGGGATGTGGCGGGCCTTACTCCTCTCCTCGCTACTGGCGCGTTCATACTGAATGTTGAGCTGCGTTTGCGAAGCGGTTGGGATGTGTTTCGCGAGCGACCCTGCTCAAACACATCGAGACGTGGTTGGCGGGTTCTCGGCGATCAAGCGTGATCTGTTGGGACTTGCGTATGGCAACATTGTTTTACAATCCAAAATCCAGTTTATTCCACGATTGAAAGCCAAAATTTAGCTATTTTGGTACTCAAGGTTTTCTTGGCGATGTTCGCACGCGTCACGAGTTCGGGCAGCGAAAAAAGAGACACGGACCCGCAGAACCCACCTGTGATTCCCTCAACTTCGCACACAAGCAAGGCCCAGCTAGGCGCACCTTGGTGACCCGGAAGAGGATGTCCCCGACACTTTCTTCGAAGAGGATCCTTCCCGCATGAGTAGCTGACCTTGTTTTTGGGGTAGGGGGCCAGTTTTTCCACGCGTTGTTCGCTCTTAATATTTTCGAAGTAGTGAGCGTCACTGGTGAACCGCGGTGCGAGGGAATGTGTTCGGTGCTAGCCGGTCGTGGCCTCGTTGTTGGCGGACTCTCCTCTCGTCACTCACGTGCCGATCGAGTCGGCGGTTTGTTCGATATCAAGCTCAAATCAATGCCATCTGGATTAACTTTGCATCGTCCTGTACGTACACCTAAATTCTTGAATAGGTTCCCTTTATTTCTCCTGGAAGTAGAAACGTACTCTAGTTAGCGCAAATATACTTTCAGCTCCGTGGACATCTCTACCGACCTTCCGGTTGGTCATGTACCGTGTCGAAAGCCTTCAGTAGTTCACGCGACTGCCTTTGTGGGTACTAAAGCTATCATTTCGTTCCACCAAGCGCGGATTTTGATGTTCTACGGGAAAAGATGAACAAGCAGCGCAGTGACGAGCTTTGGAACCCCGAATAATAATTAGCAAACTAGCTTACCCGAACCAAACTACTGGAGCGAAGCCCGTTAAGTTTACGAGTCAATTATTTTCGTGACAGATTCAAGTGACGGACGTGCACATAATATCTCTTCGTTGGAGGCGGTTGGGAGAAATCGGTCTTGAAGCGCTTGGCAAAAACGCGCTCCAACCGCGCGATCCCAGCCGCTTTGTGGTTGAGAACGCTCAGATCCGCTTCGCGGTTGTGGATCCCCTTCCAGTGTGAACGCGCCATAAGTCTCGGCAGGCCCTTACTGCTGCTGGAGATGCGTGTTTCAACGGGGTCTTTCACGAAAATAAATGGGTGCAATGCAAGCAGGCGCAAACTTTAATTTTATGCTGTACTGAGATGCGGTAGTTCGTGAACAGGGCAATCGAAATCGAAACCATGCCACTCTTCTCTATGACCAAAGAGGTCCCATAATGCAACGCGCGCAGTGTTGCATGCAGGGATTTTGGAAGTAGTCTCTTTCCGCTATATAACCGTGAGGGCACAAAACTGACTATACAGGGAAGCCATCTATACAACAATAATTATTCCCTTAAGCTTCGCACAAGTCGAGGTTGGCAAGCTATCGACTACCAAGGCAACCCTTTTCCATTGAGTGAAAACAAGCAGTCTTCAGCACCATCCCAAAACCGCCGCTTGTCGTGTTTTCAAAACCTTCCAACTGTTCCTTTTTTCTTTTTCTTTTCTTCAAACGCTCAAGGTTTAAAAAACAAAGCGGGAACACGAACACGCGCATAGAAACGACCAAGTGAAAGCGAACAACTCACTGTCGACTCTAAGAAATAAGATGTAAAAGAAGACGAAAATAAGCTACCGAGGAAGCAAGGAATAAACGCTACATTAAACGCGCCAAATGGAAAAAAGAAAGGAAGATTGCGGGAGAATGAAGCAAGTGCACTTTTAGCGAGAGTCGTCGCGTCATGACGTGTCTCTCGATAAATTTGGCCAATTTGCGCGGCACGGGAAAGAAAAAAGAAGGAGAGGTGGAACCCCGGTTTCCAGCACCACCTCTCCAGCCTCTCCCTTCGTTCCCAGTCCTCTCCGGATTTCTCTTTTGTTTCGTTCCATCGCGCGCTGCGTTCGCCTTTCCCGGCCTCCGTCCCCTCCCTCCGCGAATGTTTGGTTTTTCTTTGTCGCCGCCACTTTTATCGTTGTTTTGACGCGCTGTTTGCAGATGTAGCTCGGGGCATGGTGCGTTATGTGCGTCCCTCTGTTTCATGGCGCACTAAATTGACTAATGATCATCCGGGTTCCGGCGGGCGGCGGTGTTGGGCTTCCCTTTAGGCGTTGCTTCTGTTGCCATCCGGGACTTTAGTTGCTGATTCTCCGAGCTGAACTTTGTGACAGTAGAAGAGCGCGGCGCGTTAGACGCGCGCTTGTTAGAACTAGACGTTGCTTTACCGGAAGGAAACTCAGTCTGCACGTTGGGCTCTGTGTAAGAGCGACTGGGCTGTTTTACTGATACGCCAGGGCAGCTGGTTCTCGACCATTGATGTTTCGGGTACCCTTTGTGGATTGGCGGAATGCAACTAAGGGCTAGTGTGAAGTAGACTTATGTCGCTGACATACACACGCGAAAACACACCCGAAAATTGGAAAGTTTCTTCTCAATCTGAAAACAATACGACTTTTATTGCCGAGCTTGCTTGATGAGGCAGTGCTTCGAGGACCCTTACATTGCCTTCGCGGACCCCCATTTGAGAACCACACGCTAGGGTTTCAGTTTGTACGTGCGTAGTACTGGCGTATGTTTGTTTGCGACGCGTTTATGTAGTGGCACGAGGTAATACTGTCAAAAAAAAAAGTCTGGGAGTCTAGTTTCCCCGCAGAATACGGGGGCAGCCAACCGCGACAGACAACAGAAGCTATCACAGCGAACGGGGAAGCTCAGAATACGAGAAGGCCGTTAAAATGAAATGCCCACAAGATCGATGAACGTGGGGTCTCATTTGCTCATTGGCCCTGGTCCCATCGCATTTTTCAGATCTAGTTGCGTTCTGAGCTCCCGAAATCATTGGGAATCTTCTAATGTTAGCCGTGATTGGCTGTACCGGTGTTCTGCCGAAAACTGAGGTCACGGGCTTTATGTTTTATAGTGCATAGGACATCGCCGACTCGCTCGTACAAATCGAGAGCTGGTTTCTTCCTTCTTCTACTGAGCGTCATCGAGATTACATAACATCATAAAGATTCCAGAAATATTTGCGGCGAATGCCGGTGAAGTTGTTCGAGCTGATGAACATGAATCCTGGCACATTCCCCTAATGCACTCGAAAATATGAGCGTATACGCCATGGTCATCAACCATAAAAGCCCCAGTGGGCGACGATCGCCGATACTTTCTGGCGGATTCATTGGAGAATGCAGGTGTCGGTCACGCTTTCGGGTGCCAGGTCACGCGTGCACAGGTTTGATCAGCGCTCAAGCGCGCGCTCCCGTTCCTTGGACTGCATGCATAGCTGCGGAAAGTTGTCCCCGAGTTCAGCAAAGTGACACATCATACAGCCGCGCTGTGGCGCAGCTCCCGGCCGCCCAGTGGCGCTTGAAGCCTACCACGTTACAGTGCCACTTCGGAAACATAGTAGTAGGTGTTATCACGCGTCACTGGAGACGCCGTAAGATTGCGAGCGTGTATCCAGTACGGCCGTGCTCAGAATCACATTTTACCAACACTATGACGTCATTACCATGCGTGTAGTGACATTTCTTACCTAAGCCTTCGTTGAGCCAGCTCATGTTGGTCGCGACTGGCCGCGCTAAACACGAACTCACGGTTGGTCGCGTAACTAACGAACCGTGAAGCAGACGTGCTCATGCATGATTCGGCACTTCTCTGTATGTTTGTTTCCGCTACATAAAGCTTCCCTCTCAGCCAATCATAGGCAACTTCTGTAAAGCTGGACAGTGAAAGAGGGTGAATGAAGAGAGAGAGAGAGAAGCGGGCGGGAAAGGTGGGGTTGCTCGTTACCGATACAATAGCGATTCGGGACACGCGGGGGGCGAGTACACTGAGTGGGACATCGTGATTTCTGCATAGTGAGGCTCATTACTTGATCTTCGGCCGCCCGCTCGCAAACTAACACTAGTTGCGTCACTCCCGGTGTTTCCCCCTCGGGCCATCGCTGATTGGCCGGATTTGGAGTGTCGTCCATTCCGGGGCGCGTTTTTTTCCGCTCTTAATTATGCACGTTTCGCCAGTTCAGGTTGCTATGGTTCTCACGCGTTTGAATGTTTTTCTTGTTTAGAGCGCTCTGCAGGTTATCTTCGATGTTAAGGTTTTAAGAGGAGCTAAAGCCAGTTTTTTCACCGTGCGCTTTGTTTCTACTTTGAATTCGATGCAGCGATACAACGGCAATGCGATATTTGGCGTTATCTTTCAGATTGTAAAAGAACATTAGCGATTTTTTTCTTCTAATTTGAAAAGCACAATGTTTAAGAACTTGAACTAAAGGTTAGGTAATTTGATTTATTTTTCTGAAGTATTCATACCCAGATAGTTTGAACAAAGGTTAATAAAAGTTATTCGTTCGTATTAAATTTGATCAGCGTTCAGGCACCTGAGACGCCGATCAAAGGTCTGCGAGGGTTCCCCCGAAATGCCACAAAATGTTTTAATGATTACGAATCGGCGGCCCAGCACGTTCGTGTTCGTCGTATAGGAAAACAAGCAAAACCCGCTCCATCCAGACTCAGGAACAGTAAAAATGGCACCGCCCAGTAACCTTTTGTTAGAACAGTTTTGCATATTAGGTAGACGTTCTTGTACAGTAAAGGAACAAAACATCGTCCCTTTCCAGCACTATTGCACCAAAGGGCGTGGTAACACAAAATGTTTTTTCCGTGTTGCTTCGTCGTGACGTTGCACAGAGGAACATTGTACGCATTTAACGATTCGACGGCGCGAACAACCTCCTGGCTAGCTTCTTATAGAAAAGGAAAGATCTGCCAAAGCAAGCGTGCCATTGGAAAGGAACACCAAGGGCCCAAAGATAGACGGAGGGACCAATCGGGACCAAGGGACCGGTTGGTTGGTCAGCGGCGGGGCGGTGACCAACCGGCCACGGTGTACTGTGCCTTGGTGCCGCTTGGTCCCGCCGTGTATAGCTTAGGGCCCTAGGGCCCTAGGCTACACTGCATGCTGCGTCTGCAGCTTGCTGCCAGTGCTTGCTGCCCGTCTACAAGTGTAAATAGAGCCATCTAGCGCTTCGCGTTTCTTACAAGTACCGCCGACCATTGGTTTTGCGAACGCTCAAGACACGCGCCACAGAGCGTGTGAGGGAGCGTTCATTGCTGTGTCTGTGCATTACGCACGCGCACTTTCTGGCTGGCCGCAATTGCGAGCAAGCCCTGGCTGGACTGTGATTTAGCACCCGGGGACTCTGATTTTTCTGAATAGTGGAAACATGCATACACTACTGCAATAGTTACAAGACATCCGCCCAGCGTGCGATCTCCTCAGCCAAGCACGGGCATGTTCGTCACTTCGGAAAGCGAACAAATCACGCGGCCGTACACACGAACACCGAAAATGAAACCGGCCAGAGCCCCTTTTTTTTGAAAGGTCTCTAATCCTGTTTCACTTTAAAGGGGCCCTGCAACGACTTTTTGTGCTTCTTAGTTTGCACCGAACCTAAGCGTGCTGAATGTGGTAACTTAGTAAATTTTTTTTCTCGAAATTTGCTTTATTTTAAAAGTTATAGGCACATTAAAGTTAAAAAAAAAGCAAAAATAACTTTCTGCACGACGTCCTTGGTCCTCTGTCCCCGCTTTCCCGCACCTGCGGACCTCGGTGACTAAGGAATGTGGGGAGGGAGGGAGAAGACGTGGAAAGGAGGTTGAGGCCGAGGAGCGAGAGCTGCCCGGGAACGGGGCAGCTCTCTCTCTCCTCAGCTGACCAAGACCAACGACGTCACGATTTCGTCACATGCCGCGCGCGTTCGACACCACGGGGCGCCCGCGTAAGAGGAGGAGGTTTCCGCGTCGTCCGGTTAAAATATAACGTGCTAATATTTAGTTACTCTCCGTGCCCGCTGGGTTGCCCGAACAACACGAGACGTGGAAACTGCAAGTGAGCGTGGCAGAAGCTACAAGAGCGAGCTCCGGGCTTTCAGCGTCCCCGCCAAGCACGCGCGCTCGTGCAGTGCAAGCACCGTTCAGGGCCGCATGCTCGCGCTTGTAGCTTAGAAAAGGGGGCCACTGAAATGCACCGCCCCCATTTTCTTTCAAGGGCCGCACAAGGCATGCTCCTTGTGCATTAATGGATTTGACGCCACGTTTTAAAGAAAAACTAAAACGGTAGAAAAACAAACAAACAAACAGGAGTTAATGGGCTTTTAGCGTAGTTTATTTATGGATAATCTAAATTGTTCTCAAAACGACAATTAAACGTAAAAAAAGAAAGTGAAAACAAATCATGTAGCTGCTTGCCACTGCCGCATCTGATTGGTAGGTTGAGCTGTCACGTCATAAAACGAGCAGGCGCGATTCTAAATGCATCTTTCGCGCAACGATCAACTGGAAATCCTTACCTTGTTTAGTCTCGGCTTCGCGTAAGCTACTCGGATTCGCTGAGGTGCCGGCCTCTTTTGAAGAAAAATGCTCGAGACTACGCCATCGTATCGAAACTGCTGGACTAGCAACTATATCCTACAGTGTACTAGAACACGGGGTAATGATTGGACCGGAGCGGCTCGCGTGATGCGTGTGGTGTAGATCACGACAGGTGGCGACACCGGCGCATTGGCAGTGCAGAGCCGTATATGTAGAGAGTTTGGTCATTCATTGGGAACTATGGGAGACAAATCAGGAGGCGCCATTGGCCGAAAGCGGGCTGTGCGTGTTCCAGGTCGCCTTCACAAATTCGAATGTGGCCAACCAAAAGCCGGAAATAATACCCTAGCGGTGGTCGCAAAAAACAAACTTAATAAGTGCGTTGGAGTAACTCACGGTGACTGAAAATATGGTGCACGTGCTGTTTCAATCACGGTCGTCCAAAATCATGGTGGAAGAGTGCGACTTCTGCCCGCTCCGGCCCGCTTTTTTTGGGTGTTACTTCCGAAACTTCGGACACGCCACCGGATCGGACACGCTCAAAGAGATTCGTTCGGCTAGTCCGCCCTAGGTCGACCCCAAATAAAAACGGCCAGGACTCTATGCTTTTTTTTGTACGTTAACGCGTGAGCAGTGCAACGCTTGAAGTACATACTACCATATGCTGACAAAAAACAACTTGCACACCGTGGCACGTGCAAACATCGACAAGTTCCTTCCCTTCCATCTCTCAGCTTTGTCGCGCAGCACTACAGTCTGTCTTCTCCAATAGGGCTCACTATCACGGTAATTCTTTAACGGGACACCTAGGCAGATCGCTAATCACACTTCTCCGTACCGCGGGAGCGTGCGGCTTTCTCCGTCGAGCGCTCGACTAATGGTGATAGCGACAAGCTATACTTCGTTCAGCGGGTCCGACGCAACCGATGCTACACGAGCGTGTGGCCCTGAACAGTGCTTGCACTGCACGAGCGCGTGCTTGGCAGGGACGCTGGAAGCGGAGCTCGCGCTGTAGCATCGGCTGCGTCTGGACCCAAGCTGAAACAATATAGTTACGTGGGGCATCATGGAACAGCCCCTCGGGGGTCGCCCACACACTACGCCGGTTTGATAAGAGTTACGGTGAATAATTTTAAAGGTCAAGCACTACAATCCTATTCTTTCTTTATGGTGACATTGTCGCTAAACCCACGGGCTTTATTTTTGTTTTTTCTTGACAGGGCTTTATGCTATTTGTAAAGAGCCTGATAGCAGCCTATAGCGTTCGGCGCCCCCGATAGACCTGGCGGGATAACCCTCGAATGGTCTGTTCCATGGTGCCCCACGAAACTAATTTAGATGCCGCGATTGCCACTAGTCGATTGCTCGCCCGCGAAAGACACGCGCTTATATATGTTATGGACAAGTGTGGTTAGTACTGTAGGTGTAACCGTTCTTACCCAGTGTTGAAAATAAGCGGGCGCTGAGTCCCATTCCTCCTGCCAGAGACCTAAACATTTCGGCCAGTTTACCGAGCTTCCATTATATTTGCAAAAAGGTTGAACAACTTTCACTGACTCGCTTATGCCTTTTTTGCCCGCAGAAAACATGGCAATGTCATCAGCATATGACAATACACCCAACTCATCTCGACTGCAGTTGAAAACCCCGAATGAATTGGCTATTAAGAATGTTCCTACAAAAAGATCAAATAAAAATGCAGGAAAGAAAAAGGGGGGGGGGGGCAGAGGACACCATTGAAACTCGCTTACAAACTTATTTGTTTAACAATATGATTAATGGTATACCATTTATACGCCTTACGTACGCCCTCAAGAATGACAAAACCTACGTTTACATGCTCCAATACATTAAAAAGAAGCTCGTGTGAAAGCTGGTCAAAAGCTTTTTTTCAAGTCAGTCTGGGGTGCTGCAACTGCACGATACATACAATCACAGCATTCGAGCACACTCCTAGTGACGTGAGTATTGATAAAATTCGAAGGACCTTTTATTCCACACGTCTGGTGGAGACCAAAGTAACTGGATCCTGGGAAAGTCGCGCCAAGCTCCCCATATGGTCGCCATTTTGGTCAGTGAAATGAGCAATTTCTCTTTGACCCTCCGTTGTTAAGGAGCCGATTTAAATTCGCTGGTGATGGGTGGCTTTATGGAGACGTTTCTTATACACCGAAAGTTTGCTATCCACACAACGGCGACTCAAGGGTACATCTTCGTACCACCACCACATGCTGTGTTGGTGCGTGGAGGCACTGAAAAATAAGTTTACTGTTTTAAAATACGCAAGAAGAACAATATAATTGTAAGAGATCCGCGGATATGGGCATGATTGAATTTGATAAGTCGATTGCATACACAGTACCAAAGACGCTTATGTTGGCTAGGAGCAGTTCCAGTACGATTATGCTCCATGGTGATCTTGGCGGGACTGGTTTAGAACGACCCTCTGGAAGCTTCGAAGATTTGAATGGACCGAGATGGCGATTTCCATGGCAACGTAGACAGATTAGCCAATCGCCTTGCGAGATTCTGGTCGTCTGTATATTAGTATCAGTTTGTGTCCAGCTAGCAGGTAGGGAAGGCAATGGCGCTACTTTCCCAGGATTCAGTGATTTTAGTGGAGACCGACCACATCTCGAATAACTAATTGTAACCGCCTGGCCAAATATTTCATTATTATTTTAGAATGACTATTTGTTAGACAAATGAGACGACAGGCCGATACTCGCCTCAATTTAATTTTATCATCAGCTTTCGGAATGAGAACTGTGTGAGAGTGAGACAATGAGTGTGGCAGCATTTACTAGTTATACGCTCCACTAAATACACGACGCAGCAAAGGGCTAATCTTATTCTTAAACACCTTGAAGAAGGCCGCATTTATGCCATCTGGGCCAGATGATTTCCCGCATTTAATTCATCGACTGCCCTCTCCACCTCTCCCACAGTGCTTCTACATTCGACAGTAAACATCGTCGTTCGAACTCCGCAAAAGACAATATTGTTCTCTTGAAATTACCTACGTCTACTGGATGATAAGAAAACGAGCTCTTATAAACCACAAAAGCGAGTTATATATCCAAGTCACCACTCGTCCCAACCCTGCATCAATAAATTTTCGCTATCTCATTGTGAAATGAGATAGCAAATTTTCGCTACCCCAGAAGTGCTTCGTTGCTCTTGATTCACCGCTGTCATCTCGCTCCGTATCACATCGAAGGAGTTGCATGAAAACAAGGGTTGCGAACTGGGGAATCCGCTGAAGTCAATGTCTTCAAGTTTCTTCACCGTAAGATAGTAACGCAATAACTTTCCTCTTTAGTTATTTCGGATGGTAGCGACTCCGTTAGTACATTACAAAAATCCCCAACGCCTTACCAGTAATGCCCTGGCTTGTAACACGTTACTTTCAGCTCAGTGACATAGCGATGCGAATTATGCGACGCAGATGTCGCGCAGCTGGCTCACTCAAGCAGCTGATTACTGTAGCGGTCCCAGACACGGCAATGGGAAGTCACGTTCCACCAATGGAGGATGTCTTCGTACACCGTGCTCCTTCTAAAATGCTCGCTGTAGAGTTTGCTGCAGAGGTTGCAGAAGGTTATTCCCGTCCATGGAACTAGGTCGTACTTGCCCTTCCAGTTGAAGTAGCTTTTGTAGACGTTGAAGTCTTCGGCTACCGATGTCAGGTGATCCGCCAGGTGCTTGGGCGATTCAAAACTGAGCGCGTTAATGTAAGAGCCTGGCGGAGCCACCGCGCTGTAGTTGGCACCGCCGAACACCACAGGAATTATGTCAAATAAAAGTGCATTATAGAGCTTCTCGGTCACATAGTCCTTGCACAAGGCATTTTCGAAAGAAAGCAGAAAGTAATATTTTTCGCGAACATTGTGTGACAGCGAGAAGTCGGGAAGCGCTCGCACCTGTACTCGCCGCACTTCCCGAAGACGTCTACGGCGATGTATTTCTGCATCTCGTTTACGTAGTCCTCGCGCCTCCCAAACGTGTTGCAGTGGCTGACGGGCCAGACAGCCATCGAGGACTTGCCTTCCCACAATCTGCGAAGAGCGTCGACCGAATACGGCGTTGGCTTCGACTTCCTCGTTAAACTCAGGAGATAGGAGTCTAGAACGTCCGAGTCGTGTCTGTAGGTCATGGTCCAGTTGAAGGTATTGTTCAAGTAGGTTAGTGACCTGGACACGCAATGCGGTGGTGGCTCGAGGGACCAGTACACCCACTTTGGCCTCGAGACCTCCTCTGTGGCATGTCTGCCAGGTCGAGGTCCACACCGTAGAATACGACCGCGTCACTCGAGTGCAGTAGTCTTCTGTCGTTGGTGATGTAGCAGTGGTCGGGGCATCCCACGAACTCCAACTCGTCGACCCTTTGTTCCGTCAGTCCAGAGTGCCATTTCCCGTAGACGGCTGTCCAGAGCAATATCCTCGGGAGGTCTTTGCCACCGTAGTAGCCTTTCCGATCGAAGAACGGAGCCCACAGCACGTAATTATACATTACGTTCTCGAGCCGGTTCATAGACACGTTTTCATTGGAGCCATTTACCAAAATAATATCCATGTTGCATCTCTGAAACTTGCTCTTGCTATACCACAACGTCCCCAGCATTATGAAGCACAAGGACACGGTGAGGGCGTCTCGTAGCATTTGCCAAATTCTGCGCATTATTTTTGATGCCGCTGCTTCAAAAGCACTGGGCAGGTATAAAAGCGCACAGTGACCAAGAACACGGGCGAAATGAAGGTGCACTCCTGGAGGGACCCTGCATGAAAAATCTGTAAAACCACATAAACAAGCCACGCATTAAATTGTCTCTCTCTCTCTCTCTCTCTCTCTCTCTCTCTCTCTCTCTCTCTCTCTCTATATATATATATATATATATATATATATATATATATATATATTATATATATATATATATATATATATATATATATATATATATATATATATAAACTCTCCTGCGCGTTTTAGTCGTGTGGCACCTCGCATTGATTTACGCTTTCTTCGGGTGGATGTAAGAGAAAGGTACGGTTCGGAAGCAACAGCTTTTATTTATTTATTAATTTATGTAATAATACTGTTCACCCTATTTGGGGCAGTTACAGTAGCGGAAAGAAAGACAACGCGAACATATAAATTTACACCATACACAAAAGAAAAGAGCGCAACCACGCGGAACCCAACACTCAAAGCTGAGACAGAAATATATATTCACTTCTTCAGCATTTCCTAAAAGTCAACAATGGTATATAACTTTATGAAATATTTGGATAGCTTGCTACATTTTTCTATGATTCCACCGCCAAGCATAATCCGTAAACGTTTTATTGTTCAATCATGGAATATTGAAGGGCCCTATAAGGCACTCTCCCAATTGACCGTTTCAAACAAGAGAGCAGGCATTGGACAACCTAAGCAAGGGTTTGAGATTTGTTATTTCTTTGCTAGATGACATCAAAAGAACATAGAAGCCACCGACAAGGTGTGCCGGCCATACCTAGAAGTAAATAAAACGCGCGGCCGATCCCTGTACTTTTTCTAACTTACCAATTCCGCTCTCCCTACACGGTTCCCACGGTGAATTGTGCTAGCCCACAACACGAACAATCAGCCACTCACAGTCATTCCGAATGCAGCATGTCAGCAGTCTTTCCCATACTTGAGCGTCACCAGCGAATGAGAATGGCACCTGTTTGCGAACAAGGGGTGCTATCGAATACAGTGTATACCGCAGGGGGTTCACGCAGCTGGTCGTACGATAGAGTAGGGTGAGTCACTTGTTTGGCGACGTATTTTTGTCCCTTATATATTTTTTATGAGCTTGACATGGCACGATAGGGGCTTAGAACCACACCTGCGGCGGCAGAACATCGCAACCGCAAAATTGTGTGTTTTAAAGCTGCAGCACATGGCACATCTGTTATTTTGCTAAATGCCAAAAACAAACCGTGAGCGTTGCGCGTGATGTGGCAACGAGAGTGAAAAAGTTGAGAGCCCTTCCACCCCGTGAAGAAGGAAGTCCAGCGAAGCTGGCGCTCTGATGGGATTTGCTATGTCGGGCTGGGAGCAGCGGCAATGGCGGTTTCCACGTTGGCAGCGTGCCCGTTCTCGCTTCTGGGCGCGCCGACGCTCCTCGTACTCCCGCCGCTCTTCTTCGGAACGTACATCACGGGTGCGACCCATGTGAGGTCTGAAGTCCAACTGATAAGGACAGTGGCGCGATCTTCGGCAGGTGGCCGCCGTAGAGCGCGCGGCATTGCGCAATGTCAGGAGAGGGGTGGGGGTGAGAGAAACGCCGCGCTTGGGGAGGCGCGCGCGTGTGGCGCCGGCGTCTGCAGTAGTAACTGTTCTAAAGCAAAAGCCTAAAACAAATTGTAACTTGCACGCGAGTTTGTCAACGCTTTATGTTGGTTATTTACTTCGAACCTTTTATACTTCGTCTCATCTTAGTATGGACTATTGTTAGCCGCGCGTGCTAAAAGCGCGAGCTAGTTGCTTCGAAGAAAGCCTCGGCGGCTGCACGAGCGCTCGTGCAGCGAGTGCTCCAGTCAAGACAATCAAGGCTAGCCGCTCGCGCTAGCACAGCATTCGCGGTTAGTCCATGCTAAGGTGAGACGAAATATATGCGGGGAAGGCGCGCGCGCGCGGCGCCGGCGTCTACACCATTAACTGTACAAAACTGTTGGTCTACGCTCGGTCTGACCCCGGAAACAATCTGCCAGAACCTAGCCATATATAGCTTCGCTATAAAAAGTCATTTGAACGCATTTGATTAGGCGCCTTTGTTAATTTCAAGATAGATTTAGCAAACTTCATTCGCGTGGGCTTCAACTAAATGCCTGAGAGATGTTTGCTGCTAAAATAAACTCTGATACCTTGCAGCCGCATAGCACCCGCTACCCTGCTCTGCAACTCTCTCCCATCCTCCCCTCGACGCCGTTTCACCGCTATTTCATGTCCCGTATTGTATTGACTCTGCAATCACTGCCTTCTTTGCCATGCTTACGTCACCCACTATTAGAAAGTTTAGTAGACTGTTTTCTACATCCGATAACAAAATCGGATGTACGATGCATAAGCAAAAGCCTCGGCGGAGCCTCGGGTATCGTTATCAGAGTCATCGGAACAATCAACTAAAACTCCCTATCGACAGCGTGCGCGAACTAGAGGGGCGGGCACCTCGTTATCCATCACCATCATCGTTTGTGATGTAAACGGTAGGATTGGTTCTGCAAATTATTTGGTTCGCAGTCTAGCTTTATGCGTTGTTTGCTTCATGCGTTTTGTTTATTTTGTAGAGTAACACTTCGGGTTAGTCATTTAAAGATAGCTTGGAGTCGTGGCAACACATTATTAGTCACTTCTACGGAACGTTCTTGCTCAACACAACTACCCTGCGCGGCCGTTGACCGCGCTATAGCAAGGCCGAACAATTAGATCAGAGTACCGGCGGACGTAAAGACGGGATCCCGTAAACCAGAGAACCAAGCACGATCCTCCAGTTCACTGCTGTCATCTTATGCAAACCTTAAAGGCCCAACAACATGGACGCGTTTTTCACGCGTTTCGTCCGCGTCCACGTCTCTCCGCATCAGCGGCAACTGACGAGAAAAAGGGCGACCAAACCTGTGGAAACGCGTGCCGATTCCCGTCGGCCGGGTGCTGCGCAGTGTAGTCAGATCGACTAGACCTTTTAACTTTACGTCAAAGATAATCACCTGCAAATCCCGAGACTGTAGTACACCTTGCTGCGCGCGTCTGCACGGAGCGCACGGAGACTGACTGAGATGTTCCAGAGGGCGTGCCGGGCGCGCCCGGCCTCACTTCCACCCAGTGTGACTGTGATTGGTCGCTGCCTGGCAAGCCACTTCCGGCGCGATGCCGCGATCTGGCCGCTGCGAAGGAGGTTATAAATACTAGGAGGGGGTAGGTTGCAATATTTCTGAAGCCTAGTCATAAAAAGTTTAAACGATTGTTTGGCCAACGTGACCGTGAGATCTCTGACAATTGGTGCGCGTGACATGTCACGTGCGATATGGATGGTTGATTGTAGAAGGACTCCTTGCAGGGGTTTCGCGCGTTCCGTCCGGTAGGTTTTATGAGGTCGAAGGCTGGACGTGAAGCAAGAAAGCAAGCAAACGTTTGAGGCGGATCACGACACACCGCTGAGCAGCTGGTACATGGGACGATCAGGGCAATCGCCGCAATAGCAACGGAAAAAACGAAAGCCTGGCGTCACCGGGACGCTAATTTCCGTCGGCTACGGGATGGACGCTTGCAGCGTGGTTGGCTGCCGCAATCGGACTGGCTTCTCTTCAGCGGGGGTTACCTTTCACCGGTAACCCCTTTGCGTATTGCATAGTTCTACAATACCAGGAATTGATTGACAAGTCTCTTAGATTTCCGACGGTCGTCGAACTGCGGAAACGATGCATTTCGGCCGTTGGTCGCGGCGGTGGCTGGACACCATTGAAGTGGTGCATGGTGTGCTCCGTGCACTTCCAATTGGCAATAAAACATCTCCCAACCTCGAGTCAAGTTAATCTGGTTCAATTTGTCATAAAACCAATTAAACATTCCAGTGGCCGACCTGCATAGCGGTTGCAACAAAAAGAAAAAGCCAAACGTATCGTAGCGTGAAATTACATGAGAGCGATGAAAGCGCAGCTATCATTTGCAGGCGGGCGCGGAAATCATCGCCGTAAAAATGCCGAAGTATTGGTCCAACCTGTCTGGTCGACATGATTACGCAATCATGGGTGTATATAATTAATTTCTGCTTTGGCTACTGTAGTATTTAGTTCCCAGGTGATAAAAAGAATACTCCCCGTTGATGCACGCAAATGCGCGGTACATTACCCAAACCACGGCAACAGTCAATCGTTACAGCGCTGACGTTCCACGTTGAATACTATCGCTTTCAGGATGGTAACGGTCTGTAGAAAACAGAATGCATTTTATTTATAGTTGAAGGTATACATAACGAAGCGCAGCAGGCGTAGAATTGGTCGGCTGGGCGTGGGCCACAGTTTCTAGCTGTGATGACTGATAATTGAAACCCACCAGCCAGTGGCGTCACGAGGGTCAGCGGCACCCGGGGCGATAGCCCGCCGCGACACCCCCCCCCCCCCCGGCCCTCGCGTGGCCCACCGCGACTCCCCCCCCCCCTCTCGCGTGGCCCGCCGCGACTCCCTTCCCCCCCCCGCTCTCGTGGCCCGTCGCGACACCCTCCTGAGCCCTGCACCCGGGGCGGTCCGCCCCCCCGCCCCCCCCGCCCCCCCTTGTGACGCCACTGATCGTATCGTTACGGCGGTCCCGTCGTGTCTTTGTAGAGCCGTGCAAGTATTCTTGATGGCGTGCGCGGCGCGGTTTCGTTGGTGGACTGATAAGGCGCTTAAGGGCCTCGGTGTAAAGACCCTCGATTTGCTTTTTGTTACCAGTGAATATCATATAGGGACTTCACCTCAGTGCAGTCTGTGAACAGGTGGATTTGTATATTTTTCAGCAGATATTTCTGCAGCTCTGATAGCGATACGCGCTACATCGACAACCGACAACTGTGTTTGCGCCCGCATCCTATCGTTATCGGAGTGCGAACACAATCTACTGAAACCCTGTACTGTCAAGAGAATACATTATAAAACTATCAATAGTATGCGATCGTTGGTTGACTGTCGGTACATATGTATAAACTATCAATACATCCGGAGCCGAGTGCCGTAAAAACTATCGATGACACTATCGATGGTCGACTACCGCAAAAATATCGATTGCGTGCTATCGGCACTCAATTATTGAAAACTATTGATACTGTATCATTGATAATAGATTTGAGTAACGTTGGTAATAGTAATTGAAAATGTCAAATATTTCCTGGGTTGCGTTTGGCAACCCAGGAAATATTCCAAAGCTCATAAGAATTCACGACGGGAGCCTTCAGCAGGCTTATCAAGGAACAATAAAAAAACTATAGAAAAACGATACAAATACGGTTGTAAAAATAATGACAGTAAATCATCGAGAAACTATCAACAGTGCACTTCTGGAAAGCTATCGAGAGCACTTCCGAAAAATTATCAACACTATACTTCTGAAGAACTATCGATAGTACTTTCGGAAAACTATATAAAGAGTATACTTCTGAAGTAGTATCTAAGTTACATTATCAAAAATACTTTTGAAAGTGCTATCAATAGTCGACTATCGTAAAACTATAAATAGTACTATCGGTAGTTGACTATCGGAAAACTATCGATAGTACTATTCATAGCGACTATCAACGGTCGACCATAGTAAAACTGTTGATAGTCCACTATCGTAAAACTATCGCTAGTATCGATAGTCAATTTATCGATAATTTTGCATAACTGATGGTAGGTCGTCACTCAAACTCAAAAATAGTTTGTGCTGTCACCGCAGTTGGTGCGTTGACGCTGGTGTTGTGCGCGGAGGCGCGAGTCGCCACCGTCGGCGTGCATGTGCGCTTGAAAAATAGCCGGCGCCGTCCTCCGCCGCTCCGCCGCTCGGTCACCAGACACCAAGGCGCTGCGGCCCTCGGGAGGGAATGCTTTATCTTTTGGTTTGTTTCCCTTCGACTCATTTTGCACCTTGGCCAAGTGGCCGAGAAAGACGCGCCTTTTATAAGCTTTTTTTTCTTTTTTAGTTCGGTTTGCTTTTATATTTATTATACCTAGCTCTATTTACTCAACACTGTCCGGCATGAAAACGCGGCTTTGATTTTTTAAGCATCGAAATTCAGTTTTTATTATATCTTTGTGCATATATGTTTCTGCTGTTGTCTTTTTCTGCTGTGCTTACTACAACAAGGGTTACACATTTTACAATTATAATTTCATCCAGTTGAAAAAAAAATACGACGGTAAATATTAAACGTATTTTACTTTTTCGAGAACCTCCGAGCTGAAGTCATGACAGCCCGTCAGGTCCTTCATCTCTTTGGGGGATCCCCAAGAAAAGAAAACATTTCCGATCCCCAACAAACTTGTTGGGATCGGCGCGCTGTGTCTGTGTCTTCTTCTGTGTCCGTCGTCTTTTTGCGCTTTTTAATCATTATGAATCACTAACTTGCCCAACTTTCTACCCTCGTTAACATTCCCGATTCTTTTCATCTCGTTCCCACTGTTTTCCTACCAGTCGTGCAATTGTTGTATTTCGGCTCGCGCTACCGGTAGGAAGGAAAGCGCTCCCGGGTTATTTTTTTACGAGGACTACTCAAATTTTGAGTTGACTGGTTGCGATGACTATACTACGTGCAAATTTGACCGCGCACATTTATGATAAATTTATTTATTTTGAGTAAATCTCGACTATAATTATGTTTTATATGAAAGGACCCCTCTTAAAAATTCGGCGAAGTGCTTGCTTTATGGACTTACGCCAAGCATTGAAAATAGGCCTGTATACTCGTATACTTTAAACGACTTTATTTCGCGAATTTCTCAAAGTGCCGGTTTCAAAGAATTTTCACAAGCACGAACTTCCGAGATTCGGGTCGGTGTGCTCTATATTCATTACCATGGGGTGAATTATTCACAGGACCAAATGTTCGCGATTATTTTCTTCTTTATTAAATGGCGTATTTTTGGAGATGTTGTCATTGTACAAACAGTGTCGGTTACTCCATAACAATTATTTCAATATTTGAAAAAAAAAGAGCGAGAGAGAAAAAAATAACAAACACGCACACAGACATACAAACAAATTACGCAAACGCGCACGCGCATAGGCCTAGGTGGCACAACCTAAAAAAGTGTTCCGCAGAAGTGTAACTCCTGCCCACGTCTGTATATGTATATGTGTTGACGAACAAAACACAAACATTCACGTCCACATTGAATACGTGCACAGTAACACACGTGACACCGTGTCATATATATATATATATATATATATATATATATATATATATATATATATATATATATATATATATATATATATATATATGTATAACAATGGTGGCGGGGAGCCGAAGGCGTGGGTATAACTGAGAAGAAAAGCAAACCCTTGATGAAAACAGCAACAACGGACGGTTTATTCTTCGACGTTTCGGCCGGACTCCGGCCGAAACGTCGAAGAATAAACCGTCCGTTGTTGCTGTTTTCATCAAGGGTTTGCTTTTCTTCTCAGTATATATATATATATATAATATATATATATATATATATATATATATATATAAGCTCAGAATTGTTTAATGTGCTAGAGTGCTATGATTTATTTCATAAAGGATTGTTGTGAAATTTTGAGAGAAATAAAAGATTGCGAGTGCATACCTCACTGGTTGAGTCTAAATGAAACCGTGCGTGTGTCTCGCCGCTAGCGCTCAACGTTGTTTCTGCTGTAGCTGGGCACTGTTGGATAACTGCGAACTAAGTACTACTCCCCAACGTTTATAGACCTGAAACATTACTTTGGAACGCACGTCCCTTCTCTGGTGCCGATTCAATTGTCCTAATCTCGGGTTAACTAAAACTTAGTACTGAGCGTTGTTTACCGTTTGACCTTACACGTAATTCAACAATATCTATACATACCTGGAATTTCTAATTCGCCATTGATCTTGTCGGCAGCACCATTAGCAAATGTATACATGTCTTTGAATAGCTTTTTTCTTAGCATAATACATTTTATAAATGCAACGTACAGCTACTAGTGACAGGGTAAAAAAAAAAAAAAAACTCGAAGAACGCCAGCTTGCCTACAGCCTTACACGCTTCGCTTTTCCGCTTATGCATGTGCTCATGTCTACTACATTCAATTGCTCTTTCGTGTGCTGATATCTCAATTAGGTTTTATTAATTTTTATCTATTTTTGCGTGACTTTTCGATTCATAATAAGCCAATTTATTGGTGCACTGTCGTCTTGTGCAATAGAACTACAAGAAAAAAATTAACGTGCCAGATGTTTTTGAAGATAATTCCTGGTTGTGGACAAATCCCAGTGCAGCTGATTTCTATCACGAGTGACTTAAGCTTGCAATCCATAAATTCATAAAATTCATAATTACAAATGGTCACAGTGTTTGAGGGAAGTTAAAACACCACTTCTATAATTTTTAGTTACGAGATAGCGGGTTTTCACAAGAAATTCCGGCTTTTCTGCAAGCGCTAATTTTGGCATTAGTGCTTCTGAGGGGATACGGAGTCTACTCATCGACAGGTGACCCTCTGCCGGAAGCGAAAGGTGCGCATACAAAGGCCCAGCACTCCGAAACCTTTTGTTCCCAGCAAACGTAGTGCGTACGGACCGAATGACTGACATAATAAATATCAGTCGATTACAAGAAGCAACTATGATTTTTCAGCAGTGCTCTTTAACGAAATAAACAGTGAACTGATCGCCCAATTCTTCAATGCAAAGAAATAATGAAATCAAGTTTCATATTGTGTTACCGAATAGAGTGTACTAGTGCTCAAAATCAACCAATATCAACATGATGTTTTGAGGATATCTGTCCACAAAGTCGTGCTTGTGTACTTTTTTTTTCGAATAGCCTATACAATTAGAACAAAAGAGAAGAGGCTAAGGGCGACTGCTCGCAGTTCACTTGAGTTTGCATGCGCCGTCTGCAAAGATTTCTAAAGTCAGAGCGCTTCAAGCAGTAACTTCTGCTATAGAGCACAGCGCCCGTTTTTCATCGGCCGTCAACCAGCAAAACGCCACCCGTTCACCGGCGACTCGCTGTCTGAAGCGGCGAGCGAGCGAACTCTTAACCATTCCGACCCAGCTTCCTTTTTTGTCAAACATAACAAAGAAAACGGCCAACCTAGCGCTAGTTGCGCAAACCGCGCTATCAAATATCGCCAAGCAGCGAGCCTTAGCTCGCAGAAACTCCTTCTTTCTTACCCGTTACCCAATAGCCAAACCGCACCAAGCATCCGCGCGGCGAAATTTTTGTGAGGCGAGCGTCGATCTTACTTGCCGGGAGATGCCGCGAGAGGCCCCAAGGGCCAATACCCGCGCGACCACTCACAAATTATCTACGCCTTCAAGCGAAATCAGGCCTCACAGAGAACTCATCGTTTCGCAAAAGCCCACATGCAAATGGAAGCGCTTCATTTGAGCTCAGATCCCTGACGAACTGATGCCTTTTACTCCCCTCACCGCCTACGGTCACCCCTCACGCACTCATGCTCGCGCCTCCGCCCTCCACGCACGTATGCCCTCACGCACTCATAGCCTCACCCCTCACGGTCCTCACGCCCATCACCGCCCTCCACCTGCACCTCATACCCCTCACGCCTCACCCCCTACGCCTCACCGCCTACCCCTCACACTCCCTCCTCGCACTGGCCCCTCACGCACTCGTGGTCCTCACGCACTCACCGCCCTCACGCACTCATACTCCTCACACACTCACGCACTCATCGCCCTCCGTTTATTAAAACAGTTTATTTCCAAAAACGATCAATTTCAAACCTGAACCAAGTCTTTTGTTGTCATCATCACCGGCACGAGGTATCACGTGAAAATATTGCGTCCCTGATTGGATGCAGCCGCTTTCAACGTCTTCAAATTGCTCCGAGTTGCTTGCTTGTTTTGAGCCGGACCCGATCTCAGCAATTCGTGTCGATCTAGGGAAAGCTGGGGAACAATCCACCAGCAACATCGAAATTGCTGAGAAAGTTGCTCCGTCTGAAGGAGGCCTCACACCCCTCACGCACTCACCGCCCTCACGTCCCTCATACCCCTCACGCACTCATGGTCCTCACACCCCTCACGCCACTCACCGCCCTCACGGCCCTCACACCCCTCACGCACTCACCACCCTCACGGCCCTCATACCCCTCACGCCCCTCACGCACTCATGGCCCTCACACCCCTCACGCCCACTCACCGCCCTCACGGCCCTCACACCCCTCACGCACTCACCGCCCTCACGGCCCTCATACACCTCACGCCCCTCACGCACTCATTTCCCTCACACCCCTCACGTCCCTCACGCACTCACCGCCCTCACGGCTCTCACGCACTCACGGCCCTCACAGCCCTCACGGCCCTCACGGCCCTCACTCACCCTCACACTCATGAATTTTCCTGGTTCAGATACTCACTCACCCTCACCTCACCTGTGAAGATGAGGGTGAGTGAGGGTGAGTGAGGGCCCTCATGAGTGAGGTTTGCCGAGGTATGGTCTCAGCAGTTATGGTGTATGTGGCAGACGCCTGTTCTGCTGTAGGTCGCTCTCCACTGTGACAGTCCACGGAAGCTACAGCAGCCGGAAGTTGGGACGCCTGGGACGCCGTGACGACAGCGACACTCGCGTTCGCTCGTGCTTTTCGCCAGCATTTCTACGGCCAACCGCCAGGATCGCGACAGTCAACAGCATGATACTCCGGCTTCTGTGACGTCATTTGTTGCCACTTGGGGACCACCTTTGATGTATGGGAGGGATAGGACGCTAAACACAGCGGTCGGAGACGCGATCCAGGCACCATACCTCGAGCGACGCGCACCGACGCTGGGAGACGCCGACTGGGCCGAGGCGCGTGAAAAACGCCTCATGTGGTTGGGGGCTATCTGTTATTGAGTACCGCGAGCGTCTCGGGCTAACTGTGCCGCCGGCTCATCGTGTCGCACACCGGCGCCCATAGGCGACATCGCCACCTCCTCCAAGATCACACGCCCGGTGTACCGCGGTTTCTGCCTCCGCGACATGCCACGGTGCTTAGTTCGTAAGCACGTGGTAATTCAAAGGTCACACCATGACCTCCCAGATTCTCGGCGCGCAAACCTCTCCTGCGGCCCATCCAAGCGCCTCGTTTGAGCAGCAGAAGGAACGTATGCATAGGTTGTCCAAAGCTCCGCAGGAAGGTGCTGATACAAGGCCGCTTATGATGCTGACGTTGCTGATAATAGACCGGGAGATGGCGTCCTTATGCTTCAAAGACGATAAAAAAATCATAATATTTAAATTTATAAAATTAAATATAGTAGATTTATTTCATAGATCTATTTGATATGAATCAAACTTGTTTGATTTATATAAAACTTACAAGATTTATGTCATCCCAGCTAGAAAAGAATGACTTTTTTATCACTACACTCCGTTTCATACTTAGCGTGCAACGCCGTCAAAGCTATTGGCGCGAGCGCGTGGCTTCATCTATGGTTTTGTTTGCGCGAGAACTCGTGCAAATGATCAACGAGATCAAGCCCCACGCTCGCGCCAGTAGCTTTGACAGCGTTGCCCGCTAAATATGAAACAGAGTATAAAGGCGTCTTTTTTTAATGGTTGCCTGATATAAATATATCCTGCTTGATCATTGTATGCTCTAAATACAAGAGAAATGGTCATGGAAAGCAAAACTGATACAGAAACGGCAAATAGAAAATATTTTCAGTATTGTTTTGGGAAAATTTTTCGATTCAAACCATCATACCCGAATTGATGCGATTTAAATGACAATTTGAATCATAATTTGAACCACAATTTAGATCATCTCGATTTTTATTCTCTACCCTGGTTTCAAGCCCTGGACATAATTTCCTTGGGAGCCGCCTACTTCGAGTGGCCCACCTCTTGCCGCTCGCCGCCCTCGCCGAAGTGAGTGACCGCACCACCCTACCGACCAGACTGCCAAGGCTTTACCATCTGAAACCTTAATCCAACAGCCCGCAAGGTCGCGTCTGCCCGCTGGCTGGCTAGTCTCGACCACCCCGATCTTCCGAAGCTCGGGTAGCGGTTTTTGCGACGATCAGAACACGTCGTCTTCATCTTGTACATTATATGGTCACAAAATCACCATCATTTAGACACTGCACCGCGGGCGTCCATGTACGGGCTGTTGCCTTTCTGCGGCGCCGTGGCTCTCCCAAGCCTATAAGAATTATTAATATTATTGATTACCCAAGTGTAAAACGTGTGCACGATGTATAAAAATCGCATTTTCGTTAACACTGCGGTAGCGGCAGCAGCACACTGACGCATCGTCTAAACAGTCTGTTTGCTTCTCGTAGGCGAGTTATTGTTCTATATAATTCTTTTCACCCTTCCACTTATTGTTTGCTGCTGCTACCGACGAAGCAAACTTTTGCATGCATTTTTGTTTCTCAATGCTAGTAACATGGGGAACAAAGGCAATGAATTAAGAGAGGTTTTAAAGGCCATAGAGTATTTCAAACGGGGAGTGCGATCGGAATTCCGAGCCCTCCAAGTAAGTGTTGATGCCTGTACAAGCGCCACGGACGACTTTGAGACGACACCTGACGAAATAAAACACCTTCGTACAGACGTTAACAAGCTTGAAGAAGTCTGTGAGAAGCTCCGAAATGAAAATGACTGGCTAAGGGAGCAGGTATTCAAAACTCAAATAGATGCTCAAAACCTTGATCAGTATGGTAGACTGAGCAACGTCGAGATAAAGGGATTCCAAAGGGAAACAACGCCCATGCTATTGAGATCGCTGGGACCGCTCAAGAATGCCGACATAGAGATATGCCAGGCTGTAGCTGCGCGCGGGAACGGGAACAAGAACATAATATTTAGATTTTTTTCACGAAAGACACTCTACGAGTTCCTTGCTGCGTCACGCAAAGAAAGATTAAACACCAAAATGATTAGATTCTCGGATTCTCAAATTGTACCGGTGTTTGTAAACGAGCATCTAACGCAAACAAAAAAGCAGTTTATAGCGCCGTCGTAGCAAGGAAAACAGAAAAACACTGGAAGCATGCTTGAACCACGAAAAGAAAGGTTTTTGCAAAACAAACGAATGACTAAGACATTTTGTATATTACGTGCAAACAAGACACCTAAAAGATAAACTAAACCAAGATAACAGAGGATGCCCTGCGAAACGCAGGAACTGCTGATGTGCAACAGTTTCTTGACGCTACGACGTTCCAAACTCTAAGTTCAAATTTGTCGAATAAAGTTTCTGTTCTTCAATTAGATACTAGTAGCCTACAAAATAAGGTTGATGAGATTGAGTGTTTTCTTTCTACGGTAAACATAATGTTTGATGTGTTGGTATTCATAGATACATCGTTTTGTAACAATTGTGTTTATCTGGATGGGTATCACTTAAATCGATCCAAAAAGACAGGGGGCGACGTTGCTTTGTATATCAAGAATAACGTCAAATGTTTTAACAAAGGATTTTTTGTGGCTACACCCGATTATGAATGTATTGCTGTGAAGTGCTCAACGATTTTTGTATCCGCCTTGTATCGTCCCCGTGACGGGAATAGATGTAATTTTTGAAATTTGTAATCTCGGTTGTGCAATATGTGCAATATTTTCGTCTTAAACTGATCTCGTTGGTGACATAAACATTGATTTGCTCGGTAAAAATGCGCAAGAAATGAAATTAATAACGCTCATACAGTCTTTTGCATGTCACAATGTAATTGGCGCACCCTCCTGCATAACACCAAATTCATTCAGATTGCTAGACCCCTGCATAACCAAATTCAATTAGGAGAACATGCTTTCAGGAACCATATCAGCGGGGATAAGTAATCATATACCTGTTTTTAGAGCGCAGCTCTTAGGCACCCGTTTCTGGCTTGAGCGGCGTCGGCCTCGCCGTCGCCGTCGGCGTAACCGCGCGGTGCATTATGGGACGCGTGACGTCACTGATGACGTCATCAGTGACGTCACCGATGACGTCATCGATGACGTCATCGGCATCGGCATAGTCATCGTCACTGATGACGTCATCAGTCACTGATGACGTCATCGACACCCGGATCGTCATAGTTATCATCACTGATGACGTCATCAGTGACGTCACTGATAACGTCATCGTCATCCGCATCGTCATCGACACGGATGACGTCATCACTGATGACGTCATCGGCATCGTCATCGTCACGTGACCCCCCGAGGTCACTTGAACCCCCTCCCCCAGTACCCTTCCCTCCTCCTCTTTAAGAGCTGCGCTCTAATTCGGGGTTACAGGGAGTTGTAAACGGCTTTCACTTTTTTGTATTCTGCCAAAAGAAGAAACAAGCATAAATATGCTCTTACTTTTGGAACGTATCGATAGATATCCATCCGAGTTACGTTGAATTCAATCCATGCTTTATTATCTATCTCTACATGACTGGGAAAATGTCTTATCTCAAGCAAATCAGGAAAGCGCCTACGAGATGCTTTTCGAATAATAAAAAAGTGCTTCAAATCATCATGCCCACCGCAAAAAAAACAAACAAGGTTAGAAATTGTTTGAATTCCGATATTCGAAAATCAAAACGAAGCTTGCCGGTGACTCCCACGGAAGTCCGTAGCCTAACAAGCTAAACGGCACGAATCCCGCAGGTACGTCCTTGAAATACCAGGAACGCCACCACTCGACGGAAGCTTCTTTCAACGCAAGCTAGAAAATGTAAAGAAAAATACAAAAATGCGTGGGAAACAGTAGATGAGATTGTCAGACTAAAGCCCCGACAAACTTGCTTGTCTCATCTAAAAATAGACGGGGAAATATTATCTGGTATAGAGCTGGCGACAAAGTTTAACACACATTTTCTACCAGCAGGCGAAGCAACGTCAATAAATCAATCTGGAGGGCATGATCTATACCTCGTGAAATGTCTCTAAACAACAAATCAGCTTGAGGTGTTGATTATCTTAAAGCTATACCCATGAAATTTGTATCTTCGCTTATTACGCTACCTCTGACTCATCCTGTAAAACCCTATATTCTTGCGGCCCTGATGTTTCGAAAATTGGGGAGTTATTTGAGACTATCGAATTTCGCGAATTCTAAATGCTGGAATTCGTCCCTACAGACAATAGAAATATACGTCCTGATTTAAAGACGCACAAAAGACGAGTACAGAGCAAGAAAACACGTATGACAGACAAGCGCTCACTCGCAAACTAATATGTTTATTGAAACATCAAAAAACACACAAAAAAAGTCATCCGGCCCCCGGATCGCTCATGTGGACTGGACCTCCTTGTTGTCAAAACTACACATCTTAAAAACAGTAAAATCACGATGTTTACGTGCTGACACGTGTCATTGTCTTTAGAAACACCAACTCAGCCTCAGTCAGTGCAAGGGAAGGGTGACGTATGCAACCCTTTCTCCCAGAAAAACTATCTGGAAGGCTTCCGAGATCAAGACTTGGACGGAGTTCAACTACTCTACTCAAGTTACTGTATTTTAGCTACTTTTCTGAGTAGTTTAGTAACTTTCAATTACAGTTTTATTACAGTAATTAGTAGTTAACTTTAATTACTCTTTCTGAGTAACTTCTACTCAAGTTACAAATTACTTTCGAATTTCAGTGGTTGTTTTGCCTATCAACAAACATTCCTGCACAAAGGAGATAAGATGTTGGAACATCAGCTGATATTTGCAAAGAGGGGGAAGCATGTTGCGTACGAATGGGGGAGGGGGGGGAATGGTGTGGAGATTCCAAAACCCCCAATATTTTCACAAGCCCTCCCCGGCCCCCCCCTCCGCCCCGCCCCCCCCCCCTCCGCCACACACACACGGCAACAACACTGCTACGAGACGCGGGGAGCGAACAGACACGATGCAAGGGAGGCCGAGTAACTGCAGGATTAGCGCCGAAGACTGGCGTTTCTCTGTGTCCCGAAGCTCAAGCAAACTTGACGCATTTGAAGAAAGGGCTGGTCCCCGCTTCTCCTCAACATAGGAACTCTCGCCCACTACAGGAGGTGCACACACTGCATCCTCACTCGAAGGAGGCAACAAAATGCAGCAGCTTCTCTGAAACTCATTTGCTGCTCCCGTAGTTTGTGCTGTACTCGAAGAATCGCCTGCTAAAGGGCAACGTAAAAATTACCTTTTTGCGCTGCCTTTCCTCCCAAACTCAGAATATGCAGATCTTCAAAGATTCAAAGATCGTTCTAGAAACCTGTAGCAATTTCCCCAACGTTTTTATTTTTATATAAAAAATATTAAACAAGCAGTGTTGGGAAGTTCTCTATGTACATGGTACTTAAAGTACTACTGTTTAGAAAAATTGTACGTTACTTGAAGTAAATTCTCTGAACATGTACTTGTATTTTCCGAGGAATGTAAAACTCCGACTTCAATGTACATTCCCCGAATTTGAAAAAAATAAAATGGCGGTATCGTCGTGTGAAAACGCTCTCTTTCGATACGTCATCTGGTTATTTCTCTGAGTGAAGTAATGGCGGTTGTAAGACCGATGAAAACAAGTGCCTTATAAGTTGATTGTGTCAAATAGCTCATCAGCGAGAGTAAAACGACTACTCTGCGGCGACTTGACCTTATACAATATTTGCTGCCATTTGCGTAAAAAAACTGATGCACCTCCGATTACCCGTGGAGCAATGCATATCAGTTAAAAAAACACTGTATAGGGAATGAAAGGGCATCATGAAAGATTGTGTTGAAAGTGATTGTACTTTACCTTGTAGTATATTGTATTTATAGTACGTTACTTCAAGTACATTGCATCCGGTGTACTTACTACTTTACGTGAAGTACATAACCTCTCATTTACTTTGTACTTTACTTCAAGTACTTTTTATATGTACGTAACAGAACACTGTAAACAAGCAAACACTGTCTAAAAAGTCATGCTCAGACAGTGCTAAACCTCAAAGTAGAAATGACACATTCGCAGTACATCATTGACCATGCAAACAAACAAGAAAGTACAAAACAATTAGGCACCCAGAAGCAGAACCAGCTATTAAAGCATTCCTGTGAAAAAAACAAGCCGATTCATATTTGGATGGCACGATTTCGCTAACGGATCAAAACCGCTGTACTTTTTTTACCATAAAAATATATATAAAAGTAACTTCAAAAGTAATTCGCTACCTTTTTTACGGTAATTAGTAATTTTTTCAATTGCTTTCTATTTGAGTAATTTCTACTCTACTCAAATTACTTTTGATGTCAATACTCAGTAACTTAACTTAATTACTTTTTTTAAGTAGCTTGTACATGTCTGCCAAGATTTCCCTCGCCATCTGTTCTTTATACGCGCCCAAAATAGGGAGTTTTAATAGATCGTTTTGCTTCCTCGCTACGGTATCCGTAAAGAAAACACCGCAGCTGCGTATGCGCGCCGCCAGCCTTGTCTACATAGTTCAAGGTCTGTGGTGGATTACAGAGCGCTATGCGGGTGCTTAGCGGGTTGCGGAAACGGTCTACTAAAACTCCCTAATATTATGTGTCACCGACCACTGGAGCGCAGCCGCACTTATCACAGTGAACCGCCAGGTAGCCCGACGGAGTCGCTTGATGAGACGCACGGCGGTTCCTAAGCGTTTCATTACCGCAGCGTCCAGTTTGGTCCACGTGCCCCTTGCCACAGCACAGAGGAATGCAATACACTACGGCCACCCGACATCGGACGAAACGGTTCACATGCCTTTTTCGACAGGACAATTCACCTCTCTTCTTCCCCTCCACCGACTCTCGAACCCTCTTACACAATTGAAGTAAATTGTTGGGAGCCTTAAACACCACCTGACTGCCTCGCAACATTCTTAACATTGTGCGAAACTACCAACTAGCCAGCTGCTTTCTATCCTTCTGAAATATTCGCGCCGCTAAAGTTTACGAATTTTTACAATTCGCGAAATTTGCGATATTTAGGGGCTCGCGACCATTCAGGGTTTTACGGTATATGTAATTGTATTCTTGAAAATGGTATTTTTTATAAAAAATTAAAATAGTGAAGGTTTTACACTACCAGTAAGGGTACCTCCAAAAACAACCTAGGCAACTATAGACCAATATCGGTATTGCCCTTATTTTCTGAACTAGCTGAAAAAATAACAAACTACAGGTTTGAAAGATTTGTTTACGAAGTATAATAATATAATCAAAGAACAATATGGATTTCAGAAGGGAAAATCAACTGAACTCGCACTTTTGCACTTTATGACAAGATCATTTACAATATTCGCAATCAGCTTTTCACGATTGGTTAATTTATCTATTTTCCTAAGGCCTTTATTCCATCAAACATGACATACTTCTTTTTAAGCTTCATGCATATTGTATACGGGGAACTTCAAATGAATTGATCACGGATTATCTTACATCCTACGGGCAATACACAGTGTATAGCAACATAAAATCACCTTCAGATATTTATAAAATATGGCGTTTTGCAACGCTCAATGCTAAGACCTTTGCTCTTTTTGATCTATATTGCCGCGCGCCAAGTGGGCAGCGCGGCCATGGCCTAACGGTTATCGCACTTGCCTTCCACGCGAAGGGCCAGGGCTAGATTCCCGGGAGTTACGCGTCCTTTTATTTATTCTTGCAGTTTAATGTTCTGGAGAATTCGAGAACTCTGTCGTCTGTTCGAGGTGCGAATGTTCTAGTCGCTGAACCTTCTAGGTCGATTGTTCCAGGAGCCAACGCGTGTACATAAGGGGCTCCGCGTGGCGATCTGCAGTCAGTCTCGCCCCAGCGTTCGACTCTGCTCTTACGCCGATTTCGACGCCCGCGACACTCTGCTATTATCTTCTGTTTCCTTTTTATTTTTGGGCACAAGTTCGCCCCATTAAACGTTTTGTTTCTTCAGTTATTCGCCGCCTCATCATTTGTCATTCGTGACAATATTAATGATATAGCTAACATTCCATTTACCGAACTTAGTTTTACGTGCGGACCTCACAAATGCGTTAGTTTTGGGAGACAAATTTAACGAGCTAGAAATTACAACGAATAAACATTTATCTGCACTGTCATACTGGTTGACAGTTAATGGCTTATCTCTAAGCACACAAAATTTTCTTTCTTTTCTGAGTAATCCGAGGTCAATACAAAGAACACAGAAGTAAAGTTTGAAAACTCAGGACTTGAGCGTGCAAATGACCACAAATTCGTTAGAGTGTAGTTTAACGAGATTATGAATTGGGGAAGCACCATCCAATAAGAAAAAAGAATCAAAATCTCTAGATCTTGCTTTCGTCTGTAAAACATTTATTACCGGATCGGCTAAAGTATCAACTTAATTACACTCTAATATACTCCAAGGTATATTCCTTCTTTCTTGTCTGGGGTCAGACAATGAAAACAATTATATCACACCTACAGCTTCTATAGAAAAATGCTGTCCGTTTAATGAATAATTTTGATTATGACGCGCACACGTGTCCGCTTTTCGCACAATATAAGATATTAAGCTTTCAACAATTATACACTTATTCCTGCAATCCACATTTATCAGAACAGTAAACTTCCGACACCAACTTACCTATCACTCTGCATTCGGCCTGACCATCGTTATAGCACACGCCAGGATTAGTTTATACTGCCTAAAATCAGAACAAATATGACTACACAAATATTAACATATCAGATTCCAAATTATTTTAACACGGGCAGCTACATTCACACACTCATGACAAGTAGGCTTTCACCAAGCAATTAGAAGCATCTTTTAAAGAAAGCTTTGATAAAAGAAACCTGACCATCATTATAGCACACGCCAGGATTAGTTTATACTCCCTAAAATCAGAACAAATTTGACTACACAAATATTAACATATCAAATTCCAAATTATTTTAACACGGGCAGCTACATTCACACACTCATGACAAGTAGGCTTTCACCAAGCAATTAGAAGCGTCTTTTAAAGAAGCTTTGATAAAAGAAACCTGACCATCATTATAGCACACGCCAGGATTATTTTATTCTCCCTAAAATCAGAACAAATATGACTACACAAATATTAACATATCAAATTCCAAATTATTTTAACACGGGCAGCTACATTCACACACTCATGACAAGTAGGCTTTCACCAAGCAATTAGAAGCATCTTTTAAAGGAAGCTTTGATAAAAGAAACCTGACCATCATTATAGCACACGCCAGGATTAGTTTATACTCCCTAAAATCAGAACAAATATGACCATACAAATATTAACATATCAGATTCCAAATTATTTTAACACGGGCAGCTACATTCACACACTCATGACAAGTAGGCTTTCACCAAGCAATTAGAAGCATCTTTTAAAAGAAGCTTTGATAAACGAAACCTGACCATCATTATAGCACACGCCAGGATTAGTTTATACTCCCTAAAATCAGAACAAATATGACCACACAAATATTAACATATCAAATTCCAAATTATTTTAACACGGGCAGCTACATTCACACACTCATGACAAGTAGGCTTTCACCAAGCAATTAGAAGCATCTTTTAAAGGAAGCTTTGATAAAAGAAACCTGACCATCATTATAGCACACGCCAGGATTAGTTTATACTCCCTAAAATCAGAACAAATATGACTACACAAATATTAGCATATCAAATTCCAAATTATTTTAACACGGGCAGCTACATTCACACACTCATGACAAGTAGGCTTTCACCAAGCAATTAGAAGCATCTTTTAAAGAAAGCTTTGATAAAAGAAACCTGACCATCATTATAGCACACGCCAGGATTAGTTTATACTCCCTAAAATCAGAACAAATATGACTACACAAATATTAACATATCAAATTCCAAATTATTTTAACACGGGCAGCTACATTCACACACTCATGACAAGTAGGCTTTCACCAAGCAATTAGAAGCATCTTTTAAAGGAAGCTTTGATAAAAGAAACCTTACCATCACTTATAGCACACGCCAGGATTAGTTCATACTCCCTAAAATCAGAACAAATATGACAACACAAATATTAACATATCAAACTCCAAATTATTTTAACACTGGCAGCTACATTCACACACTCATGACAAGTAGGCTTTCACCAAGCAATTAGAAGCATCTTTTAAAGGAAGCTTTGATAAAAGAAACCTGACCATCATTATAGCACACGCCAGGATTAGTTTATACTCCCTAAAATCAGAACAAATATGACAACACAAATATTAACATATCAGATTCCAAATTATTTTAACACGGGCAGCTACGTTCACACACTCATGACAAGTAGGCATTTCACCAAGCAATTAGAAGCATCTTTTAAAGGAAGCTTTGATAAAAAGAAACCTGACCATCATTATAGCACACGCCAGGATTAGTTTATACTCCCTAAAATCAGAACAAATATGACTACACAAATATTAACATATCAAATTCCAAATTATTTTAACACGGGCAGCTACGTTCACACACTCATGACAAGTTGGCTTTCACCAAGCAATTAGAAGCATCTTTTAAAGGAAGCTTTGACAAAAGAAACCTGACCATCATTATAGCACACGCCAGGATTAGTTCATACTCCCTAAAATCAGAACAAATATGACTACACAAATATTAACATATCAGATTCCAAATTATTTTAACACGGGCAGCTACATTCACACACTCATGACAAGTAGGCTTTCACCAAGCAATTAGAAGCATCTTTTAAAGGAAGCTTTGATAAAAGAAACCTGACCATCATTATAGCACACGCCAGGATTAGTTTATACTCCCTAAAAACAGAACAAATTTGACTACACAAATATTAACATATCAAATTCCAAATTATTTTAACACGGGCAGCTACATTCACACACTCATGACAAGTAGGCTTTCACCAAGCAATTAGAAGCATCTTTTAAAGGAAGCTTTGATAAAAGAAACCTGACCATCATTATAGCTACAACGCCAGGATTAGTTTATACTCCCTAAAAACAGAACAAATTTGACTACACAAATATTAACATATCAAATTCCAAATTATTTTAACACGGGCAGCTACATTCACACACTCATGACAAGTAGGCTTTCACCAAGCAATTAGAAGCATCTTTTAAAGGAAGCTTTGATAAAAGAAACCTGACCATCATTATAGCACACGCCAGGATTAGTTTATACTCCCTAAAATCAGAACAAATATGACTACTACAAATATTAACATATCACATTCTAAATTATTTTAACACGGTCAGCTACATTCACACACTCATGACAAGTAGGCTTTCACCAAGCAATTAGAAGCATCTTTAAAGGAAGCTTTTGATAAAAGAAACCTGACCATCATTATAGCACAGGCCAGGATTAGTTTATACTCCCTAAAATCAGAACAAATATGACTACACAAATATTAACATATCAGATTCCAAATTATTTTAACACGGGCAGCTACATTCACACACCTCATGACAAGTAGGCTTTCACCAAGCAATTAGAAGCATCTTTTAAAGGAAGCTTTGACAAAAGAAACCTGACCATCATTATAGCACACGCCAGGATTAGTTCATACTCCCTAAAATCAGAACAAATATGACTACACAAATATTAACATATCAGATTCCAAATTATTTTAACACGGGCAGCTACATTCACACACTCATGCAGACATGTACAAATTACTCAAAAAAGGTAGTTAAGTTAAGTTACTGAGTATTGACGCCAAAAGTAATTGGAGTAGAGTAGAAATTACGCATTCGTAATTGTAATTGAGTAAACTACTAACTACTGTAAAAAGTAGCGAGTTACTTTGAAGTTACTTTCGAAGTTACTTTTTGTATTTTTGTGGTAGCAAAATGAACTGCAGTTTTGATCCGTGAAAACCCCGCGAGCCTAAAATAAATGCAGTCATTTTATGGCTGGCGTTTTCACCAAAATAGTTTAATCGCTCGCCGAAGCAATTGACTTTCAAAGTCCTTATCGGAGAGTTTTCCCATTTTCCTCCTAGAGATGTTCCCAGCCAAGCTAAAAAGACGTTCCACCGACGCGCTGGATGGAACGGCAGCGCTGAATTTCAGAAACAAGCTGTGCAGGGTCAGGAAAGCGAGTGTCAGCATCTTCGGTGTCCATGACGAAACATGTGAGGTTTGCCTCGGCTAGAGGGTCTTTTATAAAAAAAATTATAAAGAACTCTCCTCCTTTTTTTCTACTTTCTTCGGCAAGTTCAGATTGTTATGTTTGGCCCCTCTTTATTCCCACGACGCTCGGAGAGTACGCTGAGCGAGTGCACCTGACCGTCAAGGGTTGAGGTCTCGCGCCACGAACATGAGATCACCCGGACGACTGCGCGTTTAGTTGGGGTGCTAGTGGTACGCTACTGAAGAAAAAATATTTTTTGCTTGAACAAAAGATGAAACGAAGTATACTTTGCCGCTGACGCCGGGCCCAACAAAAGGATTTCCCAAGGGTGACTCCGCAATCTTTGCCGGCCTCTACGGTATCGGAAGGACGCGAAGGATTACGTGAACAAGCATCGTCGCTCGTACAGTTCTAGCTTGAAGCGGGAAGTTGCTCCCGTGAACGGATTATCCGTGTCGGCGTTTGTGGGCGCGAATGTCCGGCTTTGCAAGGGAGTATGCGCTGACGACGAGGCGACCATGGGAACAGGTGCCCAGCTGCAAGGTCATTCCAGTGGCGCCTACTCGTGGGACCCCCAAACCGCTTGAGTCAGAACTCACTAAAGGCAGACATGAAAACAACAACAACCCTCGGAGTGTCCCCGTCTTTCACGGTTGCAGCTGGAGGTGCGGCGCCTGTGTGCATTACCGGATTAGGTCAATACCCGACCAAGGCTTGTTAAGCATCTGTTCCTGCGTTCGTGCGCGCCGGTGTTCTGTTTTCGCTGCTCGTCGCCACCTTGGCCCAAGGACGCTTGTGGGAACGGAATGTGAGGGGCCCCTTGCTCGGAAATGTCACTTCATCTGCCGGCGTTTTATTTCTGCGCTCAAACTTTTGTGGTGAGCAAAATTAGCACTAGATTTCGAAAGTAGTTAGTAACTTGAGTAGAAGTTACCTAAAAAATGTAGTTAAGTTAAACTACTAATTACCCAAATAAATTTGTAATTGAAAGTTACCAAGTTACTGGGAAAAGTAGTTAAACTACAGTAGTTTGAGTAGAGTAGTTGAACTACGTCCAAGTCTGCGCCGGGCCCAACAAAAGGATTTCCCAATGGTGACTCGCAATCTTTGCCGGCCTCTACGGTATCGGAAGGACGCGAAGGATTACGTGAACAAGCATCGTCACTCGTACAGTTGTAGCTTGAAGCGGGAAGTTGCTCCCATGAACGGATTATCCCTGTCTGCGTTTGTGGGCGGGAAAGTCCGGCTTTGGAAGGGAGTATGCGCTGACGAGGCGACCATGGAAACAGGTGCCCAGCTTCGAGGTCATTCCAGTGGCGCTTACCCGTGGAACCACCAAACCGCTGGTGTCAGAACTCACTAAAGGCAGAGATGAAAACAACAACCCTCGGAGTGTCCCCGTCTTTCACGGTTGCAGCTGGAGGTGCGGCGCGTGCGTGCATTACCGGATTAGGTCAATACCCGACCAAGGCTTGTTAAGCATCTGTTCCTGCGTTCGTGCGCGCCGGTGTTCCGTTTTGGCTGCTCGTCGCCACCTTGGCCCAAGGACGCTTGTGTGAACGGAATGTGAGGGGGCCCCTTGCTCGGAAATGTCACTTCATCTGCCGGCGTTTTATTTGTGCGCTCAAACTTTTGTGGTGAGCAAAATTAGCACTAGATCTCGAAAGTAGTTAGTAATTTGAGTAGAAGTTTCTTAAAAATGTAGTTAAGTTAAACTACTAATTACCCAAATAAATTTGTAATTGAAAGTTACCAAGTTACTCCGAAAAGTAGTTAAACTACAGTAGTTTGAGTAGAGTAGTTGAACTACGTCCAAGTCTGCACTCATGACAAGTAGGCTTTCACCAAGCAATTAGAAGCATCTTTTAAAGGAAGCTTTGATAAAAGAAACCTGACCATCATTATAGCACACGCCAGGATTAGTTTATACTCCCTAAAAACAGAACAAATTTGACTACACAAATATTAACATATCAAATTCCAAATTATTTTAACACGGGCAGCTACATTCACACACTCATGACAAGTAGGCTTACACCAAGCAATTAGAAGCATCTTTTAAAGGAAGCTTTGATAAAAGAAACCTGACCATCATTATAGCACACGCCAGGATTAGTTTATACTCCCTAAAAACAGAACAAATTTGACTACACAAATATTAACATATCAAATTCCAAATTATTTTAACACGGGCAGCTACATTCACACACTCATGACAAGTAGGCTTTCACCAAGCAATTAGAAGCATCTTTTAAAGGAAGCTTTGATAAAAGAAACCTGACCATCATTATAGCACACGCCAGGATTAGTTTATACTCCCTAAAATCAGAACAAATATGACTACACAAATATTAACATATCACATTCCAAATTATTTTAACACGGGCAGCTACATTCACACACTCATGACAAGTAGGCTTTCACCAAGCAATTAGAAGCATCTTTTAAATAAAGCTTTGATAAAAGAAACCTGACCATCATTATAGCACAGGCCAGGATTAGTTTATACTCCCTAAAATCAGAACAAATATGACTACACAAATATTAACATATCAGATTCCAAATTATTTTAACACGGGCAGCTACATTCACACACTCATGACAAGTAGGCTTTCACCAAGCAATTAGAAGCATCTTTTAAAGGAAGCTTTGATAAAAGAAACCTGACCATCATTATAGCGCACGCCAGGATTAGTTTATACTCCCTAAAATCAGAACAAATATGACAACACAAATATTAACATATCAGATTCCAAATTATGTTAACACGGGCAGCTACGTTCACACACTCATGACAAGTAGGCTTTCACCAAGCAATTAGAAGCATCTTTTAAAGGAAGCTTTGATGAAAGAAACCTGACCATCATTATAGCACACGCCAGGATTAGTTTATACTCCCTAAAATCAGAACAAATATGACTACACAAATATTAACATATCAAATTCCAAATTATTTTAACACGGGCAGCTACGTTCACACACTCATGACAAGTTGGCTTTCACCAAGCAATTAGAAGCATCTTTTAAAGGAAGCTTTGACAAAAGAAACCTGACCATCATTATACCACACGCCAGGATTAGTTCATACTCCCTAAAATCAGAACAAATATGACTACACAAATATTAACATATCAGATTCCAAATTATTTTAACACGGGCAGCTACATTCACACACTCATGACAAGTAGGCTTTCACCAAGCAATTAGAAGCATCTTTTAAAGGAAGCTTTGATAAAAGAAACCTGACCATCATTATAGCACACGCCAGGATTAGTTTATACTCCCTAAAAACAGAACAAATTTGACTACACAAATATTAACATATCAAATTCCAAATTATTTTAACACGGGCAGCTACATTCACACACTCATGACAAGTAGGCTTTCACCAAGCAATTAGAAGCATCTTTTAAAGGAAGCTTTGATAAAAGAAACCTGACCATCATTATAGCACACGCCAGGATTAGTTTATACTCCCTAAAATCAGAACAAATATGACTACACAAATATTAACATATCACATTCCAAATTATTTTAACACGGGCAGCTACATTCACACACTCATGACAAGTAGGCTTTCATCAAGCAATTAGAAGCATCTTTTAAATAAAGCTTTGATAAAAGAAACCTGACCATCATTATAGCACAGGCCAGGATTAGTTTATACTCCCTAAAATCAGAACAAATATGACTACACAAATATTAACATATCAGATTCCAAATTATTTTAACACGGGCAGCTACATTCACACACTCATGACAAGTAGGCTTTCACCAAGCAATTAGAAGCATCTTTTAAAGGAAGCTTTGATAAAAGAAACCTGACCATCATTATAGCACACGCCAGGATTAGTTTATACTCCCTAAAATCAGAACAAATATGACCACACAAATATTAACATATCAAATTCCAAATTATTTTAACACGGGCAGCTACGTTCACACACTCATGACAAGTAGGCTTTCACCAAGCAATTAGAAGCATCTTTTAAAGGAAGCTTTGATAAAAGAAAATCAAGATCAGTTGGAAAACATATAAAAAGTAAACTTATTATATACACTATTGTTATGCTATTGCAATGTTCTTTGAGATGTCTTTTTATTTGTTCCTTTGCAAAAACATGTTTGCATTACATGCATACTGTACCTAATGGGAGCGTTTTTTTATTTTTTGTTCGGCTGCCGGCAGTGATCAAGTGTTGTATTCCTGCTTTATTCAGCTTTCCAAGAAACATTCCACCCCATAGGCAACAAACCGCTTTCGAGCCCAGTCACTGGGTTTGAGGCTAGAGTCTAACCGGCGTCCCTGCTAACCCTAACCGAGTGGACTGTGATTTCGATTGGCGCAGCCTGCGTAGGTGATTTTTCAAACACTGCTGGCGGCTAAATTCTGGTCTTTTCCCGCTGCATTTTGTGTTTCATTATGTAAGTATTTTTCTGAGGTCATTGAGAAAGCATTGGACAACATATAAAAAAAAACTGTAAAATAATTTTGTCGGGTACGCTCGCGACAGAACGAATGTGACTGGCATGCTAGTTGTATTTTTTTTTTTACCGTAAGTTTTGACGGTGCTACTTGGTCAGCCGCGTGTTAAACGACAAAGCGCTCAGCTGTCGAAAATAGTTTGCAATAGAAGATAGCCGAAAGGCATGCATTTTTCACGCTCACAAATAACTTGTCTACCGATGGACAGGACACGGACATACAATTTAGCAAGTGGTAATATTCGAGCAATATATTTTACGTACCACACGATGTGGCGTTATATGAAAAGAATTTATTTGAGAAAGATCTCAAATAACACAGTCACAGTCGACGGCACTCACATCTTGACGATCGGACGGAATCCAAGATAACTTCGCTTTAAGGGCACGTTTTGGGGAGAGCTTCCTTTTTTCACACCAGCACCAAGGCAAAGGAACGGGCGCGGCTGACTCCAACCTGAACAACTACTTCTGGCCATGACTGAGAAGGACTCTGCGCGAATTATTTCTGGGAGGTGCGAGAACAGTTGTCATTGTTTGCAAAATCGCGTCGATGGCCGTTTTACGTCCTTCCCTCTTCGTTTCCCGTGAATGTTGATCAGATACGCTTGAATCGCAGGCACTTACCAGCCGCTTATGGTCGAAACATCCAACGGGCCATAACATGCAACGAGTCAAAATATCCAACGTGTCAAGACATCCATCCGAGTCAGAACACCCATAGAGTCAAAACGTCCATCGAGTCAGGACACCTATCCGGAGGCTTGAAAGCCGGGGACCTTGAAAAGTTGGTATATATATAATTTCTGTTGAGTTGAGTTACTCTTGTACACATAGCTATAAAATCGTTTTTAACCGTTCCCTTTAAGGTTGTATGCGTGGATGTATGCATGGTCTTATGAATTGTGCGTATGATTTTTATGTGTACTTAAGTGCCTTAGTCAAAGACTTCGGCCGTTTTGAGGCACAGAGAACTAACTAACTAAATAAATAACTTATAAAATAACGCTTGTACTTTGCGATGACAGTTGTGGGAAGGATGCAATTTACTTTCGCCAGGGACCTGTTCGCTACTCGGCTACAGGCTCCTCCACTGGACGCTGCTGGGCTGGAGAAAATTGCCAAGTATTTTGACAGCTTCTGTCCTTCGAACACAGTCGTCAAAGACATCTGAGGCCAATTGGAGAACGATGGACCACGCACCACCACCATGGTGGAAGGGTGGCATAATGGACTGCACAACCGCCTGACGAGTCATCATCCAGACTTGGCTGAATTCACACAGTTCTTGCAAGTTATTCAGCATTCCTCGCAAAACAAGATCCAGGCACTGCTCTTGGATCCCTTCGCGGTAGCGTCTGCACCGGCGATTCTTAAGTGACCAGACGTAACAAGCGGCTGCAGGAGTAGATGGTTATGTTTTCGTACCACTTGGCGACTGCTGTTCCGACATTTTAAGACGTGCTCAACTACGTTGACAGGATTTCAATGATTGGAGTCCTTCAATAAAACGAACAGACTATTACGTGAGCCGGCTTGCCTGAAAAAGAGTAATTTTTATTGATGTATGCTTGTGCATACAATAAACCGTTTTGAAGGCCTCGGGCAATACTGGCGTTTTACTCAACGACCTTTCGCAAAATATAGCCTTGCATTTCGAGGTGAAAGTCGGGGCACAGACTACACTCCGCTAACTCTTTGGCCTACAGTGCAGTGGAAGCGCCATAGAAGTCATCTTTTCCCAAGTGCAACCAATGACATGCTTCTTCTAACTTGACATCGTTCTCCTTGCGTGAGCATATACTGAAATAAGGGCGATCACGCCGTGTGACACCGACAGGTGTAACGAGCGTGAAGTTTATGATGCACTGTCAGCTTCGGGGCGAAGGGAGTGCGGTGTGATGAACCACGACTGGGCATATGCGCCTAAACATGTAATAGCAGCCTTTCATCAGTCCCCGAATATGGCCCGGAGCATAAAATGTTCTCGGCCTGACCGTGCACCTGTTTCTCCAGCGTCTGCCTCTCGTTGACCAATTACTTTGGCTTCCCGAGCATACCCTACCGGCTGCACGATTCCGGTCCATTTGCTCGGATTTAGCTGTGACATTATTAGGGGCACGTGGAGCCCGCTCCCAAGCTTGATGATTTTCACCGTTCCCCATGTTTGCTCCGCTTATGGCGTTTTATCTGTCATCATTGAGCATTTTAGGGGCGAAGCTCCTTAGGGTCTAGCCTTGTCCGGCCGTCCGTCCGGCCGGTATCCGTGCTCACATCGATTGCCATCCCATCTGTCTTCTTAAAAAGTAAAAAAATGTTTGCGCAGTCGACAGGATTCGGACCTGTGCGGGGAGACCCCAGTGGATTTCTAGTCCATCGCGTTAACCACTCGGCCACGACTGCGGGACGAGTAGGGGCTCTGAGATGTGGTAGTAACTCGAGAGCTTGGGTTTCTGTCATGGATGAAACGTTGCATGTAGCCGCTCAACGTCTATTCAGGAGAGGGCGCTGCGGTCAAATGCGTATATAATCGTGTTAAACTTTGCATGCATTGGCTCAACGTTTATAGACGAGAGGGCGCTGCGGTCAAATGCTCAAATGCCTATATAACCACGTTCCATACCACACATTCTCTTTCTGACATGGACCGTTGACTTAAGTGGTGGAGATGCGTTCCCACGGCTTCTAGCGGATCCAAGCTGATCCGCTAGAAGAACCATTGTCACTGCATTTCACCGACCATAAAGCAGTAATAATGAAGTCGAAACGCAACCCGGAAATCAGCACTACCTGCAGACTTGTACCGTACGCATTACAAGTAATCAAATTACTTGTAATCGATTACTTTTGGAGTAATTTTGTAATCGGTTGATTACTTTTATTAGGCAGTAATCACAAGAGTAATCTGATCACTTTTTGAAGTAATAAAAATTACTTCTAACCGTTACTATTTTTCCACGGAACCTCCCCCTCTTCCCCCTGCACACACCTTTTTTTTTTCTGAAATGACAAAAATTAAATTTGCTTCTTTTTTCGAACAAAAAAAAAAAGAAAAGATTTTTGTGGATCTGTAGGAAACGTAGTCAACCCCTTTGTATGTATAGTTTTTGTGAAATGTCCTTTTCTTTTTCGAGCTGAGATTGGGATTGGGAAGCCCCAGAAAGCCCCAGTCCGTGACAAAGGCCAATCAGGGCGAAGTTTGAAGGAGCAGAATGTAGCTTTGTACGTCCATCGTTCAAACTAGCCACCTAGCACAGACACACACACACACAAAAATCCTGCTTACGGTACCTGCTCGTATCCCATAGGAGAACCAGAACCTAAGAATGTCTAAAGCGGATGCAAAATATACCAAAGAAATTTCAAATACATGTCAAGATCCCATATTTCACCTACGTGGTCTTTGTGACAAGCAAGGTTTCAAAGTTGGAGGTAGTTCATTGTTATGAGCGCTAAAGATGTCAGTCTTCACAGAATAAAGTAATCGGAAAAGTAACGGTTACTTCTCAAAGTAATGTCCAATTACTTTTGCTGTCGAGTAATTAAGTAATCTAGTCGGATACTTTTTAGCCAAGAGTAATTGTAATTGTAATCGATTACTTTTTTTTAGTAACGTCTACAAGACTGCCTATGAGACCCATCGAACGTATACAGTAAAATTTTAACTTGTCAACTGTGATGGACATGCCCGATGTAGATATCCTTTTACAGGAGAGTTTTAGTATGCAGTCTCTGCTAATGCTTTTATAAGGTGTCTTTTCTTGCATGTCTTTTAGCAAAAAGTGTTATCTTAAAGTTCATGCACTTTTCCTATTTTACATTTATATATCACGTTTTAATTTTCTTCATAATATGCATGCAATTTTGTGTGCCTGTTCTTCATGCAACACTGCATGTATGTGTAAACGGTGCACTCTTATGTAGGCCCCCAGGCTGTTTAGGGGCACCGGAAAAGTAGAAATAAATAAAATAAATAAATAAATAAATAAATCGATAAATAAATAACGGTCACTAAATTAATAACAGACAATAACAGACGCCCGCTTTTCTGGTTTTTCGCATGTGACATGTACAATGCTCGAACCAATAAAGGAAAAGATACAAAATTCAATTTTTTTTATTCTTAATTTGGCGTTCAGCTTACATGAATTGCTGAAATCCATTCCCCCATATATTTATAACCATATGTTATTTTTAAGCCTTCTTGCAACATACCATTCGCATACCTGCATGCTAAAGAATATTTGATACGGAGTAAGTTTCATTATGTCTTTTGCAAGCATGCAATCCGTTCACAGCATTATGGAGCCGGCCCCGCTGCGCATGTTTGTTCCTCCTGAGTGTAATACAGAGCTGAACACTGGAAGCGGTTTTCACAAGCTCTGATAAGATGCGACATTGACACGGTGTACAGCGTAACTAATCAGTGTACTGTACACTAAAAAATGACAAAACAGAAAGTATAAATATACCACTCACTCTCTGCGCTTGGCTTCTATTTCCTTAAATTGTGAAAACAGTGTTTGTCTCTTCCTCATTTATGTAAGTTTATCGAGGAACGTATGGCCTTTACTTACCATATCTGCAACAATACTTAAAGGGGCCCTGCAACAACTTTTTGACTGGTTTTTAATTTGCACCGAACCTAAGCGCACTGAACGTAGTAACTTAATGAAACTTTTCTTTCGCAAAATTCGCTTTATTTTAAAAGTTATAGGCAAATTAGAATTACAAAAACAAGCAAAACATAACCTCCTTCATGACGTCGTAGGTCCTGGCTTGAGTGGCCGTGGACTAGAGGAGGGATAGTGAGCTCATCGAGCGCTCACGGCTGCCGCACTCCGTGTCGACGGCTCGAGAGGGCGCCACTAAAGCGTGTGTTGGATAGGCTGTATGAAGCGGGCAGCCAGGGCGGCTCGCAATGCATTTGCTGCGCGATTAAAGACTATTTCGGCATGACACTTCATTGGCCACAAACGACAGCAAACACGGGGTAAAGATCAGTACAGAACGGGAGCCACTTCGCGCTACCATACCGCCAAATGGCCTTTCTACGCTTCGGGACCTTTCTACGCTCGCCGTTCATCGGCGCCTCATCCCACTAGCCCTTTCTAATATGCGCCGCTTTTTCCGCCGCTTGGTGGCAGGTATGTCGACGGGTCATTTCTTGTTTCCGTACTTCATAAACTGCATTTGTTTCTTTTCTGATCTAAAATACTGAACAAAAACTACTTTCATACATAATTGAAACGGTTCGCGACACTTATATTTTGTATCTCGACTAAAAAAGAGCTTTTAGCGGCTCTGACCAGTAGTAAGCCCAGGACCAAAAACGTCACATTTTGCGCGCTTTCGGTACCGCGGGTCGCCCCCGTAGGTGGAGGAGGTTTCCGCGTCGTCCGGTTAAAATATGACGCACTGATATTTAGTTACTCTCTCCGTGCCCGCTGGCTCGCCCGAACCCCAAGAGACGTGGAAACAGCAAAAAAGGTAGACGCTTAAATAAGATTGCAGGGCCCCTTTTAAAAAACAAGCGAGCTGGTGGGGATCTCATGGTAATAAAAACCCCGAGACTCAGGAACGCAGACGGGTTTGTGTTGTGTTCGTACCTGTCTGTGCCCTGAGTTTCGTGTTTAAGAGCGCAGGTCTAAGCCCTTACAAAAATGATCAATGAGTTTCAATTGACTTTCTATTGTGTTCCTATCGAGTCAATTCAAACTCAATATAAACTCAATGTCTAGTGTGTTTGATCATTAGAAACTCAATTTTGATTCTATTGAATTTACTCATTAGCAATGCGATTGAGACTGATCATAAGAAACTCAATATCGATTCTATTGACTTTACTCACTAGAAATGCAATTGAGTTTGATCATTAGAAACTCAATATCAATTCTAATGAATTTACTCATTAGGGATGCAATAGAATTTTATTATAAGAAAGTCAATATCGATTCTAGTGAATTTACTCATTAGGAATGTAATTGAGTTTGGTCATTAAGAACTCAATATCGCTTCAATTGAATTGACTCATTGGGAAGGCAATTGAGTTTGGTGATAAGAAACGGCAATATCGATTCTATAGAATTTACTCATTAGGAATGCAATTGAGTTTGGTCGTAAGAAACTCAATATCGATCCTATTGAATTTACTCATTGGGAATGCAATTGAGTTTGGTCATTAAGATCTCAATATATATTCTTTTGAAATTGCTCATTAAGAATGAAATTGGGTTTGCTCATCAGAAATGCAATATGTATTCTTTTGAATTTACTCATTAGGAACGCAATTTAGTTTGGTGATAAGTAACTCAATATGTATTCTTTTGAATCTACTCATTAGGAACGCAATTTATTTTGGTGATAAGTAACTCAATATGTATTCTTTTGAATTTACTCATTAGGAACGCAATTTAGTTTGGTGATAAGTAACTCAATATCGATTTTATTAAATTTACTCATTAGGAATGCAATTGAGTTTGCTCGTTCGTGGATTACTGCACCGAGCGATTATTGCTTGTACCAATGCTTTTCTATTAAGGGATAGAGTCCAATGATCTCGAAACACTGTTTGTCATTTATGAGACGTCCAAGTAGGAAATAGCAAACTGGGAACCTTAATAAATGCTGAGGTGGTCACCGGCCAAATGAATAGCTTTCTTATGCAGGGTATATAAGGCGGTGGGGTAGTAAAGGGAGTACGATTAGTGGGTTGTGAGTGCTTAGTTATGATGTTTGAGTTCGTTTCCTTCATGTTGCATGCTTTAAGGAATTATACAACAAAATTCTCAACCAGTTGCAAATTGTTTTTAAAGCGCAGTTGCAATAAATTCTATTGAAACGCGTTGCAAAAGTTCAATTGAAACTCAATTGTAATGTTTTTATTGAAACTCAATAGCAAAAGTTATTTTGAAACACTATTCCCAAAATTCAATTGAAATACAATTGCTAAAAATTCAATTAAGACTCAGTGGCCAATACCCTGATACGGTTCAATAGGGACTCATTAGTAAAAGTCAATTGAGTTTCAATTGAGACTGAATGCGGTCTATTGAGTGAGTCCTTTACACTTTCAATTGAAACTCAATTCATTTTTCTGTAAGGGAGGCGCCCGTTTCCGGCTTGAGCGGCGTCGGCGTCGGCGTCGCCATCGGCGGTACTCGCGCGGTGCATTATGGGAAATGTCCCATAATGCACCGCGCGAGCCCCCCCCCCCCCCCCCCTGGGTCACGTGACCTCGGGGGGGGGGAAGCACTGATCTCTATGTCTATTTGCTGGATCGCGTTTGGCCAGCTCCGCCTATGGACCGGAATGCGGTCACTGGCGGCCATCTTTAGGTAGAGTTATATCATCTCTAGCCATCATTGTAATATGGCGGACAGCGCAATGGCGGCAGGCTACCATAAAAAAGCCGTGGATCTAGTACACTGTACCGTGGGTGATATTTTGTCCTTGATTGAAGTTGTTCGACGAAGCAGACTCTTGAAACCCGGCGTGAACGGTAGCCTCGTCTTTGAGGACCCGGCGAAAGTTCTACGAAAGCGCAGCACCGGGGAAAAGCAGCGCAGCTCGCATCGAAAGCAGATTCCGTAGCGGCGTCTGCTTTCGATGCTTCTTTCGATGCGACTTTTGATGCGTGCTGTGCTGCTTTTCCCCGGTGCTGTGCGATTTCGTGAAACTTTTACCGGGTCCTCAAAGACCAGGCTACCGTTCACGCCGGGTTTCAAAACATGTTTCGTCAAACAATTTCAATCAATCACGGAATATCACCCACGCTATTTTGATGGCAGCCTGCCACCACAACTGCCAAAACGCCATCTGACATGGATGGATGATGGCGGCTGCCAAGTGGCTGCAGCAGCTGTATCTTGGCTAGAGGTGATATAACTCTACCTAAAGATGGCCGCCAGTGACCGCATTCGCGGAGCGGGCAAACGCGATCCAGCAATTGTCATTGAGATCAGTGGGGGGGGGGTCACATGACCCCCGAGATCACGTGACCCCACACCGAGGTCACGTGAGAACCCCGAGGCCACGTGACTCCCCCGGTCACGTGACCCCCAGGTCACGTGACCCCCTCCCCCCGAGGTCACGTTAGCCCCCCCCCCCCCGCGGTTACGTGACCCCCCCCCCAAAGGTCACGTGACCCCCTCGGAGGAGATTGAAGAATGAGGGGAGGGAGAAGGAGGAGGAGGGGCATAACCTCTCCTGAGTACCCTTCCTCCTCCTCCTCAAGAGCTGCGCTCCAATTCGGCGTTACAGGAAGTTGTAAACGGCTTTCACTTTTTTTTATTACCACTTACCATATGTTTAAAAGTCGGTTACACAAAAGAACAACCCTTTCAGGTAAGATAGATATAACACCCCACAAGCAAAGTTTATATATCTGAGTCGGAACCTGGATCGCGTCAAAACGTTCAACGAGTCGGAACATCCGTCCGAGTCAGAACATCCAACGCGTCAAAACGTCCAACGTGTCAAAACATCAACGAATGGGTGTTTTGACTCGATTGATGTTTTGACGCGCAGGATGTTCTGATTCGGAATCCTTACCAGCCCTATTTTTCACAGTGGAAGATAACACAGAAAGGGTAGGCATCATACATCAGAAAAATTATGTGGAAACTTTGAAGAGGGGTCAGAAAACGTCCAATGCAAAACCGTAAAACATAGGTAAAGAATTGCTCTGAGCGGGTTTCCACAGTCCAAGAGAGTTGCAGAAAATGTGTAGCTGATAGAGGGCGCGAGAACCGCACCAGCGGCATCAGCACCAGCAACATGGCGACGGCCTAGGAGCATTATTTGAAAAGATGTATGGCGGCACCGTGGCCTCGTCAGACCATCTGGTCTTTTACATTGATGGTGCAGACACTATGTATAGTCTAAACAAACTAAAAAAAAAAAAGCTGAGGCGTGCGAGCGCGTATACAGGCCCTTTTCCTGTTTACGAACATAAACCGCTGCTTGCGTCCTAAGCGAATTCCGGTCACTCCGTTTTTGCAAGCCTGTCGAAGTTGCCTGTGTGACCAGTGCTAGAAAGCTTAAATGCTACACGGACAACAAAGTTAGAGATTTAGCAAGGGCCTTCGGCTGTACGGTTTAACATCCTAAAGGTGACAAGTTGACCAACAAAAATATTCGACAAATTTGAACAGATCTCGCGCTTCTTGCTTATTTTGGCGTTCACCTGAAGAATATCTGGTTAAATGTTTTGGTGCACGTAATGTTTCAATCACGCTCATTCAAAATCATGGTGGAAGAGTGCGACTAAAGGAACGATCGACATCATCCGTACGCCAGACGCCGAGTGCCGGGAATCTGCCGTCCGAGTGGTCACACTCTGTTCGAGCAAAACAGAGTTGAGAGGCGCATTCGTTTCTTACAGCTTTCTGCATGATCATAATCGAAACATCACGTGCGCCCTATTATCAACCATGAAGGGTTACTACATTTAACTCTTACGCGCTTATTAAAACCATATACTTATGATTAAAACTGTTTCTCGCTACCACCGCTAGGGGATTCTTTTCGGTTTCTGGTTGGCCAAGAGAGCATGTCGAGCCCTCTTTCCGACTCTGGTGCAAGTCCTGGCTCTGCCCGCGCCTCCCATTGACAAAATTCTTTCTATACACGGCTCTGAACCAGCCCTTACACGCACGTAGACGAGCTTGGTGACACAACGCTGCACAGGCGCAGAATGGCCGACGTTTTACCCTTTGTTCAACGCCATATCTCTGTGTGTCTCATACTTCTGGCGGATTGCATTCATCAAGGTGGCTATCTGGCCAGTCATTGGCTATACTAAGAGACAACCTTTTTTAGCATTTCATTGGAAGTGAAGATCGCGCTTGACAAGCTTTGATCGGCTTTGGCTTGACAGCTAGAAAAAGTTGTCCCCAAATCTAGAAATAATAGTACCGTGTACAATACAAGCTCATGGTTTGACTATTTGAACTTGAACTTGAACTTTACTTTAAGCAACATTATGCCGAGGACACTCGGACAAAAAGCTAACAGAAGCTAGCTTGACTGGGTCCGGTGCCCTTGCATGTACAGGGAACACAATCATATTTAAACAATCCTAAATATTTCTTAAAATATTCAAATCAAAGAATTTAAAACGTTCCTATAAAATTTTAAAATCATTTTTTATTATTTAATTATTTAGAGAACATTTGTTTTCTTAATTTAACAACACAAAAAGTACGCAATGTTTTCTTCGTTATACAATGATTATCGATGCGGTTCATTACAATGTTGTTAAGCAATGTAGGTCGATTATGAGCAAGAGACTGCAGTGCATAATTTGTACGGAAATGGGGAACCTTCCAGAATTCTCTACGACGAACATCGAAGACTGATTACACTCAGTCAGGTTTGCTAGCTGTGACAAAAAAGCAATAAACTCCAAAGTTGAAAAGGCGTAAGAAAATAGCAAACGATAGTCATAAGTACAAGAAAATTTCATGATATTGTAGCTCAAATATAACGGTTCAGCATGTGTATCGTACGGAACATTAGCAATGAAACGAATAATTTTTTTGAAGAGTTATTAGTTTGTTGACGTTACTTTTGGTCGCTGTAGCCTCAAACTAAATGGCAGTAGTTGATTTGTGAGCCGAACAGAGCATGATAAATTTGAATCTTAACTTTTGTAGGCAAAAGAGAGCGACAGTGACCGATGATGCCAGCTACCTTTGCCAGTTTGTGAGTTAGAAATTCTATATGATGATCCCATTGCATAAACTCTGAAAAAATTATGCCTAGCGTTTTATGATGACTTACTATTTCAATTTCCCTGTTTCCAATCTTAAGAGCATAACTAGCATCAATACGTTTCATTTACAGGTCTGAAAACAATCGCTTTTTTGGCAGTATTTATTTCGAGGCCATTTTTTCTGACCATAAAATAAACTTTTCTAAGATAACATTACCTTTAATAATCAGTTCATCGATATTTGTCGCAGAAATAAAAATACTAGCATTCATCTGCATACATTATAAAACGTGAGTGTTGACAAATGTTGACGATGTCATTTATGTACACATTGAACAGAAGTGGGCCAAGTATGCTGCCCTGCGGAACACCAGACTTCAATAGTTGCAAAGATGAGGTATAACCATTTATTGAGACACACTGTTTGCGATGTTGTAGATATGACTGAATGAGTGCCAAATACGTGCCCCGTACAACTCATAACAGGAAAGTTTATCAAGAAGCGTTGCATGGTTAAGAGAGTCGAAAGCTTTGCTAAAGTCAATAAAAAGTCCCAGTGTCATCTGTCGTTGCTCTATATTTTTTAATATTAGTTCCTTCTGCGTTAACAAGGCGCATTCCGTAGACTTTCCCTTACGGAAGCCAAACTGGAAGTCAGTCAGCACTGAATGTATATAAAAAAATTTATCTAAACGACGCAAAATAATTTTGTCTAGCCCTTTGGAAAATATGGGTAAAACAGATATCGGCCTATAATTTGTAATTACATTGTTATCACCTCCCTTATGCAAAACGGAGACTTTCGCGAGTTTCATGTTATCTGGGAACTTGCGAGTTGACAAGGCCAAGTTAAATATATCTACTAACATTGGGGCCATTATATCAATCACAAATTTGACGGGCTTTATTGGTATGACATCAATGTCATGACTTCTGCTATTATTAAGTCTCATAAATGCATTAAACACTTCTGACTCGTCAGTAGGGGCCAGAAAACAGATTCGTCTACTCGACTCGAGATAGACGAGGAAGCACACCCATTGTGAGCGCGGGTATGTAAGTTTGTAAAATGGCGATTAAAATAATCAGAGAGCGGAATTCCCGACACATTTTCCCGAGATATCGAAAGCGTATCTATTGATTGTTTTTTATTGTTACGTTGAAGTACTGTGTTTATGGAGTGCCATACAATGGCGGGGCTCTTTGTGCGCGTCATGAAAGAGACGTTTGTGATAATCCGACTTAGCCTTTTTTAGTGTAGATGTAAGTTGATGGCGATATTTCTTGAACGCAGTATTATCATCGTCATCTCTTGACAAGTGGTAGGTCTGATACAACCGATTTTTTTTTCCGTATCATTGCTAAAATAAACGGGGTAACCCATTGTTTTCTTATTCGCTTTTTAATCGTGACAGTCTTGTACGGAAAAGATGCGACGTAAATTGACGTGAATGTACTTATGAACTCATCATACGCGCTGTTCACGCACTTTCTCAAGAATACAGGGCTCCAGTTAGTTTCCATGACTGTGCTTCGAAAACACCGCAGTTGGCGGTCTGTCACAGGTTGAAAAGTAAAATGTTTGCTAGCGCCGCTGAATAATTGTTGAGTTCTAAAACAAAACAAAATATAGGTAAATGATCGCTTATGTCACTACTTATCATACCTGCGCTGGCAACAACAGTGTTTATATTTGTAATGAAAACATCAATAGCAGTTGATGTAGAATCGGTAATTCTAGTAGGAGACGAAATGACATTGTAAAACCCGCTACTACTGAGAGTGTCCTTAAGTCGCGACGAAACAGACGACCGTACTATTGGCTTATTAGCTTTAAACGTTTCTTTTTTACTTTGTTTAGCCCGCTTTTTAGAGCGGAACCTAAAATGTAACATTGCATAGTTTTCACCGAGATACAATTATTAGCTTTCGAATATCACAACATAGTACATTAAAGCGAGGTAACTCTATATGTCATATTAAGCCACGTAAAAGTCAAATTTGCTTTCCCACAAAGAAATATAGAAGTGAGGTTTGTTGTGAAATATTTATATTCATATTTATTTCAGCTCGGGAGAGCCGCGCCGTCGCGGAAAAGCAAGTCGCCCATACCACGAGGGCCTGTGGCGTCGCGTCTAACAATAATGAAACGGCCTTGTGCAGATGAAAAAAAAATGGTAATAAAGCAAGACCGCTTGATATATAAAAGTTTAAATTCGTGAAATATTTGTATGTTGAAATGTTTAAAGTTAGCCCAATTGCTGACGCATCATCCCCAGCATTCCTGGACACTAGAGTGCCTTCATACACACGCGCGCTTTTGCTTGAGTGGTGACATCTCAGCCATTTTTCCGCCCAATCGCTCTTTTATGCATTTTGAAGCGCACGCAATCCGGAGCTAGAGCGCGTAGGTTTGGCTAATGCATAGACGCCATTTTATCGCCCAAATCACGCACCGAGTGCGCGAGAGAGTCACGCGCTGGCACATTCAGCGCAACAATAAATGTCTTCACTCTGAGACAGACAGACATGTAGGCACCCTACTGGACACTAAAGCCCCTTCATGTTTGAAAAGTAGTGCAAGGTTCGTCGATGCACGAGGCACGCGCAACGCGCAGCCCTTGGGAAGATCATGGCGGCACGGTGCAGCACTGAGCTAGATTTCAAACGCCATGAATTTCCCAGAAGTGGCGTGCGGCACGTGCCTCGAGCATGTGTACAACAATGAATGGCGCCACTTTTCCCAGGATAGAGGGCTTTACTGGACACAGTCTCCTTGCGTCCTCTCTTGGCTATTCTCAGCAAAACGCAGTAAATTGATAATTTCAGCGAAACTACTGCAGAAAACCTTAAGTTCCACGGGATATCTATAGAGGGCACTAATACACTCACTCTTATTTAATACCTACTTGAACCTCAAGATTGTATACTTTTTATTCCTGGGCCCGATATAATATTATTGCATTGAGTCCTATGGGACACTTTGACAACATTTTAAATTTCTTCTTACTGAAATGAAGTGTCCTAAAGTTCCCGAGTAATATAATGGCTTCCGACTCATAGCACACACCCCAGTTTAAATTTCGGTATTTTGATTGATACTTATTATTCCTTGAGACTTTTAAATTCAGCCCGCTTTTTGCCCTTGTAAAGTTAGCACTCCGCCGTGCACCAAGACGCTTGCGGCCAAGATACCTTTACATGGGCTTATCGAAAGAAAGATTTGTACGATGCGTTTGTGACAGCATATTGACTAAGAATGTGGTGGTTATAATATAACTATATGATAATTAGATGTTTACAATCAAAATTTGTGCCCTTGATTTCAAAAATAAGCAATTGTTTTGTAGGGTCAGAAACACTTGCACTGTATATATTTTGCTTTGAATTTGCCAGTGTACGTAAAGTTTTAGCTCGGTTACAGACACAAACTGAACAAAATTCTTTCAGGCGTTTATAACTACAAATAACTAGAACGGTGCGCCGCTGGCCGTTCGATTGTGTGCCTTTTTATCTATCTTATTTTATTTATACATATATACGCGTATAAATAAAGAACACAACGACGACGACGTTGAGAGGATGACACACCGGGCGACGGCGGTGCCTCAATCTGAGCCCTGGTTCCTCGGAAGCGGCAGCTTCTACTTTGACTGGGCTACCTCCTTGGAGCCTGATGCTTCGATCCCAGGGGACCCCAGTGAGCAATAGCGCCATAATGTTCCTGGGGCTCCTTCATGCACCGATCGAACGGCTTGCCAGATCTCCATGGCTCGCTGCTGAAACGCGAAATTTGGACTTCTGCGAATCGGACTGCCATCCTCCCCAATACCAACAATCCATGTCGTCGTCACCATGAATGTATATACTCATCACATTATCATGTTCACTAGACGCGGCACCGCGGGCCTCCATGGTACGGGCTGCTGCCTTTCCGCGGTGCCGCGGCTCTCCAGAGCCAAATAAATAAAGGCTAAAAACTAAGGACTAAAGAAAAAATGCTTTGCTGGCTAACAGCCGGTAGCGTCTTAAAAGAAAGAACAATATTGTTTCCTTCTTTAGAGGATACAAATTTCAAAACTTCACCATACTAGTGGCGCACATCACTGAAATAACATACGCAATACAGAAAATAACAGATTGTCTGTTGAACGCAAAACGGCAAAATACACATAATTGGGGAGATTTTTTGTTTCTAAAAGCCGAATTCAGAAACCTAAACTAAACTGATGTTTGCTGAAACTCGGGGTATATCGTGTGCATCGTTTCGAAAAAGTATCAACACTCAATTTAACGTTGTTTCAGACCTCAAGACACTGGCTTGCACTGGCGCACCGACCGCCGGCGTAGCATAGCGCGTAGTCGCGTAGTCGTAAAACGTCTGCGACTGATAATGATAAGAGCTTATTTGCCAAAAAAAAAAAGACTCGGCGCGGATTTTTTTTTTTTGTTAGGGCTGGATTTAGCTCTGTAGGCCTTCTGTCTAATGCAAATGAGCGGAGTGGAATGTATTCCCCCTATACTCCGTTTCACCTTATGTTGTACCGCAGCGAAGGCTAGAAGCGCGAGCTCATAGCGTTGGCAGCTGCCCTTAATGCACGAGAGCTTGTGCCACCGAGGTGTGCCATAGAGCAAGGAGCTCGTGCTTGTAGCCTTTCCTGCGGTACAACACGAGGTGAAACAGAGCATAGTAAAGTATTTGGTCAGACGCAAACGGTGAAAAGGGTGGGAGGCCGGAGAGATGCACAGGAGAGGAGATTCAGATAGGCGGTCGCGCGCTTCGAATTCTCCGTTTATGTTGCTCTAGGGTGCCTACATGCCTGTCTGTCTGAGGGTGAAGACGTCCATTGTAGCCCTGAATGTGCCAGCGCGGGACGCTCTCATGCACTCGCACTCGGTGGGTGACTTGGGTGGTAAAATGGCGTCTATGCATTAGCCAAAGCTACGTGCTCGAGCTGAGTGACAACAGATTGCGCGCGCTTCAAAATGCATAAAAAAAACGATCGGCCGTAAAATTGGCTGAGATGTCACCACTCAAGCAAAAGCGCGCGTGTGAGTACTGAAGGCACTCATATCTTGCTCAAGGTTGATGTGCCATGTGTCGTGAGAATCGGGAACTAAAACAACGTGTCTCAGAAAGCTGGCCATGTATTTCGCGTCTTATGACACAGCTAACGTACGCTAAATGCAACGAAAGAGATCCTCAAATACATGACTTGCACTGACACCATACTATCGGCCATATTAGTGGCCTTGCTTTGGGACTCGTACATTCTGCATTTCGTGCCATCAAAATTTTTTCTTCAGCAAAAACAAGCTGGAATTGCCACCAGCACGGTACAATGACGTCACGTACAAGCCAAGTATGGAATGTAGATATTTACATAAAGTTTTCCCGCGCATCGTTTACTTTACAAATAGTGTATATAACCTTCACTGTCGAGCAAGCACAGCATCAACGCCATAGTTGTAAAGTTGCCCCCTAAAAAATTAGATCGCCGAGATTGTCAACTCAAACGAAACTCCTCGCCAACAATCAATCGTTTAAACAGTTGATTGCTTGGCGTCTGTGTCACGCACGAAACACATCTATTTCCTTCCCTCCTCCCCCGAAAAAAACTTCAGTTTAAGTAAGTCAAATAGAGTTGCCTCCAGACACCTATTAAAGTTACACACCTGGGCTGGAACCCCTCGGCACGGTGGGCTGCTGAACGAGCTAACTAGTAAACTTAATTAGCAAAGAACTCCGGCGAACCCGTCGAGGGGCCCCCAAGTCGTAACTTGAACACACCTATGAGGAGCCTAAGAGTTCGGGAAAGGGAGGAGTTGGGGGTAGGGAGGGGCAAGAAAAGAGGGAGAGAAACATTCAACTTCAAACGGCGGTCTTACCCCGAAAAAAAAAAAAGGCTAGTCCCGTAGGCTATACAGATAAAAATTATGCGACGGGAGCGAAATTTAAGGCGAGATAGAACCGTTTTATGTTTACACCGACCGTTGCTCCGCTTTCCAGATTTTTGGACATTCCACGCGCGCACAGGAACGCTTACAATCTAAATAATGTCAGTAACATTTTGCTACAACCTGTGTTTGCTGTTCTAATTTTCGCAATGCTAACTAAGGAACCTGCAGTTTAACTTGGAAAGACGGGCTCTTTCGTTTTTGTGTATTCTACTTACGTAAATCTATTTATTCGCAACTCTATAAAAACAAACACACTAAAACAAGGAGCAATTACTGAAAACTGCTTAATAAACTGAAATTAGACCCCCCCCCCCCCCGGCCCTCGGCCCCTTTGTACTGTTTGTCAACGTTTCTACGAGATAAAGTTGATCACGTTAACGACAAGACGTTCCATCGCAACAAACAAGCGGCCATTTACAAATCCCAAACAAGCTAAGGCCTAGAGAGGGTAAACGGAAAACTAAAACTACCGGAACTGCAGTGGAATGAGGGTGCGCTGCAATACCAAAAGATACGATGCCGGAAAAATAAACTAGCTGCTCTACAACAACTAGCTCTTCGAAAGTTCCATGCCAGGCCTATCTAAAGCACGCTCCCGAATCAATTCCACGTACTTTCCGCAAAGGAAATAAAGGGTTCTGTGCATCGCCGGAAAAGAGTCACGTCCCTTCCACCCACGCTTCGAATCAGCCCCGTAGCGTATCTAACCAAAGCATTACGTTGTCTGTGTACAGTTCGAACCCCCCTTCCCCCAAGTAGTCAAACGCCTGGCACGTAGTAATGCACTGGATGCAGGCCGTAACATCCCTAATTTCCAACCTGACCGCACTGCGCTTCCCTTGCTTTCAAGCGTACAGTCATCCCAGCCCGTGCTCGAGCCCTGGCAACAACACGTAGACTCAATAGGATATGTTGGCCAAGCCGCTTCATCGAAACAAAGCGCCGTATTCTCCGGGAAACTTTACCCTTTAGCTCCATAAATCAACTCCGCCCTCTCTGCCTCTCCCGGAGTCTTTCGGCAAAGAGCAGTACACCGCAGTCGTAATAGACTACGTGCACGAAACGATCGCAGTGCCACTAAATTAGTTTTAACCGAGGTCGTAGTCCGTTCGCACCTGAACCACGGCACCATCAAAATAGCATTCCGAGCTTGCGGCGACGCGCAGCAGGGATCTGTCCGTGTGTTCGAGTTCCCGCACCCTGTGGCGATGTTGTCTTGTTTTTAACCGAAGCGAGCTGGGAGCCTTGCCTCGGTAAAAGTAGTGAGGGGAGGGGGGTCGATGGTGTTCCGATAGAGAAGAGTTGTCGCGAGTTTGGTTTATCTAGAATCTGTTGGCCTTAATTGTGTTGCGTGCATGCTTAGACAACTTGAAGGGCCGGCGTTGGGTCTCTGCTGTAGATGAGAAGGTGTAGGTTAGATGAATATGACAAGAACAATGTGAGAAGCCACTTTAGTAACACTGCTATCCTCTCTAGTCTTTAACGTGCATCGCGCAGTAGTGACACACGACCGCGCGCCGGCACAATGATCGTACATATTGAGACGAACAGGAGCGGGGAACGAGCGCAGGGTCCCGAGATTCTGCAGCGCGAGTTGTCGCTCCACATACTCTGTGAACTGCGGTGCGTTGACACACGTGGCCATTGATCCCTCTGTCGTTGCTAAAACGTACTTACAACCAACTCTATATATCTCCGTCTAATAAATTTGTGACAAACCAGGAGTTTTGTTCTAACAGTGGTCTGATCTTGGTCAGTGCGAGATTAAGAACGAGATCTAAGCCTCTCGCGGTGCAATCTACGGTCCGTAGTGTAATTGGCTGAAGTTTTCTTAAAAAGAAAACTCCATACATGGACTGCGAATAAACCGAAAGAAAGTTCATCGCCTGCTACAAACCGAGCACCGCGGCGGAGTAAGATCGGGCACGGGGCGAAGTTGTGATCGTCTGCTATTTCACGTTGGAAGCCATGGGCAGCCCGTGCTTCTTTCGCAGAGCTCAAGTGGTTCTGCTACAGTACACAGGCTGACACGGACCGCTCTATGAAAGAGTACTATAAGGACAAACACGTCAGAGGCCGTGAGGCCTTTTTCCACATTTCTGTGTTGGTGAAACGTTCTGACCAAGATATTGCCTTATTTCAAACTCGCGAACGAGTCAAAATTGTCTCATTGGTTGGTTATGCGCAAGATGTGACACCACGTCCAATCAGAATCCGAGAACGCTTTGCTTTCACTTTGACCAAAATGGGGCCCCAAATGATCAAATCCAGTAATAAAGTACGCCTGTATACCCATGCGTTTGTTTAAAAAAATGAAAAAAGGTAGAAGAAGAATGTAGACGATCGATCTTTATCTCCAAAGTTATATAATGTTACATTGGATGTAGTATTTTAGGGCAAATATTTCAATTTGTTTTAGACGCCAAAAAAACATCACGTGAAGTTCTTGTGTCAATTCGCCGTGTCATAGGACACCATGATGTCATGTGACGTTGTGTGCCTGTGACACTACGAACGTTACACTATCAACCATTGTTTTCAGGTTTCTCGGAACTTTCAGAAAAGTATCGATCAGCAATCGAACAACGCTCTTCCTAGGTTGTTTATAAAGCAAATAAAACGAGACTTTCACGTGGTTTAGAAAAAAATACTTTTTATTAGTCGAATAAAGGCTTTGCGGAATCATGTTCTAAAAACTCAATAAAAAAAGTAAATTTAAAACTACAGAAAGGAGGAAAGGGTTTCTTCAGGCGAATTCATATTTCTTCTAATGTCGAAATAAATATCCCCACAGCGACATACGTAGTCTCTGATCTAAGTTCTTAAATATGTTCTTTATAATTATTTTTATTGCAAAGAAGGCGCCCCTTCACATCTCAGCTAGAGAGTAACAAATACGAAATATTTGTGTTTGACTGGCTGAAACGACCGATTTCATCATAACAGTCTTCACAACACCATGCAACGTTCAAAAACGTCTCCATCCACCGAACGTTTTACCGAGCCGCAGAAAGCCTTCAGATTGCACACTTTGAAGGCTCAAAAACAGAAGGGTTGCATCCACAAACAGCTCCCAACTAAAAAAAAAAAATCTTATCAGGCATTTGTTTTTTTACGGGAGCATCGCCAACGAAATCACGACGTCTCCCCAACGTTCCGTTCCCCCATGGTCTTTCTCCCCTAACGCACGTATAAGAGCGAAATCAAATCAGAAAAAAGTTAGAATAAAAAAGGCCATAGCCACAAAATAAACACCTGCCATTGTTTTAGCCTCAGCCCCCCCCCCCCCCAAACAAAAAAATAAATAAAGAAAGAAAAGTTATCACAAATAGAAGTAAGAGTTGGTTGCAACCCTTTTGGGAAATTCGGGAAAGCGGGGCTTCGGGTTCACCGACGCATGTCGAAAAGCTTCCACCACGTCGACCCGAGAACAGTCTGGTTGCTCAGCACACCACGAATAGAACCGTCCGCGAAAGGGTAAACCTCGGCTTGATTGATACCGCCTCTTCTCCCCATTTCTCGTTTGCTTGTTCGTTCAGTTGCTTTTATTGGTTTAATAAAAGAAAACAACAAGCTTTTTGTATGCATAGTCCGCTCTCTTTTCGTTTTTTTTTATGCACCTGCTATGGCACGCGACGTCCGAAGAGAGCTGATTGAACGGAAACAATTTCGAGCGCGCCCCCTCTTGGCGAGGAAAAGTGTTTTCATTTTGTTGTTAAGCTTTCTTAGATGCGAGGACTTGAAGGGTAAAATAAATGGCCCAGGACCGCCGTCGAAAATTCGGAAGGGGTGAGTTCACGGGGAACGATAAAACAAAACAATAAAATATATATATACAAAAGGGGTGACGGAGTAAACTTGAGGTGCTTGTACCGGGTTGTTAGAGCGTGCTATTGAATGTATGACGGTTCGCTTCGGTAGCATTGGTTCACCGGCTGGTTACCTTTTCCAGAATTTAGTTTTAGTTGTAAGGCTGAAAGGCCCCATCCCCACGAATACAGACATATTTTTCATAGAAAACAAATTTTCGTGTTCTTGTTTTAACCGGGTGAACATTTTTGCGCATTTTAGAGATGGCCCTCCGATTCCGACCAATAATATTAGAAATTTAATCTAACGACATGATGGCGCTTAAGACAAGGACAAAAGGGGAGACTAGACAACACGGAGCGCAGCAGAGGTTTTCTAGCAAGACTGCTAGAAAACCCATGGTTTTCTAGCAGTCTTCCCAACGCACGTTGTAGGCCCACGGATAAAGCGAGAAGGTCATGTGCAAGTGTTTGTGAAGTCTGATTGATCACAAAATAAAATCCATGTCGACTGTCTTGTGGTTCACACCAAACGCTACTGTGCTCGCACAGTAGTGTTTGGTTGCAATGAAAGGTGGAGGGCGCTACATCGAAGTACGACTACTTTAAATAACCAGTGTTAAGACAGATTCACACATTTCCGTTTCAGTGCGACCGAGCGCGTTCAAATATTTTGTGAGCACTTACAACGAAGGACCACATTGGCACCATCTATCGGGCAGCTCTGGAATGCTTCCAATTTGCGTTCAGTTTCTAACGCTTTGTGCATAATTATTTTTTCACCATGAGCCTGGAATACTTTTCAACAATGTAATAAGCGACCGTCTTTCCTAAATGGGGCGCAGACTAGATCTCGCGTATACCGTGAAACCTTCAGTCTAGCAGCACGCAGTTCTAAGACTGCCTAACAGGTGGCGCCTGTGTGCCAGTGTGCTCCACTGATCTGTGGTGTGTTCCCTCGTCGAGTGGGCTCATAAGAGATCGAAACGTACTCGGTTTTAGCCATACAAAGATGTGTGAAGCAGCCATTAAGTTGCAGCAGTAGCTACACATAAGCCCCCCCCCCCCTCCCCCAGGTGTAGTCAGTCGTAGTAAAATGCGACCGTATGGATGGGGATAGTAGCAGCAGTAATGGATGTTAAAAGAGATTAAAACTTGGAACATTATCCAAATTGCAGGTTAGACGTTAAGTGTCCAGACATCGCAAGGTTCGTGTACTCTGGAGATATGAAGACAATTGTTCAGTTGTGAATACGCGATTTGGCCAGAGCAGCGGGACCGTTTACATGGCGCCTTCGAAATAAAAGGAATTCGGAATGAAACGAGATTTACGCAAAACAAGCTCTTAAAATTATAAGTCAGTTGAATAAAAAAAGAAAAACAACACACACAAACACACAAACAAAGGCGTCATGATATTGCTGCCGTAGATGCGGGAGGCTTTTCTACTCGCCTGGCGGTCTGGAGTTAAACACAATAAGAAATGTAACACCCCTAAATGTGTAAAAACGCTTTTCCATAGACGTGCACCCATGCTTCACCCTTTCAGCACCTTCCTTTTGACCTAATACGTCACTTTTAACCGTAAAAAAAAAGAAGAGCTGTGTGCATGTTTATAAAGCCTAGAACTCTGTCTCGCCTCAACGGGCGACGAGTCTCCCGGCTGTAGATGAGCAATTTAGCCAGTGCAGTACAACCGCTAGCCTGGGGTCTTTAACGTGCACCACGTAGTAGTGATACACGGCCGCACGCCGGTACGGTGCTCATCCAGATCGAAACGGGCAGGGGCGGGGATTGAGCCGAGGATCCCTGGGTTCTGCAGCGCGAGCTTTGCGCTCCAGGTGCTCCGAGTTGGTATGCGCTGGCCGACTCGGCCACCGATACCCCTATTAGAGAGTTTTAGTAGATCGTTCCGATGACTCCGATAACGATACCCGATACTCTGCCTCCGCCTTTGCGCTTACATATATAGTATCGTTATCGGGGGTATCGGAGGTATCGGAACGATCTACTAAAACTCTCTATTTCCTCAATCGTAAAGAAGGGTGATGTTGCATTCCGAGTACCTTTCATTTTTGAAGGGCGTAAAAAGGGTGCTACAGTGAAGCAGAGCGAAGACCTTTTTGAAGGGTGTTTGGTGCACTGACACCCGCTTTAGCGGTTGCTTGTTTGGTGATGATCTCGAATAATTAGCGCCTGTACAAATGATTTTTGCATAGAGATGGATTCCTTGAACTTGCATAGAAGGTATTCCACGTAACTTGAGTCAAGGTCTAAAAATATTTGGGTGCATTTTAGGAAAATGAAACCAAACGAATAAGTTTGTTCATTTTTTGGAGCAAGTCAGGCTATTTTTTGTATTCTGCCCAATTAAATAAATATTTGAGATTAATTAATAAACTTCTGAAATAATCAATTCAGAGCAAATGTTTCAATGACGAAGTTGTAGAGCGTCCTCAGAAACATCCGACAGAGTGGTTTTTATCAAGAAACCTTAACGACTTTTTGTTTTATAGGCCTCGAAAATAGTTTGCGAATTATATATAAAAAAACGTGACTTTCCGCATGTGCACCATGTATTGCAGAGCTTTCAGTCGTGGCTTGAATAAACTAGGCCTGCATGCTGAATAGAGCACTGTTGACTCAGCACTGTTGACAAATTGGCGTCTTTTTTTTATAATTTGGGAAAAAAATTTTTTAAGCCCGGGAAAAACACTGAATTGAATGTTTCTGAGGACGCTTCACAACTTTGTCATTGAAAAGTTTGCTCTGAATTTACAAGTTCAAAAAAGTTTATTAATTAATTCTAACTAAGTAGGTAATTGGGTGAAATACAAAAAAATTCTGACTTGCTACAAACAAGGAACAAATTTATTCGTTTAATTTCGTCTTCCTAAAATGCACCAAAATATTTTAAAACCTTGCCCCAAGCTACGGGATCTCCCGTATATATATATATATATATATATATATATATATATATATATATATATATATATATCATATATATATATATATATATATATATATATATTTGTATTGAATTACACTAAATCTCGACGAGAACAGAGCAACATACGTGTAACCTTCGTAACTGCGGAAGCGGTAACCTGCTGCGGATGAGTATCTTTGAAATGTTGAGTGTATAGGCGGCGGAGCAGTGACCGGGGACATGAGCCCTCTCAGTTACGTGGTCAATTGCGTCTGTATTTGCTGTTCCTGTGCGCGTGAGGTGTCTGTGGCTTCAAGACTTATTGCTAGTAAAAATATTTATTAGAAGCTGCTAAGATCGCCAGCATCCTTTGTCAAGATGTTCAGCAGCATCCTGAAGCAGCGGCGCCCTACTAATACACCACACAAAAATACCAGTCTGCAGAAGCCTTTTGAAGTGTGTTTTTTCTTGTATGGCGGCCCCGTCAAATTAAGGCCCTGTCTTCACATCGAGGAAACACGGCGGCGACAGCAACACAACATTTTCATCAACAGTTGATCAAGTTTGTTGTCGGTCGCCCTGTTGCCCGACAAACCTGTCACATTGAGGGAACATTAGCACAACACAGGCGCCCACGATAGTGTTGCCTTGGTGTGACAGCTTTCGACCACTAAAACAGCAGCAACCTGTGTTGGACGACGCGTGTTGCCCAGACCGGTGGATGAGCGAATTTTGTGCCGTCAACACGACAACACCGATAGCTTAGATGACAAAGATTCCTATCAGTGACGTCTTTTTTCTTAAGAGCTAACTCACATAAAGGGTCGGAAAACGATATTTAACAATAATTAAGGCTGGCGTGCAGCTAAATTTTTTTTATTAAAGTTTTTACTGCCTAATTGCGGAAAGCGATTGTCGAGATGTCGTGAACTATCAGACGGTTGTTGAAATTAGCACTGCCGAGAGACCAGCAGACATTATTGCTAGTGAAATAAAATGACATGCCTTCTCCCCCGTAGATAACGTTTAATAAACACCAGAAAGAACACCAAGCGTATCAAAAAATCAAAGCATTAAAACGACCGCTGTGATCCCGTGTGATTACACGCTGACGGAGAACTTTTCAAAGGAGTCTAGGCCAACGAGCTCTGGATGGGGTCTGTTCCATTCAACGACTGTCCATGAAAAAATGCTATTCTTAAAGCGTCTTCGTGGCAGAAAGGTTCTCCCATGGTTTTATCATGTTTCGCCTGGTAAGACGACTTGTTCTAGTTGTAACGCAATGGCCAATGTCAAGACCATTCATGCCATTCAAAAGCTAAAAATAAATTTTTAACCTGTTAGCTTTCCTTCGTAAAGCAAGGTGCGGCAAGCCCGATTGCTGGTGAAGATCCTTTATCCTTGATTATCAATGTACATTCCGAATAGCTTTGGAGCAGCGGCAGGAACGGAAGTGTCTGGAATGTACTCGACCATAGGTTATGACTCGAGATATCGACGGCAGCTGACAGTGGGCAGTTTCCGTGTCTCGAGTAGTTTTGAAACGCCGCCGCTAAATGTTAGGAACCTCGTAGAAGTGTCCATTGTTTTATGAAAGAAGAGGAAAAGTGCAGGCGAGCTGGTGCACATTAGTAATGAATGTGCACAATATTTTTCAGACGGTGTTATCCTTGTCCTCTCTGTTGCTTGTCCCTATGTCTATTGTTTACTTAGCCACAGTACTCTGCGGCAATCAATGACTGTTGCTATCGCTGCCTAAGCTTTATGCGCTCTGTATTAATTTCTGAATTGCCACCGGCATGTCTCCCGGATGAGTACCCATATGCAGGCTCTGTAAGATGGACACGTGCATTACTGTATTTCTGAGCGTGTCACGGTGTATAGGTCAAACGTTCCAAGTATCTTTTATTTTGTGTATGGCAGCATTTGAATATTCATCGAACTCATTTCTATGAATTTCCGGGACAACATACGTAGTGCCAACACCTCACTTACATTTGGATAATTTTATGTTTAAAATAACAAAAGGAAGTGAGAAATATTCTTATCAGCGCTTTGCGTTTGCGGGTTCCTTCGACCTTTATAAATTGAAAGTATTTTCTGCAAGAGTTACGTTCTATTGAAATCCAGTTATTTTGATAAGGCGTCTGGTTTTACATAAAATTGAATTGAGGTTTCGAATTGAAGTTTATTCTGAAATTTTACGGTCCAAGCCCGGTAGGGAAGTAGGGACAAAATGCCTCTCTGCCTGACTGAGGCCCCTACCCCTGCAGTTTGCAGCAAGTACACACAATTGTAGAAAAGATGAAGATTCACACAGAAAAATGTTTTGCACATTCATGCGTACTAAATATACACATTAAAAAAAATAATGTATGCCTAACAAAGGTTATCGCAACTTTCTTGTACCTTTAAGAAACACAGGACAAAAGATATAAATGTTCAATTATGGAAAAAAAATGTCGAGGTATTTTCAAGAGATTATTTCAAAATTCACAATAAATATTTTACTCATCATAAATGCGCGAAAAATCTGAACTCATCATTGAAGCATACAAAATACTGTTTTATTACGCTAGCACAAAATCAAAAATTGAATTGGAGGAAACACACTTAAATCGTCTTCATTTGGCCTCCAGGATCTCGAATATCGATATTATTTTTTTTAATCTGGTGCACGGAAGCTGCAGAAGATAATTTCCGAAGTATGGCTGAAGCCCCTCTTTCCCGGAGCGTGACGTCATTAAAGGAGTTTTCAAAATCTCGGCCTCGCGCACCTTCAGCGCCTAGGAAAGCTATGCACACACACTCGTGCTATATTTAAAAGGATCAGAAAAAGACGTCACGACTGGTGCCAGTGCGAGGCAATGTACCTGGCAAGCTTGCACTTGTACCCACCCTCGGCCCACACGAGCGACACGCGCTTGGCGACCGAAAGATCCACTTATGACGTAACAACTGGCCAGAAGCTTTTCGTGTTTTCGCGCCCTTAGCTATGTCTTCGCGGAAAAGGTACGTGATATTCAGATTCGCGGAATAAAACTACGCTAGAATCAACCTCTATCACATTTTTTTGAAAGAAATGTTTCAGCTTCCTTTAATTCAGGCACCAAACCATTGCATATATGTTCAGTGTAAATCTTTGAAATCACAGTTTGATATATCGCTCAAATCCAAGACCTACATCTTCGCGAAAGAGCGTGTCTTTTTCTTTATTTCATTTTTGTATTTATGCAGTCATAACGAAAAGTCGGCGTGATCGTCAGCAATATTTAGCACAGGATTTTATAATGTAATTTTAGAGCGCAGCTCTTAGGCGCCCGTTTCGGCTTGAGCGGCGTCGCCGTCGGCGTAACCGCGCGGTGCATTATGGGACGCGTGACGTCATCGTCACGTGACCCCCAGGTCACGTGACACCCCCCCCGTGGCCACGTGACCCCCCCTCCCCCCGAGGTCACTTGACCCACCCCCAGTACCCTTCCTCCTCCTCCTCAAGAGCTGCGCTCTAATTCGGCGTTACAGGGAGTTGTAAACGGCTTTCACTTTTTCTTTTCTGTAATTTGTTCTTACTTTCGGCGTTTTTTGTTTCGTATTTTTTCATTCACAGTGTTGTGTAGGCACTTCATCTATTTGATAAAGCTTATGTTTGTGAATCTGTTTGCATGAGACTGAAGTAATCAATATGGTTCGCTTTAAGTTCTCCGTGCTTTTAAAAATATGCACTACAGTGAAAATCCCCGACATTACCATGATAGTTTAACGCGATAGCGTTTAGGAGATCGTGTAACAGAAGATCCGGCGTCGGCGGTACTAAGAAATCCCATAATGCAAAGCGCACAGCCACGTTCGACGTAACACGTGAAGTAACACGTGGCTGTGCGCGTTGCATGATGGTATTTACCCGCTAAATTTGTCGGGAAAACTTTTTTCGCCATATTTAGCCGAAAAGTTTTCCTCCAAAAATAGGGGAAATTTTTCCCGGCAAGTTTAGCGAAAAATTTCCCGCAAAATTTAGCGGAAAAGTTTCTCACAAAATTTAACAAAAAAGTTCCTCCCCCCAAAAACAAAAACAAAACAAAAACAAAATTAGCGTGTCGATAGGGTCAAGACGTCAGAGCCACGTGTGACGTCACGGGACACGCGAAGCTACCGACTAGACCACGCAGACACGCTTGCACCGCTTGGCAACGAGCACGGATTTATATGAGAAGACTTTGCTAATGGCACCCGGATAACGCTATCGCGTTCCACTCTTAAAAGCAAGGCTTAAACGTCTGCCAATTTGTTTTTAGTTTTTTTTAAATGTGCAGCATTTTTTTTTTGGAGTGTGCATAATTTATGAGAGTTTGTCATTGTGGTTGTTCCTCTCACATGAATTCCATAACAAATCTTCGAGTAAAACACTGCACAAAATGAAATAGGTTTTTCTTGAGTGGGTATGAAATTAGATATTCTGTATATACAACCAACAGATTTCGATAAATCACTTCTTAGTTAAGTCACAGGTAAACTGCTTATTAAACCAAATACCAATGGTCTTTTGCTCTTGTACCTAAGATATGGGGATACCATTAAATTGCAGTTGTACGGGTTGTTATTGGTTATTGATGGGGATAAATATAATGTATTTTGTTTTGTCATTAAGTTGAACCTGATTTCTGTCAAGCAATACATCGGTTGCACGTGACGTCATTCAAAGGGCGCTCCAATGACCACCAGAGAAGAGGGGAAGAAGGAGCTCCCTCTTATCAGGACCTTTTTTGTGCCCCCCCCCCCCGCCATTTGCACAGGCGTCGCTATTCTCCTCCCAGAAGATTATAGAAGCTCGACCCGTCACTCAAAATACTTATAAAAGCAGCTTCCTTCTCCTCCTCTTACATGGTGGTCAAAAGTATGCGATGCGACGTCAGTGCAAACCATGTATATTGAAAACTGTACTAGGCAATTATTTGCCTGCTGTAGAGTTGTTTTTGTGCTTCCATTAAAGAAAATGTAAGCAACGCAAATCACCATTTATGGATAATTTGGGTTTTTTGCTTTGCGATTTTTGTGTACATATAAGAAAGAACAGTGGGCCTAATATGGAACCTTGTGGCACACCACGTTTTACTTCTTTCTAGTGTCTGAGAACTTACTTGGTTGATAGGAACAAGCTCTTTGTCTCTTACATAGATACGAATTGATTAGATTAGCTGCGACTCTGCCAACGCGCGTACGGCTGTAGTTTTAAAATTGAATATCGTGCTGTATTGAGTCAAACTCGTAACTAAGATCAAGACATCCACATTCGCTAGAATGTCCTCTGCTAAGCAAGTAAGAAAGAGAAACAAAGTTAAGCAATGAAAAGAAAATATGTTACATCATTTATATATACCGTTGAGATCACTAGCGTCAACATGTTATTGTAGGAAGGACTATCTCTAGCAGAGAAAAGCCTGGTGGTTTGAACGTGGACAAACAGTAACCATTGAACTTTACATATTACACAAAGTAAAAGAAAATGGTCATGCAAACTAAAAAAAGAAAGGTCAGATTAATGAACTACTAGAATCCATTACATGTTACCAAGAATTTACTAAATTTGTTTTGTAAAGTCGCGTAAGTTTAACAAATAGAAACCGCAGGACTCGACCCCTCCCAGGGTTATCGGACCACAGGAAGCAAAGGATCAATATTAAAATATTAATGTATACAATTACTATACTCTGTTTCGACCTTGTGTTGTACCGCAGGAAAGGCTACAAGCGCGAGCTCCTTGCTCTATGGCACACCTCGGCGGCACAAGCTCTCGTGCACCAAGGGAAGCTGCTAACGCTATGAGCTCGCGCTTCTAGCCTTCGCTGCGCTACAACATAAGGTGAAACAGAGTATAGTTATATATACAGATTTCATATCTAGAATTACTCAACATTTGATTTTTTATGTAATGACCTTGTTAATCAGGTATGTGATCTTGTACGGGCCTTGCTCTTTTCTTTTCATATTCTCCTTCCTGCTTAGACAATTCAGTGATCTGCAGAATGTAATAAATAAATAAATAAATAAATAAATAAAGACATTAATATAAAAAATAAAGTATTCTCTCTCTGTCACGCCTATCTCGATACATTCGCTTTAACATTGTGAATGTTTCTTTGGCGAGAAGTGTACATTCCATTGAGATTGGTTAAGGATCATCGAAGGGCGATCAGTCGGTGACGCGTAACTTCAGTATTTCAGGGCATTGGACGTGCATTACGCGATGGGGTATTTTTGCAATGTTCTTGTTTAGTTCGATGTTATGTCATCCTGTCAGGAGCGACCGATGAATTGTTTCATAGAGGCATGCTTTGCATGTTTAAGGCACGATACCACTGCATCCAGCATTCTTCATTTTAGTGCCCCTGGCAACAATCCACCTCTCAAAGGAAGACGCCGTCAACTAAGCTATAAGTCTCGGTTTATGCCGGGTCAGATGCTCAACATTTTATCGCACATTCACAACTATAAGAGTCTATTTTCAAAATCCCACCAAACAAAATTAATGGTCGCCATTTTTTCTTTGGTGCGGAGGGGGGGGGGTACGAAGCGAGAGTTAGATACCGAGTCATCGCCGAACGCTAACGCGAACGCTAACGCTAACGATACGGATTGAGTCGCGCTCACGTCGAACGCTGACGCCGTCCTCGCTTCTTTCAGTTTTATTTAACTTCACCAACACATTCACGTCGAACTAACATACCAGGTGGCGCGCACTTTTTAAAGGGTACCTATTAGAATGCCGCGAAACCATCCAGTTTATTTCGTGGACCGGGGAAAGGTGCAACGAAAAAAGACAAATGTTCACAATCTTCCGCTCACTTATTTAGTTGATCAGCAATCAAGCCATAGATTTTTTTTTGTTGTTTTAACTGGTCCAGCGAAAACCATTTTCTTTCTTTTTTCGAAGGCCATTTTTGTTTTATTATGAATATTTGAAAGCGCAAAACAAACTTTTGAGTTATTATAAGGAAAAGGTCGAACTTGCTCCCTTTTAAATTGGGCGCCTTTCTATTTAGCGGGAAAAGACTAGCGGGCACGTATGGCACTGCGCTTATTTTTATTGTCATATAAAACAAAAAGTCATTCCTGCTGCATGCCTATATTCAACAATTACAAAACAAAATTTAAATCGTGTTGCAGAAAAACACCCAGTATATAGTACTATGAAAATAATAAAGGTGCAGTTTGAAATATAATTCCAGTTGTCGTTCTAAGCGAGAGATGGCAGCACCGATCAGCAACACCAACACGCTTCAAGGGACACCAGTGTCGATTTTTGAAAGCGACGATGGTTCGCGCCGTTCGCATCTTTCACAAAAAGTAACTGATGCAGCCAACAACATTGGAGAGTTAGCGCCACGTAAAATATTAATCGTAATCCCTAATAGAAAACAATATAGAGGAAGGTTCATATAAATAAGCCGGATGGAGAACAAGACGATAAAAACCTGCCTCGTTGAAACTTCTTCCCCTGGATGGCGCCACATATATCGACCGTGGAACTTTTGTGAGACTCCGCCATTCAAGCAGAGGCTGTTCGATGACGGAGGGCCCCGCAATTTGAATGTTTATTATTGGGAAACTTGAGTTTTAATTCAATTAATAATAGAATCTAAAAGAAAAATAATTGGTATTGTCAAAAAGTAACCCTATGAAAGTCTCAGGCTTCCTATCGCGTTATGAATCGCTTCGAGCAAACCTGTGGAACAGGTTATGTACAGTTTAGGATAATAAATTTCGGACACGAACATCAGCATCATCTTATAACTTACACTCTAAGCGTGTTTTTTTTGTTGCTAAAACCAGGGAAACTGATTTTTTTTAAAAAAAAAAAGGCCACGTGTGATAGTCAGTAGTGATGACGATTCCGCTGTGATAGAACTGTCTCAACTAGAAGTAGAGCTTGAAGGTACAAAAGGACGTTGCTGTACTATCCCATATAGCATACTGTGTTTTCCTGTGCGATTACAAGAACTTAAAGCATACCATTGATATTGGTTGCAATCATAAAGGATATGCTGCTCCACAAGCACAAGCTGCACTGCGGGAAAAAAACAAAAACAAATGAGCCGTTATTTGTTAATACAGCAGGAGTTTAGTCTGCCAGAAATGGCGACATTGTTACCCGCTGTAGATGAGCAATTAGTTAGTGCAGTACGACTGCTAGCCAGGGGTCTTAAAAAGGCATCATACATGTTTCGTTTGATCTGTACTTCTCTTGTTCGTGGTCCTATTTAAGGATATTTCCATTGTGACATGTATTTCAATGTTTGATATAGTGCTGTGTTTTAATTTTCTTTGTGTGCACCACATCATAGACTGTAAAGTTGTTTGTGGGCACGAAAATAAAGATATTATTATTATTATTATTATTATTATTAATATTATTAAGAATCATTCGGCCTAATAAAACTTCAGCTTCGCAGTTTTTGTGTCGTCAGCCCCGTTTTCATCCCCTCCTGGGTTAGCACGTCAACTTTTTTAATTGCGTGGGTCCTGATTTCTCATGACGGATGAATTTAAGTGAGCTGTGGCGGTAATATAGTGACGGTGTTCCCTGCGCACTTCATAGGATTTGCCGTAGAAATCATGCACACTGCTTCATTCGTTCGAGCGGCTGGTAACGTTGGCTGTGTGTTGACTTAAAGTTGGGTCTGATTGACTGCGCTACGAACGCCTGTGGCGGCTTACTGCGAGATAATGCGGAGTACAAGTTCGTCTGTTTCTTTGCGCAGGGGTTTCAGTGGCGTCAGGACGCCGAGCTCTGATTGGCGCTGACTGGAAGAATAGTGGGTAGACCTGAATGCTAGCTGCGTTTAGGAGCCAATCAGAGCTCGGCGTTCTGAAGTCACCGCTACCCAGAAGAAGAAGACAAACATATATACCCCGGCTGGCGCTGTCTTTCGGGTAACCCGGAAACGCTTTACATCTGCACATATTTTATACACTCATTATTTCACCGTGAGTTTCTACTAATTCTGACTACTGAGAGATAATTTCTAATACATAGTGCGTTGTACCCAGAAAAGCGGAAGCGTCTTTAGTTAAATTCATTCGCAAATAAATAAAGTTCCGAGTTACCTGATAAGCGGCGCCGGCTTGATACTGAGTTAACCGACTTCTCTCGTCGTAATTCATCACACATGTCCGTAACGCATTCGATCAAGGTCAAACGCAAATGTTTGTTCAGGACTTTAAGGTAAAACGAAGTGCACTGGTTAGGGTTCGAGTGATTTGGCCTGGTAGTGTTCGTCGTCAATCGCAACCGTGTATAGCAGAAGGATTTCTGCTCCGACGTGAGGCACTGCGAATGATCTCGGTATTCCATGACGGAACGTCATATTGGAGCTACTTAGCCGAGCAATTCAGATTTGAGCTGCGATCCGTTTGGCGTGGCCACCCTTTCAATATCACCGGGCCGGAGAACTTGCAGGCAATGCCACCTTCGTTTTGATTGCGTCTATGGCGTCTGTGCTAAGTCTGGCGCGTGGAATCGCAGCCTTCGACTCATGAGGAACTCACCGGGAGCTCGTCTGTCCTCCAGTTCAGGGAGGTGGGGTCGGGGAAGGAAGAGGAAGGGGAGGGCGGTCGGATATTTAGGAACACTTAGGCCCATTTGATACAAGACCACCTTAAACGTCAGTTACAGCTGGAACACTGTTGGTTCACGCGAATGGGGCGAAAAAAAGGTAACCGGACAAAAGGTCACCATTGCGTCGCTGCCTCTTTTCTTCCCGTGCAAAAAGAAGGTTTAAAAATACTTATGGGCACAGGATAACAAAGGTGCATGTCAAGCCAATACAATATTCCATCGACGTATGGGGCGGTGGTGAAAAGCTTACCGCACAAAAGCTCACCGGAGAATTTCAGCGCCATGTTTTGATCACAGCTGCCAACACGGGGAGTTAAATAATTGATAGAAATAAACAGAAGTAAATTCGTAGTTCCACAGTCAAACTCAACGCCGTGACACGAGTGTTCCTTGTGACGATTATTCCGTCGTGACGACCATTCCCCGTACAAGATGCCTTGTGACGAGTTGGCCTCCTTGACGAGTTCACCTATGACCAGTTGGCCTGTGACGACCGGGCTTGTGAAGAGTTCCCCTAAATCCCCCCCCCCCAAAAAAAAAAAAGAAAGAAAAGAAAAAAAAAGGTACATCCATTAGGAGAATTAAAAAGGTGACTCAAACCAGACGACGGCGAAGTTGACATCGAAGCACACTAGGAAATTCAAAACAACTACAAATTCGTAGTTTGGGGTGCATGGGGATATAATTTAGGCTTGAATTGAGCGTGCGCCCTTGCAGACTAAAACTTTATTTGGGACAATGTTTTCACTATCCGCGTTAATACGGGCAGATCGCTTACCCATGAACAGTGGGTTAAGAAAATGTCAGGTAAACAGCTGTACGCAGGATCAACGTTCTGAGGCTATCGGGCACGATGAGTGTAGGGAAGAGGTATGCGCGCGTGCTGTCTTCACTTCTGAAAGGCCACAAAGAACTATCCTGGAATTTGGAGAGTTATTTATTATAAAGTGATGTTTTGTTAATACGGACCCATTAAACCGAATAACCCGCTGAATAGAAAATGTTTTCAGGGACGAATTGAGTAAATACACGCCTTTACGGCGTTGTCATCACAACTCACATTATGGACGACTTTTCTGAGGGTGTCCATTTTACGAGACATCACTGTAGTGAGATTGTGTAAAATATTTTTTTTTTGTAATACGACTTTGACTAGAAACAAAAATTGAAAACGAGAGGGGAGAAATAATGACTTGGCATACTGTAAACGACTTATTTTTTTAGGGCTAAAATTTCGCGATTTATGTCAAAACTGAAGTTTTGAATAATTCGCGGGTTCAAATTTTCGCGACGCGGTGGGATCTCAATATAGATTCCAATGTGTTTACATTTTACCGGAATTTTTCGCGGTACCTATTTTTCGCCAATTGTAGGCGATTCGCGAAATTCGCGAAAATTAGGTCCTTGCTTAAATTAAGTCGTTTCAATAACTCGAGTGTTACTAAAACCTTTGTACGCGTTTATCGACACCACTGCGCGACGCCACGAGAGGGCGACATTTAAACTAAGATAAATGGTGGCCAAGTACGTAACTTTGCGGATATCATAGATTTGAAATATGCATGGGAAGTTCCGCCCTTCTTATGCGCTGCAAGCACATAGGACACGCAGGTACACACCAACGGCTGTAGGACTATTCGTCGAGAGACAATTCGTAGCAGGGCGACTCGTAGCAGGGCAATGCGTCGCATAGGGCAATTCGTCATAGGGAAATTCGTAATAGGGCAATTCGTCCAGATAACGATTCGTCACCCTATTAAAAGCTTCTTATGTGTTTAATTTTCAGACTATATTGCTTCAAACTTATTAATTACGAACGTAGGTTTTCCCTCATTTGGTACCTTGCTTTGGAGCAGAATGTTGGCTTAAATGCTTTACTTTCACAGTAGACGCTGTCTACTTCTGTGGGTGGACGCCACAGCTGAGTTACAAATATGTTTCAGTAATTTTGATAGGGTAACCACACTGGTGTCAGTTCACGGAAAGTTTTATTTGCATCGCTTGCTGAACCACTCAAACTGTTGGTCTTGAGTGATAAGATTGGCCCGGCGAGCGCGCAGCCTTTCGTGCACTGTCAGCTTAAGGGAGAAAAGAGTATTCGTAACTCCAATGCCCTATAGGTGGCGGGGCAGTAGTTCCAAGATGGCGGAAGAGACGGGGATTGAGTCTCCAAGATTTCTCGTGCCCCTGCTCGCTGAAGCTGGTAAGCACGCTAAAATGATTTATTTGTCTAGAAACGCGAAATGGTTAGGGCAGGATCATAGTACAGGTGATAGAGATGTTGACGCGCCTTAGCCAAAACGAGCATGCTGATAATTAAAAGTTGCAGAAACCTCAACTTGCGAAGCTTTTTGGAGGGCGAGCACGTTTTAGGCACCGGCCACGTCACTATTTGTAGTAGAATATTTTTGAGGGTGATGAAGATATTCTGTTTGCGCTTTGCCTGACCATTAGTGTTCTATAAAGTGAGCCGCGCACGGTGATCGTCAAGCTTCGGAAGAGCAGCGTTGTCACAGGCTCGCAACTCGCTGCTCACCGTCTCGGTTCTAATGTATTGCAACACGTGATAAAACTGCTCTCTGGTTATTGGTAGGAAGTTTGTAACCGCAGGCTACCGTGCGGTGTAGCATTACAACCGGAAGCTCGCGCTGCGCATTGGAAGCACAATTTTCAGCGCGCGCCAGTAGCGTTGCCGTGCTCACGGTAGCCTACGGTAGCCTGCGGTAACGTTATGCTAAAACTGCCTATTAACATAATCGGCGTGTTTCGGGGTTTTATGTTTTTTTCTATAAAAAACATTTTAATATACCGTACATTTTTTTGTATTGTGTTATTTGCAACGTTGCGGCCGTTCTCGCCACTACTGCCCCTTCTAAGCTCTCGTCACGAACGGCTGGCTATCACAGACGCCCTTAAAATGCTTCGGGTATTTCTCTATCTACTTCGTAATTACCTGAAAGCAAGCACGCGTATGCTATCTTTTAAGTGTGCTAGGAATAAATGGTTATGATTCTTATAACGGCCTTAAAGCGCGAATCCATTGCCGATATGTATTGCTTGACATATCGTTGCTCGACCAGTTTTCTCCTAAGGGCAAAGAATAGACTTTTCGTAGATCGTTCTATAGAGCCCTACATTATTAGCGGGAGCGTTTGGCGTCACGTTGAGCACAAATTGAGCTGGCGGCCATGCACATGACCAGGAATCCGCAGCGTATGTGATATACGAAAAGTCCCTAATGAAATTAGACACCCTAGTCCTTCGTGCAAGGCTGTTGCAAGGCGGAGCACAAGAATTCCTATTTTAACGGGCTCAATTTTCTTCGTTAAAACGGCTTCACGCATCAAGGCCGACAGCCCCTGCCACCGTTTTTGCGCCGCCGCCGCCGCTGCCGTTCCCGTTTTGCTGTTTCTCCGTTTGTCCGCGAGAGGGCGAGCGGCGGGCTGGAGTTGTGAATAGAAACCGGACAAGGGATCGTGAACTATCCAAACAGGATACAACACGTCATGCATGTTTAGAAGAAAAGCCTCCGACCTTCCGAAACTCCAAAAGAACGTGGACAACAAGGCTCTTTTCGAACTTTTCTTGGAAGCCTTCTGAACTTTATATTTTCTACATACACGTTCCATTCCCCCTCCTCCCCTCCCTTCCCGCATTCCGATAAGCTGTAATCATTGAAAAGTTTGTTCTAAACTGTCTTAAAAAAAGATAAACTAGAAAAGAAAACCCATTTTCGACTAGATGCCCTAGTGACGAATGGCGCTATGACAAATTGCCCTACGCGACCAATTGCCCTGCTACGAATTGCTCTGTTACGAATTATCTTTCGACGAACGGCCCGTAGCCCCACACCAGCACAGTCTTTAGAAAGAAGCTCGGCATTGGCCACACCAGGTGTGGGCACTGCGCGTGCGCAGAAACCGAATTCGGGAGGAGGGGAAGCGCCTGCGCATGCGCAGTACCGACAGCAGCGCCACCACAGGGGAGTGACGTCAGTGAGATGCGTTGGTCTATAGGAGTGTACTGCGCGGGCATTATGGTCCCGGACAAAATGGTCCTGAGTGCTAGGCCGGAAAAAATGGTCCCAAGTCATTTGTCTTGGTCTTCACAGGTTCCTGTTACTGAACGTGATTCGAAAAATTTTTTGGTTGCGAGCCGTTTGTCAATCTAGAGTTTATATTTCTTACGCATAATTTCCCCCATTCGTTTTTTTCTTTTTCATGCGTTCAACCTGAGTTTGAACCAGTCTTCCGAGAAATGCAACAGCGACTTATAATAATCTGCACACAGTACGTACAAGGAAGCCGTATCATGAATGACCCTCTGAAGTGCGTGGGCCATATTAACACGTTCCCACAACAAAGTGCCGCTTCAAGATTGTAGACATTTTGTTGGAACATAATAAAACGTGCCATGAGTTCAAAAGCATGTTCATTTCCATTGTTATTTCCTAACATTGCTTGGAAACGTGCGGTATCTGCGCGATGAATTGCCTTTATTCCCCTATGACGAATCGACATGTGCCGAATGGATCGTATTCCATTTCTATCCCTCACCTTAAAAGTAATCGCTGCAGATATCAGCGACATTTTAGACAGAGCGCAAAAGGTGTCGAAATATTAGTTGGGACCATTTTCTCCAGCTTTGCACTCGGGACCAAATTGTCCGGGACCATATTGTCTGGGACCATATTGACCGGGACCATTTCGTCCGGGGCCATATTGTCCGAGACCATATTGTCCTATACCAAGTGCGCGCACATTTGAATATTTCCCAATTTCTCGGAGATCTTACTTACTCGAATGATTGCGTTGACGTAGACTCGCGCAAAAGAAGTCACGAAACATCAAAGCAGGCAAAAACAAAAGTGTTGCAGTTTATTCAGTGTTGCAATTCCTTGTGTGAATAAGTTCCACTTTAAGACGCTGACGCAATAAAAGGCTTAACCATTCGAATGAAAAGCAAGACCCGTATTTGCCTAAAAAGATCCTGTCCGAAATTACAATCTGCTGGGCTCCGAACAGAGTGACCACCGGGGTGCCCGAAATGCGTAAGAAACTGTCGTCGCTCTCAACAAAGCGAGCGACAATCGCCTTAATGCTCCAGTCTGCATTCACAATGGCGTGCGGGAAGCCTAAATTCGACCACGAACCCTCTAAGTCTCGCCACAAAGCCGGCTTCATGGGAGCACAAAAAAGGAAAAAAATAGAGAAAGAAGAGATTTCGGAGAACAAAGCACCGTGAAGTGCGCAGCTATAAAAGCAGACTGTCTTGTAACAAAACAACTCAAAAAACATATATGCACAAAGAAAAGCCGCGCGCACTCCAACAGGAAGAATAGAATAGACCGCTTACGTTCTACGCACTGGCCCCGTAAATCCATCAGATTGCGGGCACCCCTTAATTGAGTGTCGCACCCATTGTCTCGGGTTTCTCCTTTATTCGCTGTGCACTACTTTCCCTCATTCGTCTACGTCTTCTTTCCTCGGTGCATTCTTTGGTTTTCCTCGCTTCCCTGCGGCTGTTTGCGCGCCTCCAAATGTTCGCACGAAACAGACTATTCAATAGCGTTTCGGCGGGTCGTGTTTCTTCGCGGTGGCTCCGAGGCGAAGCTCGAGTTTATTGCCCCTCTCTGTTGGTGAGCCTTTGTACGTAAATCCAGTGTTTCCAAAACCCGTTAGTTTTTTTTTTGTACACTGTTATGGGAAGTATGGGCAGAAGATTGAGCACTCACATTTCTATTGGTTCATTACAGCGGTGGGAAAAGGAACAAATAAATTGCTCGTTGGTTTTTGATCACAAGAGTCACGGGGATCATCGAAGTTCGAACAAGTTCTCGCAACTGATAAACTTAGTCCTGTCAACACAGTGGAAAGTGACGCTCCATTATTTCTTTTTAGTGGAAAGTCAACGTTGTCGTTGATGGAAACACAGGTGTGTGGAAAACTGGTAAAGGTGAAGGCTGGTAAAGGCTGGTTCACGCACCTGTGACTGTTTACGAACGAGTGCCTTGAGACCTCTTGGGATCTCTTACAACAAAAGAACACACTGGACTATCTATCGGGTAGTTGTGGAACACTTACATTTCCCTATATTTACTATCTTTTCGAACAGGGTGTAGAAAAAGATATCCCGGAAAAAAGTCCCCGGACGAAAATGTCCCCGAAAAAAAAGAAAAAAAAAGGCCCAGGTGGAAAGTACAAAAAAATGTCCCCAAAGGATTTTCTGTCTCCGGGTTCCCCTGATCCTCATGGCCTTTCGGCGTTCTGGTCACATGTCCTTGGGAAAAAAGGCACCATGTGGCAAGTAGGAAAAGACGGCCCCAACAAATAAGGAAATATACGATTCCTTGAGTTACTATACACCTCGCGATATTGTTATATTGTTTCACATTTCCCTTAGAGAGACTATTAGTGGGAACGAAATATTACCGTCTGGATTATATCCCCAAATAAGCACTATCAGTACCTATAATAACTTTGATGACAATTAAATTTTCGTTTATTTATTTATTTACCCTAAACGCCCTGACGGGCATTACATAGGGGGGGGGGGGAGCGATGATACAAAGTTTGATACAATTGGGTCAAGTGAAAAAAATAAAAACAATTACATAGTTGGCATAAACAATGTTGAACAAACAATAAACAAAATAACAAGAACACTGGATGAAAACATAACACAAGCAGCACTATATAGGTTGATACAAATTACTTAAATAACTAATGAAGATATCAGGTGAAGTGCTTAACGCAATTTCTCTGGGAAGGCTGTTCCATTCGGAGATGGCAAGAACCAGAGGGGAATTGTTGAACAAGTTAGTGCGGGCAAAGATGGGCGATACTTTAAAGTGATGATCTACGCAAGACGAAATACGATGAGCAGGTCGAATGAATGAGTTCCTAAAGGGAGATAATCCACGATAGAGCTTGTGGAAAAATGACATGCGAGCAATACATCTTCTGTACTGCAGTTGGGTTAGGTTGAGGTTACACTAAAAGTACGGGTGAAGTCGCGGGTTATAAATCTTGCAGCTTTATTTTGAAGTGCCTCAATAGGGTTGGTTAAGTAAAGCCGATGAGGGTGCCATATGATGGATGCATATTCTAACTTCGACCTGACGAGGGTATTGTAGGAGAGGAGTTTAGTTTTTTTGTTAGCTTGAAATAAAGAGCGTTTAAGAAAACCAAGAGTTCTGGATGCTTTGCGTGTCACATGTTAATTGTGAAAATTCCATGATAAGCTAGCTGTGAGAATCTTTTTACCTTTTTCTCTAAGAAAATATAAAAAAACTGACCGCATCTTCACGTGGTGAATGATGTTGGTTGGGGCGAAGCGGCGTCTGCTCTTTTTTCATCCATGTCAGAAAGAGAATGTGTGGTGTGGAACGTGGTTATATATGCATTTGAGCATTTGACCGCAGCGCCCTCTCGTCTATAAACGTTGAGCCAATGCATGCAAAGTTTAACGCGATGATATACGCATTTGACCGCAGCGCCCTCTCCTGTATAGACGTTGAGCGGCTACCGGCAACGTTTCATACATGACATCCCCAGCTCTTGAGTTACTACCACATCTCAGAGCCCCCTACTCGTCCCACAGTCGTGGCTGAGTGGTTAATGTGATGGACTAGAAATTCATTGGGGTCTCGCCGCACAGGTTCGAATCCTGTCGACTGCGCAAACATTTTTTTCTTTTTTTAAGAAGACAGATGGGATAGCAATCGATGTGAGCACGGACGCCGGCCGGACGGACGGATGGACAAGGCTAGACCCTAAGGAGCTTCGCCCCTAAAACAAAATAGTGATCGCTTGTTCGTGTTAAGTGTAGCGCTTTTAAACTGTTTGGAAATGGTTCACAAGTAAGTCTCAAATTTCCCCAAACACAATGATTTGGTTTTGGCTAGATGTGTTAGAAATGTTTATTTACACTGTTAGCGCGAACACGACATCGGCGTATTTTCACAATTTACTTACAAAGAGTATTTGTGGGAACGAAACTTTACCGTATGGCTTATATTCCCAAATAAGCACTCTCAGCAACTATAATAACTTTGGTGACAATTAAACTTTCGTTTCTATGAGAAAAAGATAAAAAAATAGCAATCGCTTGTTCGTGCTAAGTGTCGCGCTTTTTTACCTATTTGGAAATGGTACACAAGTACCTCTCAAATTTCCCCAAACACAATAATTAGGTTTTGGCTAGAAGTGTTATAAATGTTTATTTCACAATGAAAAACAAACAGAAATAGTTGAGATGCAATGTTACAAAATCAGGAATGAAATGACACACTCTACATTCATACACAAAAGTCAAAAGCGGATCGTCCGGCAGTGGAAAAAATGAAACTTTGATGACATTTTTTCTTATTTTCCACCTGGGGCTTTTTTTTTTCCGGGGACATATTTTCCGGGGACATTTTTTTCCGGGGACGTTTTTTCCGGGGACATTTCTTCCGGAACCCTTTCGAACATGATGGGTTTTTTAACTTGAAATTTTTTTGATAATATAATGAACGACAACTTTCTCATTGATCGCACAGACATATGATCGCGCAAATACTGCAAAACTTTCGCTCCAGTGAAACGCAGTTCCATGGTGACCTCATAAATGTCGCCATTGTACCACTGTGTTATCTTGACGTCAGAGGTCACAATAACTCGGTCGTAAGCAAATGCAAGAGCGTGAAGGAGCCTGAAATGGCGAATCCACTTGAACACTCGAACTGTGTTTGACTCGCTCATTGTCTCAGCACATATATCATTCATGGACTAAGCCCTTTGGAGCATCGACGTTCGCTGGGCTCACACCTTTGATGTACTTCGTTTTGCCACCAGAGGAAGCAGTTGATGTTACTAGAGTCACTAGACGTTACGAGTCAGTGGGACAAGTGAAGTTGTGCCCAAAACGCAATGTCAATGCGTTCGTCGTCTTTCTGTGAGTACGTTAGCAACAGCCTAAACCAACCATGTGCAGTGAAATCTCTGTGACTCTACCCTTTTATTACGTGTATCTGTCTTTGTGTGTCCTCATAGACTTTCAATACCCTCTGACTTAGGTACAACAAAGGATAAAACAGGGGTGACCAGAGTGATATATGGGATTAGAGTCGCAGACAAAACTACAAAATTTCAGAAAGCCGCAGAAAAAAGAAAAATAAAAAGAAGGGGGGGGGGAGGTTCTAATTGTAACAAGAAACGATACGGAGGGAACAGTCCTTTCCAAAGGGGACAACTATAATTGTTGACTACAACAAATAACACCGGGCATCAGAACGTTTCTTCAACCGCTAAGCAAAATGGAATGCATGGTTTGCTAGCCAGCACCGGCGCCCAATGCCTATTTCTAGAACAATAAACACAACATGGTCATTGGACCCATCTATGTGTAAAAAGCAGTCCAGCTGTATGAAAGTTACAAGGCTGTCAAGACTGTGAGCTTTTCCTACATTATAAAACTCTTTTTGTCTTGCGGACGCAGGAGGGAAAGGGGGGCACGCTCACAGAGCGCCGCGAGCCGCGCTTGGACTTGAGAAGAGCAGCATGCGGCTCGCGATCCGCGGCATGGCCACCCCAGTACAGACCGTCCTTTCGCGGGCAGTGCAATTTTGAATAGTGCAGTACCCCTAGAAAGCGTCGGAATATGTGGCCGCGCTGAGGGGGGTGGAAGCTGACCTGTTCCATGTGGATATGCGAAAGTGACGGTGCTCGATGAAATACAGTTCCATGATCGCCACCATCCAGGTCTTTCTCCCGTTTGCCGCAACCCAGCAAAGAGGGTCTACGGCAGCTCTCTCCCACTTCTTTCTCGCTGTCTTTGAGTAAAACGAACTACAGGGTGATACAAGAGACGCCAGGCTCTTTAAATCGACCGGAAAATTCGGTTTCTTAACCTATCGTGCTACGACTTTGTACAGCGTTGCCCACAGATGGTGCATTTTTTTGTAAAATTTGCAAAGATCGAACTTACCTGAGGAAAAAGTAAAGAAAGAAAAAGGCTTAGCTCCTATGGAAATGCGGCGACGCCACCGGTCTTCAAAGAACACGGCGCCGTTCCGCACGGGAGACAAGAGATGGCGCAAGCGGTCGCGACGCCAACTGCCGTCAACGAACGAGCATACGACGCCGAGAGCCGGCGTGTTTAGCAGACAAGGAACTGCAGTTCCTTGTTGTTACCGCGCCTGTTTTTGTTTCTGCGACTGTCGCCGCCTGCGGAACGCGCTCCGCTTTTGAGTCGAAAAGATCGTCTGCTAAAAGCGCCAACTCTCGGCGCCGTATGCTCGTTCGTTGGCGGCGTTCGTTGCGCCATCTCTTGTCTCCCATGCGAAACGGCGCCGTGTTGTTTGAAGACCGGTGGCGTCGCTACGTTTCCATAGGAGCTAAGCCTTTTTCTTTCTTTACTTTTTCCTCAAGTAAATTCGCTCTTTGCTAATTTTACAAAAAAAAAATACACCATCTGTGGGCAACGCTGCACAAAGTCGTAGCGCGATAGGTTAAGAAACCGAATTTCCCGGTCGATTTAAAGAGCCTGGCGTCTCCTTGTATCACCCTGTATATATGTATTGAATTTCCCCATGTTTCTTTTAGTAAATGCGCTAATAGTTTTTAAGATAGTACAGCAGAAAAATACTACAAAACACTAATATTCGCGAAGATGAAATATTATTAGGGGAATCTCCCTCAATCGCGGGCGATCGGATAGGAGAGGAGCTCGTATACTTCACTATACCTTGTTGCAGGTTAAGAAAAGAAGGCCAAGCTCCTTCCGCGAAGCCCTGCACCCTTTCCACTTTATCAGAGCGAGCGCCGGAGAGGGAGCGAGCTCGTCCTCGCCTCGTCTCTCATCCGGTGTTTGCTCTGCTAAAGTGGGAAGGGTGGAGGGCTACACTGGAAGAGCTTGAGCTGCTTTCTTAACCTGCAACAAGGTACAGGGGAAAATGTCTCACTTCGCGAAAATTCAATGACATTGGCGCCGCTTTGCGTGGTTTTAAACGCCTGGACGTGCGCAGTCTCGTCCAGCCGTTCTCGTGCACAATATGGCTGCCACCATCTAGCGTTGTAGACACTCGTCAAGACAGCAGAGACAGCCGTCTTTGCCGTCTTGGCGAATCCGGTGTCTCGGTGGTAGCCTTCTCCCTCAGGGCCGCGCGAATGAGCGATATGCGTTCCGTCGGACGCGAAATATTTATGGAGGACTATGAGCGGAAGACGCCCTGTCTAAAGCAAATAAGTAGAGTAGAGTGTATTCTGCTAGTTATATGTTTGGTGTGTTGATGTTACTCGTGAGCCGTGTATCTTTGAAACGAGGTGCCATAAAATGACGCCACTGATCAGGCTGTCAATAGACCCTTTCGAAAGTAAATCAAACAAGATTGATGATCGCCATTTCACCATGCTCAGAGAACGTGATCAAGCAATGGCGGACAGGGGACGGTGCAGTCTTTTAAAAAGGGTCCGCGCCAGCACATCTCAATCTCTCCTTGTCGGCACTGCGTGTCTTTTAAATGCTATCGCATTTAAAACACACACAATAAACATAAAACAAGCAAAAGTAGTCTTTCAACACTGAAAGTGGATTGGTCTGCGTCCGCCAATTTCGAGAATTTCCATAGGTATCAAAAGAGTGCAGACATTCCTCTTCCAGAGCATTTTTTTATTATATTCAACACTGATTACCACACAGTCAAGAGTCTGACGTTTCAGTAAATTTGCTCTTCTCTTGAATGGTGGTATTTATGCATCTGAGTAAAAACACAAAATTGCAGTTTTGTGGCTGCAGTGCACTCCTGTGGTCGTCCGATCGATTTGTTTCATACACCACAAACTCTGATGACATTTTTGACCGACTGCTTATCACCCCTAAGAACGAGGGGAGCCGGGCGTTCTTCGACTTGCGTTGAGGGAGGTACGATACCCAATGCTCAATCCGCTTGAAAAAGGAGCACTGAAACGATGATTAAGTTTAAATGCATTATTTTTGGTCAGGGCACGTTTTCGAGCCAAACCACACCCTGGACCTTGCCATTCTACGGACGCGCATTCTCAGTGACTATATCCTTTGCGTTCTCCAAGGATCGCAGACACACCATAATTCGTGTAAGTACAGACATATAGAAGAAGCTACGAGTTGATGGGATTAATAAAACAGCGCGAAACGCGCAAGTTACTCGGTACTTCCTGTCCATGATCGGTTCAGGGATCATAGACCACGTACGGCACTCGACGAACATCATGACTTTGCACTTTTGACACGGTTTGATTGGTCTCGTCGGCTCTTAGAGTTGGCTGAGAACTTGACTTAAGGTAAAGCGAAGTACGTATTTCTCTTAAAAGTTAATGAAAGACAAAAATACTAAGACCATAAAGCCGCCGTGACACTACTTATAATCATACAAAGAACATTGCTGCTGACATGATGGATGGCAAAATTATCTGCAGACACACCCCACGCACGCATGTTTGATGCCTCTTTGCTTCATATATATATGTCTGTTTCGCAGAAGTATATGGACAGTCTTTCTACGTCCAATGTGACAGAAGTGTCATACGAAAAGGAATCGGTGTCAGCAGACTGCATTGTTTTCAATGAAGGTAGAGAGGCTTAGAGTGATAAACGGGTATCCCGTTCACCTGGCAATTGTGATCCCCCGCTTGGCTGCCGCCATGTTGTACAATTTTGACCACTATAGACACCTGATGGTACCAAATCCTGAGGCTTTTACGCAAAACTGAGCCGAGATTTGTATTGCGATCGCAGTAAAAAACGCGATAAACTATTTTTTTTAATACTGTTAGCCCCGGAGATCAGTGTCTAGCTCCGATGAAAACCCAAATACAGCACCACGCCTGATGGCATCTAGCGGAGTCATTGCGAAGCTGTGACACCGCTAGAAGTTTTAGTCGTAAAAGCACATTTTGGACTTAAACGAAACATAACCTATCTCTTTGCTGCTGTTATTAAATATCAATAAGGAATTATTTGTGCGCAGTATTTCGTTAAAATCTAGACGTAAGACTATAAGGTGACGTGTCTAGTGGTCAAAAATGTGCAACATGGCGGCGGCCAAGTGAGAGTCACGTTCGAGCTGCTAGTTTATCGCTCTAAGCGCCCTCCACATTGTTGATTGTTTTGTGTGAGATATTCCCAGTATATCCGCGGCCTAAGAGATTGTAATGTGAGCTCCGTACTGACTCCGCCTTGTTTCATTGTGGCTTTTAGCGAGAATAATGAAAATAAAAACGGTAAGGAACACAACACACTAATTCGACAAGATGTATGCGAACCGGATCATGCACAAATAATAGACAACTAGGTCTCAGAAAGGAAACGTCGAAAGGAAAAGAAGAGGAAAAGCTAAAAAAAGCCGGTTCTGCTGAAGTTTTCAAATCCTGGATGAGCCGAGGAACAAATCCGGAAATGGGTTTCTTTCTCAGTGGTAGTAATACTACGTTCAGTCGAAGTTCGGCAAGTCCGGTAAATAAATATTTATTGGCTTTTTTTGTGTTGTGTTGTCATCGTGTCCGTGGGAAAGCTTTGATGTTTACAAGTTTCGGTACGCAGACTCAACATTTTCAATCTACATCTATTCTTCGTTTTTAAATGTAGTGGTTATAGAACTAACAGATAGAACGTCATATTAGAGTAAATTATTTCAGTACCAAAGTGTCAATTAAATTTAATGACACGACAAATAGGGCAAACACTGGAGACAAACACCGGTGGAAGTTCGATTGTAAACTTCGGTCTTTTAAGATTTTTACACGGTGTATTTTTCGAAACGTGAGCTAAATCGAGATGCGAAAATTATGCATCGCACTGCGGCAAAAGGTTAATATCGTATTGGTCTCTGCCAAAGGGCCAATTAAAAAAAAATTCAGTACAGAAATAAACAAGCTATCCAGGTACGACAAGAATCTTACCGGGGACACAGACAAGCGCTAAAGACCTCTGAGAAGAATCCTTGGACTTTACAACTATGGAAGGAGTACCAAGAGAACAAGGCAATCACCGAAGACATTGTGGAAGCAAAGAAACAAACACACGAATGCAAGGTCATGGTGGAGATTAGAGATGGCAGAAAAGGAGTCGTAGGAACATTTTGGTGATATATGGGATCTCTAGATGGCAAAGGCGGTGCTCGTCAACTCTTTCATTATGACAGTGGATACCCAGTTCAAAATGTTGGAGTACTGATTGAGCAACAACTCTATATTCTGTTTGACTGGGATGTGAAGAGCCCGGCAGAAGACAGACATGACCAAGTCTGGCTTAAAGAAGACTTCCCATCGTTGGCCTCTAAAGATGAATCTGTAACCCTTCTGGGGCCGGCGCATATAGATGACTTCAATCACGAGATTCCACTCGAATATGTCGCAGTACTTGGACGGAATCTCGGCTAAGATGTTTAAACGCTTGAAATCAAATTCACGAGATCAAATGGCGCATGTATTTAGTCGCAAACTTCGTGGAGATGATCCAGTTCCACGTGATTGGAGACGTGGTCAAGTCACGTTCATTCCCATGAAAGGAGGCAACAAACAACGATTGAGTGACTACCGCCTTCTCACTGTCACAGCTGTGCATACAGGCCGTTTGCAAACATTCTTAGTTTGCGCATATTCCGATTGGTCCGAGAGTACTGGTGTTCTCACGGAACTACAAAACGGTTTTTAAAAGAATCGTCGGCTTGATGACAACATATTCTTCCTGACGCAGTGCATAGATATCTCGCGGGCGGAAACGTGGAATCTGGATCTGTTGCTTTTTAGACCTTGCTAACACATATGATAGTGTTCCCCATTCTTTGATGCTAAGACAACTTCAACAACTCAGCATGCCTGAACCCTGGGTAGGATTAATACAGCGACTACTCTATATAATGGCAATCATGTGATGGCAACGATCAACGAGGTCGCCTTTAATGACGTTCTGGTGTGCAGAGAGACTGCGTCAGGGCTGCCCGTTATCACCTGTTCTTTACATGCTCTGCAGATCCGATATAGAGGAGAGCACTGGAACAAACGGGCGTTGGCTTTTCCTGCAACACACCCTACACGGAGACGTCGTCAGTTGGTGGTTTCCTGGACTAGCTTTTGCAGGATGACTTTGTCCTATATGGCCGATAACGTGTCAGATATGAAGGTGCTGTTGATCGCCTTTTTAACAGAAAAGCTCGACATCGACTACGGTTCAATGCCAAAAAAGTCGGTCATTGCCCTTTTCTCCGGAGAAATTGAGGGCCTTTAATCTCTTTGCCATTCAGAACGCTGTGCTCTCTGTTGGTATCAAGTACAAATACCGCGGAGTGACAGTAACTACTTCAGCAGATTATCTGGCAGAACACCGCCAGAACCTCAAGACATCGGCACTGAGAAAGCGCAACGTGCTTCGTCGAAAGAGCCTGTGGAGCTGCGACCGTTGTTTAATAACCCGCGAACTGTGGAAAGCTGTCGCTCTACTAGGCCTTACTTTCGTCAATGCTGTTACATATGTCCCCAGCGAGATGAGGGAACGCCTTGAGCGACGGTAAAGAGAGATCTGGCGTCAGGCGCTGGGATGTCACGGGGGAGTGGCTAATGAACTTGTCCAAGGTGACCTTGGCTGGTCTTCGTTTGAGTCACGGAAGGCCAGTAGCAAGCTGGAGTATTACGCCCGACTGCGACATATGGATGGAGTTCGCTGGGCACGAAGGGTTCATATATTCATTCATTTAAAGAACCTACACACGACATGGAGGCGGCGTACCAATCGACTAAGGATAAAAAACGGCGCCTTCTCGATGAGCGACGAGCCTCTACAAAGAAAGATTGGGTTGCGAAGGTGAGACGAACCGGGGGAGAGCTGACATGGGAAAAACATTCCAGCATGCACCTATACGCGGCTTTCACGACCAACATCGCTCCCGTCCGCTGGTGTGGAAATACACTGGGCAGCCGACTCCTTACCGAGGCCCGCGGCGGTGTCTTGCGCACCCGCATCTACAGGCAGCGGGACGATGTGAACGTGACTGAAACCCTGTGCAGTGCATGTCGTGAGGGGGAAGAAACTATCCCACACTTGCTCCTTGAGTGTCCGGCAATCGTACCTGCGACAGGGGTCGGCACCCGTATTGAGCAGGCCCTCGGTTTCACGGAGAAGAACAAACATGTGATGTGCTCAAAGAGGAGGCTCGAGGCATGGTGGACAGTTTACTCGTGATACTTCCGAGTGACTACGAAACATTTCTTTCTGACTTTCTAGTTCCTTTCATTTTTTATTATATTTCTCTTTTCTTTATTGGCATGTCTGTTTTATAGACGCTCGTTAAAAAGGGCAATTGCCGCCAGAAATACATACATATATTAGTGTATTAAATACTTTCAAGTAATAAACTTTTTATTAGGGAATTTATATGAATGTTTTTTATATAGAAATTTTCTGGAGATAATCGAAAAACTGACAAATCAGCCGTTTTGTTACGCAAAGTTGTAACGCTCACCCATGTGGTCTAGCAAAATCTCGAAAACTATCTGAACCTCCAGAAACAGTCGAGGTTCGGCCGCTCTTCCAAAACTTTTCAAACCCCGGGCTTCGCGCCATAAACCTGTTTCGTAAAATGATTTGCCCCATCATTACGCTTATCAATCACGGTAATCACAGCCGCGCGCTTTTGCCAACCGGCCAATCGCGCGTGTCTTTCATTCCGCGCTCGCCACGTGGCCTTTCTTTGCGGGCAGACGACGCGCCATATTCCAGTTTGAGTTTCTTTCTTGAGCAGTGTTCTACTCATAGAGTTTTTATAATGCACGCTAGAAGTTCAACTGGCGCTAGTGTCTACGCGACTTCTGGGATGCAAAGCAAACAGTAACCAGTCTACGTTTGCAGTGCTCCTTGGCATTTTTATGGGCGAACGAGCGTGTATATTTTTCTTTACCGGAATATAGCCGGAAACACTTTTGTTAATTGGGACGTACCGAATTGTATGTACACTTATTAACATTGTAAAAGTGTCATTGCTTTAGTTAGCACATCTTCTTCATCAGTGAACGATGTTTAACTTGGCTATATTTCAGGCCCAAACAGTGTTCCACAGCAGGTGTGTAAAAACAAGCGACAATACTAAGCAAAATAGCAATCGAAAGGAACATAGAGTGTGTTTACGTTTTGGCAGCATTCCGGTGACGCTTATATATTGCTAATATGCCAGTCCTGTCACTATATTAAAATGACCCCGTCTTGCAACTTTACCAGCGGTTAAAAACCTTCAAAACGTTAAGAAGAAACTACGTGAGCTATGAAAGCTGTCTAGTATTATTATTTTCTAGGCCGGGCAACTTTTATCAGGCACTTGTTCTCAAATATTTCGAGCGTGCGGGTGATGTTTTGAATTGAGAACGAGCATCTTTGCCCAGAGCAGAAGGAATAATGCAGTACTTATTGAAAATCGGACTATATTACGTGCCCTTCAATTTATTTTGATCGTACAGGCCCAGGGAGCTACTGATCCAGTGTTACTGCGTATCCATGCCGTCTCTCTTGGTTTTCCAGATGTCCTTTGTTCGTCTGGCATGTATATCCCCCTCGCTGAAAAGTGCCAACGTCATGTTCGCACTAGCGGTGTCCGACAATGCACAAATAGGCATTGACGAGGCCGTTTTAGCACCATTTTTAATGCAAGGAATTTGAAAAAAAAAACGCCATAATTGACCAACTATTTCGTCTGCCTGACTGAGAAATGTTTCAAGCTACCCAGTACGTACGAATATTTTGGGATATTTGCTTGTATAATCGAGTGCAGGGAGAAAATGTATTCAATTTTTAACTGGTTGCTGTCTGCTTCAATTTGCAACTGCACGCTAGCGCCACTTGAAACTCTAGCGTATATTATAATAGCTCCATGGTTCTTGAATCCCCTCTTTTTCGGGTTTCCACGAATGCGCTTTATATTCGCTACCCAACCAGCAGGTGCCACCAGCTACCACCCCATAATAAAAGACGGAGCTCTCGCTGATCCAGCCCTTGTCAAACTTGGCTTTACTTCTAGGTACCTAGTAGGAAAGAGCGGTTAACTTTTTGCCGCGAGCAAACGGGCCCTGACTCTCTTAGCTTCCGTGGTCTGTCAAGCTCGAAAGCAACCTGCAGTAGAGCAGGCGCCTTCCATATCCACCAGCGCTGCTATGACACTGCCAAGATCGCGACCGGCGACAGCATGACACTCTTGTGACGTCACCAGGCGGAGATCGAAAGACCAGTTTTTGGACGCAGTGAACATTCCAGTCGGAACTGCCTGCTCCAGGCACCGTACCTAGGAACACATCTGGGCTCTGAATATTTTTATGTTGAAGTCATCGGTGTAAGGCGTTTGCCATCGTCGTAAAAATTATTTGATAAATTTCAATATTAATTATTACAGACAGGCAACTTCCGGCACCTATAAAAAGTAGAGATACATTCGCCTGTTATGTAATCGCAAACGAAAAAAAAATCCAGAGGAGTCTAGCTTAGATGCTTTTTGGCACGTAAAAAAAAGTTGGGGGAGGAATTTTTTTCGTGTAATACACGCGTTTTATAAGCGTTTGAGTCAATGAGAAAAGCATCGATACCAAGGCTTTCAGTGACCTTTTAAGATGTATTAACACGGCGGACTTGTGTCCGGACAAGTTCCTACGAAATCTCTGACGACACCAATTCTGTGGTTCGAAATCCGCAATGTTCCGGGCAAAAAAGCATGCAAAACTCAAGAGCTGGTCCGCGGACCACAGAAACGATTCCGAGGACACGTCCGTGGACCTGTGGAATGTTGTGTATCACGCGGAAAAACCGTCATGAAATAGTTCTGGGGACCTGTCCTACCACGGTTATCGAGGTTTTAAATCCGTTCTATTGTCGCTTGTTCCTGGTCCGGCGAGATTCGTGCCCAGTCCGTGGAGGCGGTTACCTTTGAAGGAACCAATTGCGCCAAACTGCTCGCGCGGCAGCTAGCTGCACAAACCGCCTTTTGATTTTTTTATGACAGACCATTTTTAGCGTTTTTGATGCGACTCTTGTTTGGCTGTGTTTTATGCAGCGGTTGACACTAGATGACACCTCATTAAATCGAATGTGTTTTTATGTTATTTATAGTGATTTCTGCTTTCGTCTCTGCCGCACGTAAAAAAAAAATTAAAAAATAACGATGTTTACAGCATTTTTTAATGCAAAATGCAGATACAGCTCTTGACATTTCAATGCAAGAACCAACTTCGACGCAAACAAACACCCATTCAAAATGTATTAGATACAGAAGGCAAAAGTGTTTCTCTGAAAGCTCCAAGGGATACCTTTATGCCAATGTATGCAAGTAAATCATCCAGAGTTAACAATGAGCGCCAATACCGCAACGCGAAATCGAGCGATCATTTTTGGCTATTAAAAGTAGTAGTGAAACGTCGAATATATATTTTAGTTCTGGAAAAAATTAATGTGCTTAAATTTCTCTGCCTATTTCGATTTATCAGAGTATTATTTATCTCGCGTTCTTGGAAAGATCAATATTTTGATTTAACTCAATTATATATATAAAAAAATGTTCAATGTGGTCAAAAATGAAATGCTCTGAAAGCTGATTGATTTTGTAGATTAATAACTTTTGCTCTAAACATATTTATCACTGGCGGACCATTATGATTTAGGCGCAATAGGATGCATAGCTATTTTTTATCGAATGATCTGGGTGACGTTCAATTAGCCCCACACTTGTAGGTGACAATCGAATAATACATCTTTCGTTTGATTTACAGGTATGGTCCGCCACTATCCTTCCAAAATTACCAACCACATTGTCAAACATATTTGTCGCGAAGCATTAGGTAATTTTATTGAACGCATCTGTGCGGAATTTCCCTCCGGAGGCTGAACATTTGTCTGCATTTTTCTTTCCACTGTCGCGTTTTGGGCACTTCCCAGGCGAGCCTGATGATCCCACACTCGGACCCGGTGGTGCGCATGATGTGTGTGCCGAAGGCAACGTTACCAAACCACTCAGTTGGGAAACTGCCATAGAGACTGCTCTGAAAAAGTGGCCCTCAATCTGTCCTCGCGAACCGAGATAATGGCGAACACAACGCCGCCATTTCTCCCGCAGCGGCCACTCAGGAACCGCACGTTACTTCTATTTTGGCTTTAATCGGCCATTTTGGCGCAGACACAGATACAGTGGTAGAGGTCACAAGGGTGCCACCCCCGTCTCCCCCAGCGGACACGCCGCGTCTTAAGCGCCGTTCACATCTTGCGACCGAGTACGACCGAGAGAGACCAGACCGGTCTTTAGGACCGGATGCGCTTCAGCGAAGCTGGTCCTAAGAGATTGCAAGAGGCTTAAAACCGGTCTGGTCTCTCGGTCGTACTCGGTCGTACTCGGTCGCACTCGGTCGCAAGAGTGTGCACGGGCCTTTACTACCGAAGGTAAAATGCACCTAGGTCGGGACGCGCTTCCTGAAAGCACCGCTGAGGCATGGTTGTATAGAAACAATATTAATTGTGCCGCAAAACCTTGCAAACTAAAGACTTTAAAAACATCACGCGCCCCTAATTTTGCACTAAACTCCCATAAATTTCATACAAAAAGAGTCTTTTCCGTTTGTTTTTACGCAAAAACATACTTTCTAAAAGCTCAGGGTGACCACAGTACGGAAAAATGATAAAGAGTGGCGTTGTTGTCGTATTTAGCTCGGTCTCGGTGGACGCCAGCGGCCCAGATTTCGACGGCGAGTTTCTCAACTGAGTGTTTTAGTAACGTTGGCTGAAGGTGTGTCAATGCAGGAAGCTGTCGTATCAGCCACAATAACTCCCAAGCATGTTTCGCAGTTTAGCTGCAAAGAAAAACTAAATTCATGAGTTAGTGCCGTGTTTCTTAACTGCCACGAGCTCCATCCTGCCCGTTATTCCGCCAGACCTGCTGCCAAATCCGTTCCCGACTCGACTTTAAGGCTTTTTATTCCTGGAGGTAACGTTTATGGGTTTACATGATTTTCCCAACATTGTCACCTCGATGGAGCGTGACTCAGGTGCAAAATGTGACTGACAATTACTAGCGTTGGCAGCTTCACTCGGCGTCTATTTCGCCCATTTCCGTAAAACATGACCTATCCGAGCGAACGAAATGCCGAAATATTCAAGGCGTCTTCATGGCCAGGTTCAACGCTGCAGTGGTGCTGCGCAACGCTGTAACTATGCTAGCATCGGCAGCGTTGTTTCGCGCATGAGTCAATGGGTTCCATTAACTGAAAGGGAGCGTGAACGCCCGTCGACGTAAAGAAAGGAGTCCGCAAATTGGCCTTCGGTTACTCCCGGCATAAGGATGCTCATCTTCTGGTCTCCTAGTATGCAGTATTTACATTATTATTATAAATATATCACATACAGGGTTTTTTCTTTTAAAGGAGCTGTGCAACAATTTCAGGGCTTCGCTTAAATAATTGTGGAAGTTGATGCCTGGCACTTCTGACGTGAACTACAGAAAACAGATTTTGCCTAAATACCCTAGTTTTTTATTTTAAAAAATAAAACAAAGATCCAGGTTCTTGCCCCCTCTCAACTCGTACATCGTCTTCCGGGTCACGTGCGCAGTGACGTCGATGGGGTAGGCGCGGGGTTCCGGTAAAGTTCTCTTTCTAGAGCCATCAGTGAGCCGCGAGAACTCATCCGCTCGCGACCGCGTGACCACGTGCTGGCGGGCGCAGCGCGAACAATATGGTGAAAGGAGGAAAGTCTCATCCAGGTCCGGCCGTACCCGTCCGGCTCTGTCCCCCTCCCCTCCGGCCTCTGGCGGCTGTTCGCGGTAGCAGAAGAGCTGACGGTTTTGTGGACCTAGGATAGATGGCGCCACTAAAACTCCGTATAATAAAAGTTTTGTCGATGATCCCAGGTTTTTGACGCATTTATATTTATGTTGGAACGACAAGATTTACAGAAAAGTTACCTTTTATCGAGCAGGTATTCGCACAACTTGCTATCTTTCTACTAGAACCCCATTGACGTCATGCCGCGTGTTTCTCATGGGCGCCGCTCGCGGCTGCAGGTCGGGGAATATTCTCATTTTTGCCTCGATATTACGTGGCGGAATCACAACATTACGAAGGAAGGAGGTGTGTTTTCTGTCCTTTGTGACAAGGTGAACAATGTCAAAAGTAGAAGATGCCAATTATTTCAACGTTAAAACCGTTGCACAGCTCCTTTAAGCTTTACAGGTTTGTTTTAAAAACGATGTGAAAGCTACACTTATGCGGTTTATGCAGGTCATTCATAGCAAGCAGGGGGACAAAAATAAAGGGTTAATCGTAATGATCAGTTGGCTAATTCAGTAAAGTTTGTTCAATAAGTTTTGAATGAATGAAAATAGACATATGCTTTCAATTAGAAACTTGCTGAGCGTCTTTTAACACCACCAAACCAGTAATTTTCAGAGAGACTTAGAGAATGTGAGAAGCGCAGTAGCGCGCTAAACTTACCATTCGTGTAGCAGAAGCAAGGCTATCAATGCGATAAGGCGCCCGCGCGATTTTTCCGTCTCTTATCATGTATTTCCATCTTTTATCACTTATCACGTTGTAAAATACATATACATCTATAGGTATTTTACACCCTAATATAGGCCAACCAAACGTCTATTACAGCTTGGGTTAGTGCAGTCTTCTCCGCCTTGTGGAAAGTTTTCTTCTTGTGGAAGTAGCGCGCAGATTTGAGAGTGATGCCAAAAGCTCTACTAGGGTAGAGCTTTTCGTCATTCTTGTCCAGCTCGCTTGCACCTTTGTATTTAATTTCATTATAACCGGGGTCACGTTGTTTATGGGATGTGTTCGCAAAACGAGGTGCGAGGAGGAAGGAGGCTTAAAAGGGTACTCCTGCGATTTTTAGCTACCCCAAATAACTATATTTTCGGAATCACCGGCCCTTACTCTTTCTAGTATGCTTTTTAGTATTGCTAAATTCAGAAGAGTCATGGTGAAATCGGCAAGTGAAAATGATGTCAAAATTAACATTCAAATATACCCGCGCTTTTCAGTGCCGTGACGTCGGGAGAAGGCAGGCTTGCAGGTGGAGCGGGCAGTCTAAAAATGGACTATTCCGAGCATTTGTTTCGTGCTGCTGCACGGGTGCTAGGTCGAGCTTCCATGGCATTCATTCGACACCATGAAACTGCTTGTAATCAGTTGGGAAGAAAGTCTACACTCCAAAGAGTGAACCCCTGCCTTCTGCTGAAGTCACTTTTCATTGTTGCCAGTGGAGACTTTTACTTTGAACAACAGGGTGAGAACCAAAATTGTAAATTCAAGGACTTCGTGAAAAAAATATTTTGGCAAAATATTTGGGTATTATTTGAGCGATGTCTGGTTGTGTGTTTGGCAAATTCTCAGGCAAATAAAAAATTATGAAGACACGCTGGACAATCATCTGCAAGCGTTTATAGGCTCTGCTCAGACTGTTCGTCCGCTATCTACTTCGGCTCGCTGCGACGTACCCGTGCGCATAAGTAACCAATCTGTGTTGGTGATGTCTGCCATTATACTGCAAACGCTGTCTATGGTTTGAATTGCTCCATCTCTTAAATTCAGGCTCTTTATGTAAAACGAAACAAAAACAACCCTTTTGGAAATAAAAGAAAAGTCTACAACACTCTTTCTTTTCATTTTTAAGTCATCACAAAGAAGCTGATTGAGGTACTCCAGATATCAACCGAGGTTGACTCGACTACAATACGTGGCAAGGCGATTAGAAAGACAAAAAATATATAAATAAAGGCGGCTACACAGTACGGCCGGCGCACGTCCGGTCCCTCCATCTTCGGGTATCAGTCTAATGAAACAGCACGTGATCTGCGCCCGGCTGCCTGCCTGCACACTTGTCGCTGTGTGTTGTTGTCAGGGCTGTCGCGGAAGCTCCGAGAAGTGGTGGTCGAGGATTTGGCGTTACGAGTCTGAGGTCTTATTTCGGTCGTGAAAGTCGGTTTGGCTCCGGTCCGGTCTTTTTGCGCTCGTTTGGTCGGTGGGCCGCCACTACTCGTGTCTCGTGTTCGAGTGGTGGGCAGAAGGGAGGAGGTCGGGTCTTCGGGTGGTCGATTCGCTGAGCCGTGGGCGGCTTAGCTTGGGGGTGTTGTTGCCAACGAGGCTGCAGGTCTCCCGGGCCGCTGCTGACCCGGGGATTTCGGCTGGCGCTTTTTTGTTCGTTGCTCACAGTCAAAAATGATGCTGGCGTTTATTCTTTTTCGTACTGCTGGAATTGTCTAGAGCTTTGAATCTCTGTGGACATCAATATAAGATGGAAGATAAAGCAATGCGATTTGTGGTGCATTTAAATATCTAACAAACCCGATTACATAGCTCAGCATGTGATATTCACCAAGAATGAAAGAAAACATTACTGTGACAGAAGTAATAGAAGCCACATGGTCATATGACAAAAAATAATAACCATGTGATCAAAGCTTGTGGTACGTAGATGTCAGCTGAGGGGACTTATATATCCCCTTTAAATTAAGCGGACGGTGTTCACATAACACTCTGAAGGTACATGACACTATGACGCAAAATATTTACGTCATTACAGCTGGTACCCTTACGTAACTTGAGACCACGACGTCACGTGACACCGTGTAACGTGACACTCCGCTGCCTGTGGCAGAATATTTTAATCTGAGCATGCACCTTTGGCCAGAAGGCGAAGCTAAACGACTTTATGACAAGAGATTTTGTACTCGACACGTATGACAATGACGCGAAAACCGCCACAAAGAATCGTACATTGTAATTACTCTGTGTTTGGATAATATTTTATCAATATCAATCGCGTTTTTTTTAAATTTAGTTTTTTAAAAATCGTGGAAGATAATGCATGTATGCAGTGTTATGGTGTGTAGTCTTTGTGCTGCATACTGTACACAGGAAAGAACGCGGATTGTTTTGAATAGGCACACTGTAAACGTACAGCCATTTCTCGGTCAGAGCTGAAAGAGGAACTAAAACGGTTTTGTATTTGAGAAAAAAACAAACAACAACAACAACACTTAAATCGTCTTTATTTGGCGGCAAGGATTATTAGTATCAAAATTATTTTGCAGATGGATGCGCCAAGTAACCACAAGAGGGCTTTCAAAATAGCGCTCAAGATGCCCCTCCTTCTCGTCGCGTTGGGTGCGAGGAGGGAATCATGATGTATTATGGAGAGATCTCAACATTTTCGAACTTTCCGCAAGCTCTTACCTGAGCAAAAAAAGAGTGCCACGCGCGTTCCCTTACAAGCCGCACGACTGCTGAAACGCCTCGGTATAACGGCACACTCGGTGGCAATTTCTTTTTTTTCCCTCTATTTATACGTTTGGCAACAGACAGCCGTAACACAAGCTAACGCGGTTACCATGTGCTTTGCAGGTAAGAAAAAAAAATGTATTTTTTTTTCATTTTATTTGTTTACTGCAGCCGAACACAGAAAGAAGTGTTTTGCGTTCACAGCGTGTGCCTTTTGTTTCTTGTTTTTGGGGTCTCAAACTGCATTAGAGTTTTTGTGGCTGCTTGTACAGAAAACCACCGGTGAAGAAAAGTGTCTAAAGAAATGTCAAAACTACGTGAAGACATTAAGCGAGACATAAGGCAGGAACACGAAACATTTAAAACCTCGATTGAGAGGGAGCTGCGCAAGGAACTGGAGGAGGTGAAAGTAGGCATTGGCTACATTAACGAGACGTTTGAAGACACGAGGGATCAACTGAACACCTTAAAGCGGCCCTGCAACGACTTTTTTACTGGTTTATATTTGGCACCGAACCTGAGCGCATTGAACGTAGTAACTTAATGAAACTTTTCTTTTCTCGAATATCGCTTTAGTATAAAAGTTATAGGCAAATTAAAATTACACAAACAAACAAAAAATAACTTCCCTCATGACGTCCTTGGTCGCTTGAGTGGCCATGAACTATAGACCTTTTCTGTGTACTCTCGTCCCCAGACACCTAATAGGCGTATCCGGTATGGGCGACGAAAAAATAATCCAACGTTTCAACCTGCAAATAGTAAAAAAGAAAGGGGAGGCAAAACGAGAAAGTGTGACGATTACGCTTATATCCTAAATGCCTTCTATTGGCGTGGCAAAGGCAAAACAATGTTTTTGCCCATACTGGAAGTGACGTCAATTCAAGATGGCTGCGCACTTGCAGAAAAGGTCTATACTCGGTGACAGGTCAAGAACGAAGTGGAAGTTTTTCCCACCCCTTTCCACTTTAGAGAGCGAGCGCTGGAGAGGAGGCGACCTCCTCTCCACCATTCGCTCCGCTGAAGTGGAAAGGGGTGGAGGAGCTTCCACTTCGTTCTTGACCTGTTACCGACTATAGAGGAGGGGTAGTGAGCTCAGCGAGCGCTCACGGCTGCCGCACTCCGTGTCGACGGCTCGAGAGGGTGGCACTAAAGCATGTGCTGGATAGGCTGGATGGAGCGGGCGGCCAGGGCGGCTCGCATTGCATTTGCTGCACGACGAAACACTAATTTGGCATGACACTTCCTTGGCGACAAACGACAGCAAACATGGGGTAAAGATCAGTTCAGAACTGGAGCCACTTCGCGGTGCCAAACCACCAAACGGCAAAACCGCAATCCAAACCTGCTTGCCGAAGGCCTTCGGAACGCTCGGAACCGATCGGGTCTTTGAGCCCATACGACCGCAGCGCTGCCGCGTACATCCGGGACTTTTCTACGCTCGCCGCCCGTTGCCGCCTGGTCCCACTACCCCTTTCTAGAATGCGCCGCCTTCTCCACCGCTTGGTAGAGGGTATGTCGACGGGTCATTTCTTGTTTCCGTACTCTATAAACTGCATTTCTTTGTTTTCTAATCTACAACACTGAACAAAAACTACTTTCATGAATAATTGAAACGGTTCGTGCCACTTATATTTTGTATTTCGAATAAAAAAAGCTTTTAGCGGCTCTGACCAGTAGTTAGACCAGGACCAAAAACTTCACATCTCGCGCGCTTTCGGCACCGCGGGTCGCCCCCTAGGTGGAGGAGGTTTCCGCGTCGTCCGGTTAAAATATGACGCACTGATATTTAGTTACTCTTTCTGTGCCCGCTGGCTTGGCCGAACCCCAAGAGATGTGGAAATTGCAAAAAAGTAAGACGCTTAAATATGATTGCAGGGCCTTTTTAATGAAGGAAAATAGGGAGCTTAAGGCAAAAAACAATGAATTTCGATCCGGATGAAAACAACTACATCTGGGAGCCAGAGATTGTGAAATTCGGCTTGTAGATTGCGAGGTATACAGCCTAAATAAAAAACATCGAAACCAAAGGGATCCCATCATAGCAAAATAAAAGCATTCTGGAATTGTGAAAAAAGCGGGAGTGGCCATTGACGTGCTCATACTAGAAACCGATATCGAAGTGTGCCACTCGCCGTGCTGTTGGGTTACCATTCCCAACAGCACGGCCAAGAATATTATTGCTCAATTCACGCGGAAAAACGAGCGGGATGATTTCCTAGAACATACCAGGAAATGGCGTATCACATGCGATGACGTTGGCGTGAAGTCGGAGGCTCCGCCTTTTTAGCAAAAAAACGAAAAAAATGCCAAGAATAACTGCACTTCAGAAAAAATAATGCAACTGGAAGTCTGTCGGGATTCGAAACGGTAACATTTTTGCACGCAAGGCCGACAAAACGCCCCTTGTGAAGGTGACAACTGTTGATGACGGTTGCAAGAAAACGGCAAGCTAGTCTTCTTTTTTCCAACGTTTTTAGTTTTTTTAGAAGGTATGTCTGGAGCCATGGTATATCACGATATCGTGCAGCCCTATCACCTCCAGCGATCCTACGAGCCACGCAGCTCTGATTTGCTCCTTAACGCTCGTTCCGCTCGTGAGAAAGAAAAGGAAATAACATATTTTCTTAACCAATTTACTTTTACTTTTGATGTTATAATGCTGACCGAAACATAGTTTAATAATTATAGTAGCATTATGGTTGACCTTCGCGGGTACAGAAATTATTGCCTTAACCGGCGCTTTTTTATGTTACAGATGGTCGCAGATATGATATGATTCCTGCACAGTAACAGCAATTTTGCGCAGTAACCGATGATTATGAAATTTTAACATTGAAAACCTACTCTGAATTCTTATCTGTAGTATACAAGCCTCCTGACGGGAATGTCTCACATTTTATAAATTTCTTTGAACTGTATTTAAAATATGTAAGTAGAAACAAGTTTCTCCTTATTAGTAGTGGCGACTTTATTATAAATATCTTAAAAGACAGTATAATTACTCAAGATTTTATAACCGCCCTCCACTGCACCGGTTTCATGAATATGATCAAGTCACCAACTCGCGCTACGCCGACTACGTGTTCATGTCTACTAATTGCAAATACTGAAACTATCATCTCTCACACTGGCACTATCAATTCAGATATCAGCGATTATTTTTTTGTTTTAATGTTTTACTTAAGTGAAAGTTAAAACAAATTAATCGTATAGAGAAGCCAGTTACCGTACAGCGCATATCTGATAAGGCCTTAGAATCTTTCGAAAATGACATTAGCGCACACAACTGGTCCTCTTTATTTTTCATTCCTGTTCCAGATATTGCATACTCTCAATTTATTACAGTGTTTTAAAAAAATACGCCGTGCATTTCAGAGAGATTTAACGGTCGAAAAATATCTGAAAAACTTGGCTCTTGTCCGTACACATGAAAATGATAGAAAACAAAAATAAGCTCTATCTCCCCTCTTTTGAGCGCACGATCATTAGAAGAACTAAGAAAATACATTAAAAAAAAGAAATTGAACGCGGAACTTAGAACTGCTAAGGAAACATATTATCAGTAACAATTTTTTTCAAATCACACGAAAAAATCCCGACGCCATCTGAAAACTGATAAAAGATTTCCTTGGCCTTGGTCAGAAAAACACGTCGACCAAAAATATGACGTTAGGTGGTCGTGAACTATCAGGAATGGGGCTCGGTGACTATTCTAACAGTCATTTAACAAACATTGATGTACCGTCGAGTGAGTTTCCGTTTCTCGAGTCATCTCTGAACATGTTCCCTGATAGCCTTTTCCTAGAAACCATGAACTAATCAGAAGTGTACAGAACTTTCATGAATATGAACAACAGCAGAGCCTTAGACATTATTAATATACAAATGAAGCCAGTTAATATGTTCCTTTAACAATTTTTCACTACCGTGCTAACTCACATATTTAATTTGATTCTTGAGTCCGGCGTATTCCGAGATAAAATGAAAAGAACAAAAGTGACTGTGATATTTAAAACCGATGACAGGAATGATGCAACCAGGTACAGACCAATATCAGTTATTCCTTTTTTTTAAGTATTAGAAAAGTTAATTTTGTCTCGCCCCTCAAACTTTTTTGTTGTTAAAATATGATTTCTAATGCACATTTTGGCTTTACTAGGGGTAGATCAACTGAAACGGCCTTATTAATACTAAAATAATTTGTACTGCCGAATATTGAAAATAATCTTTTCACTCTCGACCTTTTCATGGTTGAGGCATTTGATTGCCTCAACCATGATATTTTAGCTCGCAAACTTGCACTAAGTCGCAAATTGTCACGGTATGGAATATGAGGTAAACCCCTCGCACTACTTAAATCGTATTTATGCAACAGGATGCAGTCTGTTGATATTGACAATACCCGGTCGCGTTTTCTGCCCGTATTCAATGGTGTACCCCAGGGAAGCGTTTTGTGTCCCTACTAATTATTAGGTATATTAACGACATTGCAAATATCGATTCTACCTTTAAATTCATAATATATGCAGGTGACAGCAGTACACTTATTTCTGGTCCTGGTGTGAATATTTTAGAACTGAAATGTAATAAATCTCTTAACAAATTGTCTTCCTGGTCTAAGTCAAATTGTATTAGGATTAATCTTACAAAAAAACAAAGTTATGCTTTTCCGGGCGAAAAACAAGATAGTTAATTCTCAAAATGTTCTTAAATATGACGTTCAAGAAATACAAATGATAAATCAGCGTTAAATTCTTGGTGTTACCTTTTCTACACACTTGACTATACTTCGTCTCACCCAAACATGGACTAACCGCGAAGGCTGTGCTAGCGCGAGCGGCCAGCCTTGACTGCCTTGACTAGAGTACTTGCTGCACTAGCGCTCGTGCAGCCGCCGCGGCTTCATTCAAAGCGACTAGCTCGCGCTTTTAGCACGCGCGGCTAACAATAGTCCATACTAAGGTGAGACGAAGTATAGGGATGCCCATATTGGTAATATTTGCAGAAAACTTCCTGCCATTACGGGTGTTTTATCCCGTTGTCGACGGCTACTTCAGGCGAACACAAAGCTAAATATTTACCATGCACTATTTTTTCATGTATTAATTACTGTAGTTCAGTATAGGCAACCACAACTAAAGAAAATATAAGAATTGTTCTCCTATATAAAAAAACGAAAAAAAAATAGTTCGTCATATTGCAAACCTTGAGTACCTTTCTTCGACGCGAAGTTCTTTTCTATATTAAAATGTTAGCAGTGTTAAACATATGTATGACTTCCGCATTCTCCGCTCATTTTACTTTTCTTGTATGTTTAAGGACTTCTTGACCAACACTGCATCATTAAAACCCAAACCTGCTGCATTAAGCACGCGTAATACTGATGCCTAGTTCCTTCCAAATTTTGTACAAATTATAACTTACAATTATTACAACAGAATCTACCATTTCTTCTTAATCGACACAAACATACAAACTACTTCACTTTTAAAGAATTAAAAATATATTTTGTGAAAATGAAGTGATATGCGTAGATTTTAGGGCTGGGCGTCGATTAAAAATTTTAACCCGATTAATCGCCACCAGTTAATCGATTAATTAATCGATTAATCGGTTGCGACGATTTTAATAAGTGATATATTACAGAGAATGCAACAACTCGTCTTGCCTTTTTTGACTTGTTTTACTCTCTATTACACGGCGCAAAGGACATTTAGAATTGAGGATACATATAGTTCAACGATTCAAAGACTCACATATTTTTGCTCCACTCCGAAGACAAAGAAGTTTGTCCACATCCTCCGACAGGAAGACAAGAAGTCAGGGCTTGGGCGATGCTTTCTTCTTTTTCAGAGAAAGGGGCCTCGATTAGAAGGCGTTGATTGTTGACTGCGTTTTGGCGGATAGTCCTTGCTGCAGCTACATGGGTGCTTCGCTTGTAGGCGATACTGAAGTGAACTTACGCTTTCTCTGTACGAAAACGGGTTTTTACAGATGATGCAGTGCACTTTCTTCGAGTTAAAAACTTCACCGCTGGACTTTACTTTAAACCCAAACTTTCCAGTGAGATTGCCTTTCATACTCGTGAACTCGTCCATTTTTACGGGCCGAATACTGGAACAAGTAACCATGGCGTTGTTCGCTTCCCAGCTTATTTTTCTGCTTGTTTGTCTTGCCTGGGCAGGATGTGTAATAGATCCTCAACACGTGAAGTTTCGCGGTCGCGCGGGGACCAATTGCGGGCTCAGCTTGTTCGTCTAGGTCTGGCCTCGGCAGAACTGTAATGTATATCCTCAAACACGTGACGCTTCGCGAGCGCGAGATTTGAACGTTGCTCATAGCACCTGGCTGGGAACGGTAAACCGCTAGTCACCCCTAGTTCGGGCAGGTCGTCCAGGATAGAGCCATGCGCGCGTCCAGTTGACTTCTTTTTGAGTACCAATTAAGAAACCGATTAACCGGTTAAAAGATTTGATCGCGATTAAAGCCTTAATCAATTAATCGGATGGTTAATCGATCAATTGCCCAGCCCTATTAGATTTTTTTCTTCGATTTTAGAAGTGTTTTCTGAATGCCTGTGCATTTTCTCTTTTCGTTTAACTCATAATTTGGCTATTAGTATCCTTGAATTATAAACGTTGTGCAAAAATTTCGTTGTTATATATTAACAAATGTAACTTTGTTATTCATATCGTATTTCTGAACCTATTTTTGTATTATGAAAAAATAAAAGTTGCGTTCATGTTGTAAAACTGCGACTGCCATATGAACAGGTTTATGAGCCTGGTGAAGCTACGACTTTTTGCCCATAATCCTTTCTAAAATGTTTTTGAAAAACATAAATTAAATTTAATTAAAAAATGCTTGTGATATTCAAATTTACTGAACAAAAATACGCCAGAATTCACCTCTAAACTTTTTTAAGGCCCTCTTCAGCTTCCTTGTAACATGCATCGGCATCTACTTTATTGTGGATTACAAGGGGGGCACTCGTTGTAATGCAATGAACCCGTACATAAAACAAAATGACTCCAATCTAGTTCACCTCGAAAACAGGATCTATGCTGTATCAATGACTGTACGAAACATAATTCATATGGTCCCTGTGCAGTTCTTTAGGCAATACACACAGATCTATGGGACATCCTCAAGATGTCCAGATTGGGACGTTAGGGATGTCCCATGGATGTCCGAATCAGGTTCTGAAAACGTCCCAAGTAAAACGCCGAAATACATCTGTGGGATGTTCCACAGCGTATGTTTTCTGGACCTGATTAGGACAAATGTAGCGATTCAGGTGAGTTGGTTCATGATTACAACTGGTAGCAGCGCGCAAAAAAACACAAAGACAAAAAGAAAAATGCACAAGACGAGCGCTGAACTTAGTTGAAGTTCAGCGCTCGTCTTGTGCATTTTCTCTGTCCTTGTGTTTTCTGCACGCTGCTACCAGTTGTATTCATTAGGACATTACATATTATACGCGACTGCATCTATACACAACGGATTTTATGGCGAACCTACTTGTGAATAGAAGGTCTTACGAGTGATATAGTACAAAATGAAACCCCTTAAACCCGGCGCTGCTTGAAGTCTCGACATCCAACGAAAGAAGAAGAGGGGACCTTTCGAGGTCGGTGATTTCTTCCTCAGCTTTCTTCTTCCTAAGAGCGCTGAGGAAGAGGCCATCGGGCTCGAAACGTCCTTTTTCTTTCTTCGTTGGAAGTCGCGACTTCAAGTAGCGGTGGGTTCAAGAGCTTCTATTTTGTATTACGTTGTTTTTTAGCAAGAACAGATACGCACGGAATAGTCTTGTATGAAACAAATAATGCTTTATTGCGAGTATCACTCAAAAACATGTCGTTTTAAGGGTTTGTGCACGACCACTTCGATGCCTGAGAGGGAGCTGTCCACGGAGCTACCAGGCGCAACAGAAGTGGAAAATATACATACTTTTGTTACCATCCTTAAGGGTATGCGCACCACAAAATCACCGAGGCACTGTAGCAACATACGGTGCTGTACGATGCGACGGTCAAGCTGAAAGAACTGCAAAACAAGACAATGAAGATTAAGGCTGTTGCATTAGTAGTTTTTTTTCCTATTCTATGATGGCCGGCAGTGCGGTTTATGCTTACGTTCTAATATAACGGACAGGTCGAGGCAAACAACCCTCTGGCAAAGTAGATCTTGGCAAAACTGCGTCGGGCATAGCTGAAAAATAGTAGCAAGTAACTGTGACATTTTTCTAAAATTGCTCACAATAATGCCGCACAGCAAAGTACGCGAATCATTTCAAGATACTATTTAAAAACTCACCATCAGGTTGAGAACGTTTGTGACTTTGCAGTAAATACATGGCGATCGTCGGCAAAATCTGCGTTTGAACTTTGAACTTAATGTCAACTTTGTACTATATCAGCAGTGTGCATGCAGCAGTGCACTATTGCACTCGCAAAGAGGCAAATTTACCCATTGGTACGGCAGCCATGTATATGAAAACAGTTCTAAAGCATGTCGTGAATCACCTTTCAAAATGCGGCGAGTAAAGTCATGAAGGTTAGTAGTAACAATCAACGAAACACAGGCTTTCAGCCATCTGCAATGCTGCAAACAAAAAAAGCTGTAGTAAAAAAAACAAGAAACTATACGCACTATTACGGTGAAGAGAAGGCCAAAAAAATTCCGAGCTGTATATAACCAGGTCATAAAACCGCAAAGCAAGCCCACTTACAGGTGTAAAACATGCCAGCTTGCTGTAAGTTCATGTAAGACCACGCGGCTTTAAATTAAGATACTTCACCTAGGATGCCTGCATGTACAGAGCGCGACACAGTTAGCGCGAACAAGCGATCGCCAGTTTTCTGTGTTCTTCTGTTAGAACCGAAAGGTTGTCATCAAAGACATCATTCTTATAGAAAGAGCTCATTTATGGCTCTAATAAAGGGGTGAAATTGTGTGCCCACTAATACTCTTTCCTAATAAAATGCAAAAAGACGCCGATGTCGTGTTCGCGCTAACAGTGTCGCGATGTGTACACTTTGCTGAATGTGATGACATCTGGCCATTTTGTTACCAACGCTTTTTTTTTGTTCTGAAGCGCGTGAGAGCGCATGTACCTGCACGCACTTTTGGCGCAGCCTGTGCTGCGGCGACATTTTGTTTTTGACGATTTCTTTGTATTTTCTTTGTGATCGCATGCTGTCGGCATCGGGTACTACAAAGAATGGCATCACCCTAAACAGATAGACATTGAGGCACCCTAATTCCTCCAGGGCTGTTACATGTATCTGAACTTTTAGTGTGCTATTTTCAGCTTAGGTCTTATTGCAGAGGACGTGAACACTTTTCTCTTTAATAACCAAAGCTTACCAGGGTTGCGTCCGCACGCATGACGACTGCACCTGAGCCCGCGAAAGAGCAGCTTCATACATGACTAGAAAAAAGCCAAATAAATTAGTTATTCCTTTAATGCTGCCACTCAGCTACAGTGTTATAGAAAGGGAGTATTGGTAAAGCCCCTCTATCCTGGGAAAAGTGGCGCCATTCATTGTTGTGGAAATGCTCGAGACACGTGCCACGCGCCACTTCTAGGAAGAACATGGCATCTGAAATCTAGCTCAGTGCTGTGCTGTGCCGCAATGATCTTCCCAAGGGCTGCACGTTGCATGTGCCTCGTGCATCACGCACCTTGCGCTACTTTCGAAACATCAAGGGGATTTAAGTAGTGGCGCTCTCTGTCAGGCCTTTGAAGCGGATGCCGCTGTGTGGCGCTGACGTAGTTTTCCCGAGCAGTAGCGCCAGCAAGACGGGACGTCGGCTATACTTGCTCGTGGTCCTATCTCGTGATGGTTTCATGACGGCACACTATTTTAACAGCTCTGCTTTCGGAAGACTGAGCGAAAGAGTGTTTCAGATGCTTGAAAGGTCTCATGCGGTGGAGATGTGTTTTTTGGTATTCAACACACGACATAAGTGGCAAGCTTGAAACATTAAACGGCCCATACCGCTATAACAGAAATAAACTACATAAGGGCGAATGCTTCGTCAACTCAGTCTCCACCCGAACGTAGCTCTGGCGGTTCGGATCAGATGCTAAATTTTGGAAATGGGCGTTATATGAGTTTAAGCGATGTCCGGAAAGTTTCAAGGAAAAAGTGGCGCATTCCTAGTAGCAGACGCTATTCCCATCCATGTGTTCCCACGCTCTGTTGGCTGCAGACCTCTTCTAAAGCACATACGCCCAGTTATAAAATCAAATCCCAACGGCTAGTTTTACATTCCGACGTAGATTCAGGGTTCGGTTATGGGTTGTTAATTATTGAGGCGAAGAAAACACGGTTGCTATTTCTCTTCAGGTTACTTCTGCCCTATGAATAAAACCTACTGATCCACCAAAATTACTTCAGTGTCATGTTCTTCACTGGCGGACTGGCTTGCAAGTTGGAGACGGAAATTCACGCTATTCCTGCTCTTCTTAGCTGCTTATTGTTCATATACGCGGAAGTTGCTGAACGCTTGTGTTTTCTAAATTCTTGGTAATCTACTGATCTGTAGTCTTAACTCCGTATGCATATACTCCATTCCTTGTTTTTCCACAAAAGAAAAGAAACAACAAATTCCAGTACATGCTTTGACATAATTGCACCACGACAGGGTAGCGAATAAAAATCTAAAACATTTAATTCGGGATTTAAATTATGACTTAAAAATCACCGATTTGATTAGGATTAAAGTCACACTAATTTGGCTATATAATTATTTAAATCCAACATGGTAGCACAAAACATTACTGAAAAAATATTTAATTTACAGTTTTTCTATCAGTGTTTGCTTCCCATGGGCATTTATTTGGTATTTGATGCGAATATTGATCAAGCAGGGGAAGTTATATAAGACAGTCACTAAAAAAACAACCTAGTGATAAGAAGAGTAACTCATTTCTATCCTAAGTGATTTAAATCATATGTTTGATTTCAATCGAATGAATCTGCTAAAAACCAAACAAATAAGACTTTTTTTAATACAGATTTCTTTTTTGTTTTCTCATCTTGACCACATAAAACACTTATTTAAACTTAGAAAATAGTTCTGCATGAAGATAACATTGAGCAAGGAAGCTCAGCCTCGCAGGACCATGACAAAAAGAATCACCAGCTTGGAAACATGTACACCTAGAGCTGCATCCGATTTTATACATCTTAAAACCGTAGAAAGTGAGAGAAAACATTAAGTCAGGCGAACACAATGATTATAAAAAAATTATTAAAGAAAATCATATGGAAGCATTTAGGGAAATAATATGATTAGTTACACAGCACAGAAGGGCATGATGCAATTACAAAAGTAGAAATTGCTGAAAATACTGAAAGTAACAGATTCTTGTGATGAGAAAACTGAGTGAAAAAAACAACTTTCAGCCTGTCCACTCTGGTGAAGAAGGAAGACCAGCGGAGCTGTACAATGGAAAGTAATGGCCGGCCGCAAGTCGGCAAGCCAGAGTGGAAAGGCTGCCGCCATCTATGAGCGACGGCGGCAACCAGATACGTGGCTTGCCGCCATCGCTCATAGATGGCGGTAGGTGTCGACAGTTCGGTGTCTTCATTTCTTTGCGGGGGACACGATCCTGGGGAAAATAGCTCTTAACAGCTCCGCTGTAAAAATGTATGTGAATCGACTGAGCTTCAAGTATTTTGCCACTTCACGCTTCTGTACTGTGGCACGATTGAGTGTCTTAACAAAAAAATTCCACCAAGTGGTAGCATAAAATACCGTCAGTTCAGCAGTTAGTGTTTTAGAGCGATCCGTACATATCCAATCTTTTGGACAAGTGGCGTCCGCCAAGAACACCCGATGGCTGCTAATGCGACAGGAAGCAACCGACGTAGCCGTTTTCTCCTCCAGCTGTCGACCGCAGCGCCACATGCGGCTCCTTCCGCTTTCTTCGGCACAGCGCCTCCCACTGGCGCTGGCCTCGTTTTTGCTAACACTCCCCTTCAAGAGCACTGTAAATCAGCTGTGTCACACGACGGACGTGCTGATAAGCTGTCGATCTCGGTACAACAACCATAGTGTGACCACTTCTTGTATGCGAACATCGCCTGACTTTTTTCTTTCTTGAAATTGACGACCTCTTCCAATGATACAAGTGTCGAAACACTTTCATTGCTCAACCTAAAATCATCTTGGATAATGTGACCATGAAGTATTTCCAAGCAAAAAAATATCGCACTTACATTCTCTAGCCATGGCTGCTTTGTCAGTTTCCTGCACAGCATGGGCTGAACTACAAATGCGAAGGAAAACGAAACAAACGCCTTCAGAAAGAATTCAACAATGTTTAAGAAGAGATAATAAATACATTGAGAAGCATCGTTAATTTTTCGCAAAAGGTGGAAGCACCGGATTGCAGGATCTTAGAGTGCGCGTTTCTTTTAGTTCGAGTTGGTATGCCACCTTCAGTTTTTACTTCGCGATGATGATGGTAGCACAGTGGTGGTGATTGGAAGCTATGCTTGAATTACTAAAATTATCGTACTAGAATGCACAGAAAAGAAACAATAAAAAGAATCCGTGGTCTAAAATTTTCTAGTGACACAGAACCACCGTAACCTTACGACCAAATACATAGCACACTGCTTGCTGAAACCGAAACCGATGACGCTAGCGATGATGATGACGGTGGATCGGTCAGCCTCAGGACTTTGCGGCAAAGCTCAGTCCTGCACGCGTAACTAGAAAAAGAGTAATCGAGTGCAATCACAATTATTACATTTAAAAACGCAACTGATTATAGTAATCAATTACTGCATCACAAAAGTAATTGAAAATTACCAGAAAGGAATTCATTACCTTTCAAGTTACTTTTTTAACTTTTTTTTCCGAAATCAAAGATGCATACATATCTTCAAAGTAGTTACATTTTGTTTCTTTTGTAAGTTCACACCTTGTTAAGCTTCAACAGCAATTGTGGTTCGAAGTTCTCGTCAGTCACCTTTCCACGTTTCCTGGGGAAGATATCTGCCGCGACTCTGAAGACCCTTTCGATGGATGCGCTTGAGGGAAGAGCGGCGTGGTAGCGCACGAACACTTTGCGTACTGGTTCGTGGTTACACAGTGCTTTAATGGACGCTTCCGGGCGATCCTCTAGGAAGTGAAGCGCTTTATTGTCGCGACCGCCTGTTGAAAGCGTTTCAGGTCGCGGAGCGCGTTGACATTCTAATCCTTCTAGTATCTTGGTATATATTTTTAGTTGTTTATGGGTAACAAAAAGTGTCCATGGTTGGTGCGACATAGAAGAGTGATGTACGGGAAGACAGGGCGATTTTATAGGTAAACAAATTAAACTCAATAATTTTAGCTCTTTCTGAAACATATATTTGATTACTTCTAATAGATTACAGAAAAAATGTAATTGAATCACAGCGAACGTTACAACTAGAAAAAGGTAATTGGAGCGATAAAATGTAGCAATGAAATGTAATGGATTACAAGTAATCAGTTGCTTGTAACTCGTTGCGTTCAAGTCTGTAAACGCCACAGTCAGGCCTACACTAGCGTCCACGAGTACGAGTAGACGAATACACTGCGGCTACAATGTACCGGGTGTCTCAAGAAGCGGCTTGGCCCTTTAAATCGACCGCGTAATTCGGTTTCATAACGTAAGGCGCTACAATTTTGTGTAGCGTTGCCCACAGGTAGTGAATTTTTCTATTAAATTTGCAAGACCGAACTTACCTGAGGAAAAAGTAAAAAAGAAAAAAAAAGGCTTATCTCCTAAGGAAACGCAGTGATGTCACCGGTCTTCAAACAACAGGGCGCCCTATTGATTGAAGACCGTTGGCTTCGCTGGGTTTCCATAGCAGTTAAGCCTTTTTATTTCTTTACTTTTTCCTCAGGTAAGTTCACTCTCTGCAAATTTTATAGAAAAAGATTCACTGCCTGTGAACAATGCTGCACAAAATTATAGCCCGATATGTTAAGAAACCAAATTTCGCGGTCAATTTAAATAGCTTGGCCGCTATTTGAGAAACTCGATACAACGACGGCACGGCCAAGGCCGCTGAACGTGTTCGCTACACTGAGGAATTGAGCGGCTATGCAATAACAAATGCGAACATCGAAAACCTACTCAGTGAAAGCGCGTGAACTGATGCACTTGTAAATCCTTCAAAAATTTTTAAAAAAATTGGCGTTTTTGTTTTACAGTGGAGCTGTTAAGGGCTAGTTTCCCCGGTTTCGTGTCCGGTTCCAAACAAATGTCGACGCAAAACTACACAAAACTCTGGACAGCTACTGCCACCTGTAAGCGACGGTGGCAATCAGAAAAGCAGTCCGGTTGCCGCCGTCGCTCATAGATGGCGGCAACCATTCCAACTATCCAGAGCCGTATATGGGGAGAGTTTGGCCAGTCTATGATCGCGCCACCGTAACTCGCCCCTCACTAGTAAGCCAATCAGCCCGTGGCGCAGAGCAGAGGTGTGAGCGCATGTGGCTCCATCCAGCTGAGCGGGGAGGGCCGCCATTTTCACTCATTCACCTGGCGGAATGCACGGGATCGACATCCAAATTTCGAATCTTTCCTTTTATTTGGCAGGCTCTGACAAGAATATGATATAGTGTTATTCCTCGGTGGCTCAAAAAACTAATGAATGACGTTTCTCCAGGTTTGAACGCAAACTTTTATTCAGGCGAAAAAGAAATAAGCCCGTAGCAGACGACGAGTAGCCTCAACAGTGCTGGGCGCCGACAGCGTTGCGTCAAAATGGCGGTCGTCTCCTCTTTGCTCCCTTCTTTCTCTCTCGCTCAATCGCCGCTCTCCGAACCTTTCCTTCACTTTTGTCCACTCCAGCTCTTTCGTCGCCACACCCACTGGCCAGACTCTTCCTTCCTGCGCGCTACACAATTGGCGACGTGCGCGACCAAAAACGTCGCTGTCATCGGCCTTCCAAGATTGGTCAAAGGCTCACAACGACGTCTCTAGTAGAAATAAGTTCTGTTCTCATCGTCGGAAATAAGAGCAAAGTCAGACTCTTAAGTTTGACGGTGTTGATTTAGGAACGTGATGACCAGGCTCCCGCCACACCACTTTCGCAACATCGCACTTGTCGCTCACAGCGCAAGTTCGTCTGCTTCTCTTGCAGGGGTTGTGGTGACGTCAATGCGGCTAGCTCTGATTGGCTCTGACAAAGCAAGCTGCATTGAGGTCTACAAACACCACCTAGACAGAAGGCCTCCGCACGGTCTCCTCTCCCTCTATGAAACGTCATCAGAGTCGGATGGCGCTAACTCGGCTATTGGGCCCGAGCCCGACCTTTGACGCGCTGATTGGACACGGGCCCCAGCCGAACACTGATTCAGCACTCGTGCCCAATCTTACGCCTCGATCGATCTGACTGTGATGACGCGTGCGGAGGCCTTCTGTCTACGTGGTGTTGGGTCTACCCAATATCCTTCAATCAGAGCCAATCAGAGCTCGGCGTCTTTCTGACGTCACCACAACCCCCTGCAAAAGAAGGGGACGAACTTGCGCTCCACATAATCTCGGTCGTGACGTCAGTAATAGGAACCATAAGAGGGCGCCATCGAAACATCGCGTCGCCAAGAATCAGTGATAGGCTAACGATGCAGCAGAAGCTCCACCTCCAGCACTCCTTACTGCCTTCTGCCGGACTTCGACTGCGCGTGCGAGGAAGTGTCCTTAATGGCAGAAAGTTCGCGTCGGACGCGGAGCATCTACTAAATTCCTAACCTGTCACCGACTAAAAGTCTCAAGTTTTCAGGCACGTCCAGTCCAGTACGCCACGAAACACGTCTCAAGATCACGTTCCTTGGACGCGAAGGCTAGTTACAAACGATCCCAACGAGACCACTGCTATACGTGCGTCGTAAAGGAATCGTGCGTGTGCCTAAGTTCATATGAGAACATGGTCCGTGACTTCAAAGATACTTCGAAGCCCAGAAGAAAGCCGCTTCACAAACGTGACACAAGCGAGACATAGAACCGTTCACAAAACCTACGCACCATAAAAAAACCACCGAAACCCGCGCGACTATAACTCATTTCATCTTATGATGGACCGCACCAGACCCTACGAGCCGTCTTAGTTCATCTAGCCTTGTGAACGTCCCGCGCGTCACTGAGCTTCTTCCGAAGGTCACGTGTCATTTACACGGCACGGGATTGGCTACGATGGCACGTAGCGTCCTTTGCGATGCGTCGCAAGGTGAAAGGGAGTGTTGTAGGCGAGTGTGTGTGACATGTCCACCGGTGCGTAGCTAGCCCGTCGTGTATAAGGTCGTTCCCTGACGTGTCGTCGGGAGCCGCGGAGTGCAGTCGCCGAGGGGGAGCCAGCTGCTTTAATTAGGGAGAGGCTTCCTCGTCGACGCGCAAGCTTCCTCTGTTTGCCCGCTCCCGATTCTTGCGAAAGTCTGATTTCGCGGTGGTAAACAGGAGGGACGGCGGCGCTGGGCGAACCGATTTTAATGAAACATGACTAGAAAAAGCGACACGGAAAGGAAGAGAGAAAGAGAGACAGAAAGAAGGAGACAGAGAGAGGGAGGGGAGAGGAGGACTGTTTGAGTACAATGAGAGAAATGCCAGAGATTGAGAGAAGAGTTTCTTAGTGGGAGAGTGACGAAGGGGATGGCAGTTTGTCGAGTCGACATAAAACGTACACTAAAATAAATAAAACGAACGTAAAATTAAATTACAACTAGAAAAAAGTAATTGACGATGAAATTAAGAAAAATACAGTTAGCGAGAAAAGCGCAAAAAGCGAAAGTGTGATTCTTTGACTTCGTTTTCTATAAAAGAAAGAAACAGTTCTTTTTTTTTGTTGTTGTTGTTGTTTTTTTGGTGGGGGGGGGGGTGCGGTAAGTTAACGTATTTTCAAGTTCTTAACTAAAGGCTCTTTGGGTATTTTCTTTTGTGTCAAAATGAATTAATATATATATATATATATATATATATATATATATACATATATATATATATATATATATCTCTGTTGCAGGTTGGATGTGGTGGAATAAGAAAATTACGAGGAAAACGTAAGGCAGCTAAGAACAGGTCTAGTCAACACGCTTGCGCATAGAACTGCCAGCACGTGAAATGGAGCAACATGATTGTAAGATGCCATCAACCTGAACATAAAGCACCTATGAGGAAACCCTATTCGTCCTGATTAGACAAAAAAAAAAGCACAATAATTACAAACAGATAACGGATAGAGCAACTGCATATGCTCGGCTTGCGGAGCAGAGTATCACAATGGTGCTCTCAGGGCGGCCATGTTTGATCCAGGGCCGCACTGCGGGAAGCGAACGTCGCTTCTGCAGGAGTCGCGGATGCTGCAGTGGGCGCAGCATAGAAAATATAGTGCGGCGACAAGCAGCGCGTGCCCCATCGTCTTGTCATTTGTCTCCCGTTTTATTCTCTATGCTCACGGTAGAACGTAGTAGTTGACGAAAACGTCATCCCTTCCCAAGCCGTAGCTGCGCGTTGTTGTCTGCTCCGAGGTGCCCGGACGTGCTGGTCGCATATCACAACGTAAGCGCCGCACATGCAAGCGACACGTCCGTCCTCCGGGTCGTCTGCTTCCCAGATTTCTGAAACATGTTTTAAAACATTCGCTTGCGTTATAAAACAACCTGACTATATTGTACTTAGTGGCTGCAGATAATGGTAAGTTTTCGAGGAACCTTCCAGTTCGCTCAGTTTTAGTGTAGGATGTATATTGCGCAAGCGCAAAGCTAGAAATATTCTCTGCCCTGAATTCGGCGCCTGCAAGACCACTTCCCATCATGTAGGTTGAATCTAGCTCGGCGCACGTGACCGCTTCTCCACCAATACGAAGTTGGCGGCGCGAGGAAGAGAAACGCGATACTCTGGCTCTGCAAGCAGAGCCTATACAGTTACTCTAGTTACGTACACCTCATTGTCAAGTTTGTTGTCGCTTCATTGTCGTCAGCCGACCTCACACGCATAGTAGGTGCTCGGTGTCTGTGATAAAGCTGAGGTGCGCCGAATTAAGGGTGAAATTGCCTAAACAAGTGGAAATGAACGGAGGTGGACACCTTTTACAGTGCCAACATCTCCATGTGAAGATAAGGCGTTGAGTGGCTCGAATTCCCGGATGTGAGAAGAAATGCAACGCCTGGAAAATTGGTTGCCATAACTTTTACGGGAGGTATGGTCTACATAGACTTGTTCATACATCGCACACAAACGTTTCAGCGCAGTCCGAGTTATTCACGTCTTGAAGCTTGAGTAACCTCGTGATTTTTCGCAGATGTTGAAGGGTCGTGTCCATGCTCTGCTCTTTCGCCAGACCTTCGCAGTTAACAGAGCTTCGTTCTGTATAAAACTCCTTTATTTCCTCTCCAGAGAGCTGAGGGGCAGGGACAGAAAGCTGAATTCAGCAACTTGACGAGGCCCTGCGCCGATACAAACAGCAGAGGAAGCAGTGATTCTATGTTTCATAATCACTCATTCAAAAAATAATGAAAGAACAACATACAAATCTACACACATACAATACAAATGAAGCAGTGCACAACAAAAAACGTGTGGGTTAAAATATGGTATTCAGTGGCAGTAAACTTCATAAACAGCGATATTATGTAGGACTTGGTGACAACTTCAGGTATGACGTGATATTGAGTCAATTCGTTTACGAAGTGAGGTAGGTTGTGTCTTGTTGCTTGATGTTCATATGTTGTACCAGATGTCGGCACAAACCATGATTCTACAGGTCGTGTATTATGACTTGTGAGTTGCTTGTTTAGATTAAACAAAATCAATTATAAAGGTGTTGTTTGCGAGTAGGGCAGATCTGTAAAGGCATGTGAGTTTGAGTTTGTAAAGGAAAGATATATTTAGGATGTTTAACTGCTGAAAATAATTAGTAGTGCTCTTATTCCGTGCGAGATTTGCTAATATTCAGAATTGATTTTTTTCTGTGCACGAAGGAGGTTCAGTGTATTATGATTTGTAGTTAATTGTACCCTATATAACATGACAGTATGTTAGGTGAGGAACACACCAACGCGGGAGAGTTCGTCTGCGCAGTCTGTTCTCTTTTCCTGGTCTGAAGCAAATATTCGTCTTATATTCTATGGTGTAACTCATTTCACGGATTTCTCTTGGCTTGTGGGCTTCGCTGTTAGATGATAAGGCGTATGTCAATGGCTTGTGATCTGTCATCACAAAAAATGGTCGTCCCTCGAGATAGCAGTGAAAGTACCGGATAAATAGGTAGACGCCTAGTAACTCTCTTCCGAAAGTACTACACCCGCACTCAATGGGTGATAGCTTCTTTGAGAAGAATGCTATTGGCCTCCATGTTCCGTTGGTGTTCTGCTGCATGTCAGCTCCAACGTCAGAGTTTGACGCCTATACCATGACCGATGTCGGCACTCCAAGCTGTGGGTGCTTCAGCTGCGTAGCTTTGCAAGTTCCTCCTTGATGGCGAAGAATGCTGTGTGAGCAAATGTCGTCCAAGTTAGAACGGTGTTCATGCTTAAATATCCTTCCAAGATGTTATGCAAAGGTTGGTGGATGGTAGCACACTGAGGAACGAAACGCCTGCAAAAGTTTACATGCCCCAGAAACTCGCGGAGCTTCTTTGTTGCCTGAGGTTTTGGGAACTCGCTAATGGCTTCCACTCGTTGGGGTAGACGACATATGCTCTGACCGTCGACGCAGTGACCCAGGACATACAGGCCTTCAACGCCAAAGCTGCATTTTGTGGGGTTAACGACCAGTTTATAATCTCCGAGGCGAGCGAAGTAATAACGCAGGTATTCGCGTGGTCTTCCTGGTTCTCGCTGAAGACTAGGATGTCGTCCATGTATGCAAAAGTGAAGGTCAGGCCATGTATAGGACTTGGTCAATAAACATTCGAAAGGTGTGCCGCATTGCGGAGACCAAGCGGCCGTCGGATGTACTCGAACATGCCGAAGGAGGTCACGATGGCGGTTCTTGTTACGTCAGCCGGCTCCACAGGATTTTGATGATAGGCGTTCACCAGATTCCCTTGTTAAAAATGATTGCTCCGTGCAAAAAACGGTGAAATCTTTTATGTAGGGAATGCGGGAGGTGATCGGGGACCGTGTTCTGGTTGAGGGCCCTGTTGTCCCCGCGTGGACGCCAGTCGACATTCTTCTTTGGTGCCATGTGTAGGGGAGAAGACCAGGAGCTGGAGGAAGGGTAGCCCAGCTCGAGCATGTGCTCAGACTCATACTTCGCTGTTCGCAGGGGACCTGGTGCGAGGCGTTGGGGTCGGGCGAACACAGGGGTCCCGTCGTGTCAATGTGATGGGTCACAGATTGTTTCACCGGTGTGTCCGTTGATGCTAGACAAAACACGTTTAAATATAATACCTCTCCATGGGGAGACGATCTCCAATGGAAGGACGCTGTGTGTATTTCGAAATAGCTTCGCCGATACGCCCTGCGCGGTGAGTGTCTTTGAACATTGGGAGTTGCGCTACACGAGTTTTGTTGACCACGTGTACGGGCACAATGGCGATTTAACCATATGCCGCAAACCAGAGCGAAAGAGAACATCAATTCTGCGTCAGACTCGGCAAATAAAAAACAGAGCTCTTTTGAAATGATTCGACAGGCTTGCGTCAGAAAGCAGTGACCTTTGCCACTCAAAACACCTCGCACACTTGACTGCTTTTTGACAAAGCCTTCTAAATAATTTCAGAGGTATCGGTTCTAAATTTGCCGAGTTTGACATAAAATTTATGTTCGCTCTCGCTTTGGTTTGCAGTCTATGGAGATCGCCATTATGCTCATGCATCTGTTAAAACAAACTCGTGTAGCGCAGTTCGCGAATGTTCACAGAGCGACGCCTTTTGACATAATGACGCACGGATTTCCTGCCTTCGACTGTTGTCGTGCACCACTGTGCTGCCCTCTCTTCTTACTTCTTACGCTACATAATCAGTCCCTGACCTTTTTGATCACACACACCTCGTATAAAGCAGCCAATGTCTAAACCCTCTCTAGTTGGCAATGACCACGACAGCCCCGATATTCAGGAGGCTTGTATTCGCGCAATGGTTTCGAATGTGAATATTTACTTGTTAATGGCTGCTGAAACAATAATGCTCCTAACATGACGTGCAGTGCGTTATTCGGTGGACTGTTCATATACATAAAATGTTTTTCTTATCTTAGTCGTTGTTTAGGACACTTTTACTTTGTGTGAGTACCCCCTCGAGGATACAGAAATATCTACGCCTAATTATATTGTTCCCGTGTGGTGTACCCGACTGTCATTCTTGTTGTTAAAGGGTTCTGAAATAACAAATTTAAGATAATAATTTACGAGGTGAAGTGACGCTCTGAAATTTGCTTTATATTTCAATGCATATTGATTTCACCCACCGTTTAAACGGATTCATAAAATCCATGCCTGATTTATAGAATAAAATGCGACGATCGGCAATGTTGCGAAAAAGATGAACGTGCCTGACCGTTCGAGGGTGCCTGTTACATTTGTCTTACTATTTGTTTGTTCCAAGAGCCGAAACACTTGCCCTCCATCAATATTTCGAGGTTTTTGCTGGAGCTGATATTTATATGTATATACTATTTTACACGGAAATATTGGAAATCTCTCGCTAGGGTGGGCATAGACGTGCTCCTGTCCTAGCGGCAGCTCGGGCACGAAAAGCCTGAAACGTTTTGACAACATTTTAAGACGTGAGCTCTAAATAAAGGTAAATGTCGTGAACGTCTAAAATTCTTTATAACCCATATGAAGCAAATTAAAAAAAAGAGAATCACTCTGCGTGGAAGTATTTTAACATCGGTCTTCTTTTTATGAAATCTCCTGTGAAGATACTGGTATAAATACTGTGGAACACATCAAAACATATTGTGAATAAGTTTAATTGGCCAAAAACATGCTCAAGAAAGCACTTCTTCGAAGATATTATCTCACAATTACGTGTACTCTTGCACATTAGTAATTCTATGCAATATTTTGCAGAATGGGGCACTGATTTACAGCCTAGCAATTATTTCCGCCCAATGAAAACACCCATTGCTATAATATTAAACAACGCTGCGGCAATTCATGTGCTGGAAGTTAAGAAATACAGAAGAACTAAATTTCGAACAAATCCGGGGGGGGGGGGGTGCCACTGGAATATTTGATTCACCTAGTTTATAACCTAAGATATAAGCCTAAATTATCTTGTGATTTTCGCAGTTTTTGGTCTATAATATATTATTTCGATTTAAATTAAATCGTTTTTTAAACTTCTAGCACAGAACTTTGGACCAAAGTTTCGTTACTGTCTGGGAGTTTAGGGCCTTAAAAAAAAAAAGGCCTATGAAGAGCCAAACTTGACCTTCGTTGGTCTGAGACTGCGTACCTTGCCCCTAATTCACCAAACAAGTGCCAGGTGTAGGCTTCACAGCTCGTCTTTCGGTTTATAGGTGGCATCTTTGGTTCAAGTCTGGCACCTTGGAAATTTTGTGGCAAGCCACAGAAACGCCACCAAAGAATCATAGAAAATTACCCTGGCACTAACTAACGCATTGGAGCAAAAACCGTATATTAGGCCAAAGTTGGGCCCAGTATTGCCAAGCTAGTGTAAATTTACGCATTCCTCTGGCGTGCTACCTGGGATATCATTCTTGCGGAATAAAGAAAAAACAAATAAATGTTGTCATGACGAGGTTCAGCGTATATACGGTGGCAGTCAGCTGCTTACCCAACTAGAATAGTATGACAGTGCTAAGCAATAGTAAAAAAAAACAAAAACACGTTTCAATGCATGGAAAGTATAGTTTAAAAATAATCAATTTAAAAACTTCTGAGAAACGTTTCACAAAAATGTCTTATCCCTTTGCTGACCCCGTTTAATTTATACACAGAACACTACGTATAAACAACTGGAGATGTCTCGAACGTTGCAAGGGTCGAGTTCGGAAAGTTTAGAAATTTTGGAACCTCCCTGACATTTCGCAGTGTTCGAATCCTTTGAATATCGCCAAGGTTTAAATACACACAATTGGAAGGTTTCAAGGTTTCCAAGACTTCGCGCTTGATGGAATCATATTTAAAAAAAAAGTTTTCAGGGAAAAAAATTTTAATACCGAACACATTTTAAGATCAAGTTCGCGAAGTTCGAATAAAGTTTTGAGTTGATATACACCACTATATTGATAAAATTCAAAGCGGACTAGTGAGCTGTGGTCTGCAAAGTTCAAGTATAACAGTGCTCAAAGCTCTAGGAAAATCTTGCAAACCTATTGGTGCCGCCAGCTTTATCTTTATCATCGTGGCTAGGCTTGCCTCATAAAAATTGGACTGGATCCTGTCTTCTCCGACAGCGACCGCACTTGATTACTTCATTACTTTGACTTTAACCTTGTCGTAACCTTGGCAGCAAAATGCGATTGTGGTCGTTGTCGATTTTGCAGAAGTTCTTATATATTCAAAACGGGCAAAATAGGTTCTATGTTAACTACGTTTTGGGGGACTGATCCGGAGGATTTTTAGATTTATTTTGAAATTGTAAGCTCAGATATGGTTGTAAGTTCGTCAAACGTCTTCATTTTGACCTTTTCAAGATTGAAACGTTAAAAGTTACTGAATTTATAGTAAAACAGTGTTATTTCGGGAACTGAAAAGCCTTAAGTTTTAACTATCAAAGGTGTGAAAAGCGTCAGGTAAATTTTTTCGTGAAATAGAGAAAGTTTTTTGCCATTTCTATTTACAACATTATTTTCGGTCTCCTGGACATATAAGAAGAGTTTGTACTCCACACACATAAGCCATTGCCCAAAGTGTTGTAAAAACGTGAAAAATAAAACAACTTCTCGCCGGCGTCCTAATCTTACGCTATATTGTCTTAAAGGGAATATGAAAGTTTCAAAGCTTGAAATGCTTTTTAAGGGAATCTCAATACCAAACTTTTGTGCATCTGTCCGTACGTTCGCGCATTTCCACTAAGTTTAGCGGAGATATTGACGTCAGGTGACACACCCCCTTTCTTTGCATTCCTCCCCTTTATTTCCCCATTCCTCCGCCCTCCTAGGTTGTCCTCCCTATCCCTCCCTTCCCCTCACTGCCCCTCCTTGATCAAGTGACACACCGATTCAGTTTCCTCATTCCTCTCTCCTTCCTTCCCTCTCCCCATTTTCCCAATACCTCCAATACCTCTCGTCACCGTCTTACAGTGCCCTTCCCCCTCCCCACTTGCCTCCCTTCCGCCTCCCCAGTTGTCTTCCTTGGTCATCCCTGGTCACGGAATGCACCATTTCAGTTTTCCCCAAAATAAGAAAGAAGTTGAGCTGAAGCTGAAGCTGTCGAGTGTCTGCTTTAGAAATTCATGCTGTGAAACGTCGTTAGAATTACTCTTACACAAACCCAGAACTACGCCAAGGGACGAAATCCCGAATGCGAAAAAAGTATAAGGAGGGCTAAGGAAAAAAGAAATCTGCTGGCTTGGCATCGTGAGCTCTCCACTTCCGGTGTGTTCCACTTCTTCTTTTCACCTTCCGGTTCCGGTTTGGGACTTCCGTTTTTTACTTTCTTTCGCGTAGCAGGGAAGCTTTTATTTTTATCTTGTGTGGGCCTATATCAGCTTGAGGCACGGTGGTCGTAACGACAAGCAGCCCATCGCCTTATTATTACGTTGCAGCAATATTTGGTAATTACCTACACGTATGGTCGAGTTGAAATACGAAATAAGAAGTTATACTTGAATGTACATGTTACATTTCGATCGACTGCGTTATGTGCGTTGAAAAACGTGTTTCTAACGTCGAAATTTGAAAATCCGTACCGTAAAGAGTGTGCGTTCCTTTTGGTGCAGGCACCAGAGTTACGTATTTTCCTTATGCATAGTCCGCGCCGCGGACTATACAAGTTGAAAGGTTGAAATTTTACCCGGTGCGGAATATCTACAGGTGCGTGCTATACATGTAGGGATTCGGTTTTTTTTTCTAAATCGTTCACTGGACAAGACGTGAAGGATTTTATGAATAACGGAGTATATTAATGTTCGTTTACGTATGATACATGCTTTTTTGTGAGGTAATACAGCAGGCATTTTTCAAGCTGCGCTCTGTATATTTTTTGGTCGTTCGGACTAGGCACGGGGTGCGGACTATGCACTGCGTGCACACTATGCACCGGGTGCGGGATATCTAAACGGAACCTTTTATGTTTGGCCCCAAATTCGCCCCAGCGGACTATGCACCGGACTATAGTCCGGAAAATACGGTCGTTAAAAAATGTGGCATAAAAAAAGCTGCTGACTTACTAAAAATATAATTTGTGTTCACTTATATTATTATATATATATGTTTTTAGTTTGAATATTCACCATCGACAAAAGTTTCTTGATATCGAATCTTCGACAAGGCCCTATAGGAGGCAGCCACAGGGACATTCAGTCGCTCCAGAACGGTTTTCTGTTCTCGCTACCAAGTTGAAACGCACGTAACGGCACTGCTTTGTTTTAATATCTGATCACCCTATTACCGCTTATGACCGTACAATAGCTGCGGCAAACCGGCGTAAGTCTGAGTTTAGAGCACTGTCTCTCTCAGTAACACATTACTGCTTCGTCCTTACCTGCGTGGGTGTATGGGCGCGTTTAAGTCAGCTGAGCGACACGTGCTTTTGAAAGCTGCCATCTCCTCAATAATCGATCAAGGCAGTTTCTGTCCGTTCCTTGTTGTTGTTTTTTCCTTCTATTGATCACTTTTTTAGATAAAAAGCAAGGTTACTGTACTGAAATCTGCGTACCACTCTTGTCGTTGACAGCGTAAGAATCGCGTGCGCAGGAGTCTTGGGCATCTCGTTATCTCCCCGCAGCCAATCTGATCGTGATTATAATAGGCCACGCCCGGCGATTTTTAAGCTTTCAGTATCCATAGAGTGACCCACCAAACGAGAGAAAACGTAACTGGACAGTGCCGCATTTCTAAATAATCCAAATGACAATTGAAAAAAAATAAGAAGTAAATACGCCACTCTTATACTTCGTTTCACTCTTCCGTCCAGACGCAGCCGATGCTACGAGATTATATGACGAATCAGACAGCGTCAAGGGCACCATCATGGTGCTCGTGATATTTCTGTCCGTGTTCTATCATCGCTGAACCAATCATAAACAAAGAAGGCACAGTGACTTGCACTTTGACGCTGCTTGATTGGTCCGTTTTCTCGTAGCATCCGCTGCGTCTGGACGGAAGGTGAAACGAAGTATAGCAGTGTGACGTCGCGGACGATATCATGCTTTCTTGGAGAGTACGTTTAGCGTTTTCTGCCTTGGGTAGTTTTCCTCTTTTGTTATTTTGTTCCGCACGCTATCAAGTGATTGAAGACTCTGGAGTACAAAGACAATCGGAAAGTGATTGCTGAATTGTATTTTATATTATATATATATATATATATATATATATATATATATATATATATATATATATATATATATATATATATATATAAGAGAAACACCGCAATTAGTGTTTTACGTGCGTCAAGTTATATTTTTCTTTCCTGGGTGACTAAAATGTATGTTTTTTTTATGTATGGAACAGCTTTTACGCGTTTGGGTCTAAAAATGTTGTGCATGGCTTTGTGTATAATCCTTTTGAATACTTGTGATGTTTTCTTATTGACTGAACTCATGAATATTTTTTATTCTGATTTGCAGAGTTACAAGCAAGAATACGGGAAAGTGGGCCTCGTAGGGCTTGGCTCTTTCGAATGGAATTAAGTTTCTTTTGTCATAATCATATATTACTATATGGAGGTGATGTTTCGGGAACATTTTATATGTGGCAGAAGATAGCCAGCACGCGAACGACTGACAAACTCGCAGGTTTGGTGGTACATAGTCGATCAGTGCAGCGTGTTTCAAGAAAGCGCACTAAACCAACTAGTCGAAATAGAGAAATAACCTTATTCAGGACCTATTGAGGAGAATAAGGAGAAACCTAGAGTGCCTATGTTAGCTGCGTCGATGTCTAGTTAATAAGGACACGTACTTTTCCCCAAACAAGTGTTTATAATATAAGTCGTTCAGAGTAAAGAGACAAAAATGCATGCACTCAACCCGACTCGTTCGTATAGCGAGGTATTAATATTAACGGAGTCAACATTAACAAGAGATTACTGTATTTTGCACATTTGCAAAAAATATATATATATATAAATTTATATATATTTTTAGCACGACTCATAAGCGGTCTTTTATATGTGAATCTCCACAAATGTTTCTCGTCTCTGGGCAGGTGTCGAGAACTGAGAAATCAAACTCTCTAAACACGGTTTAAAAAAATAAAAAAAGCCGTTGCTTTGATAGTTAAGACTGGTTATTCGATTTGTTTCTTAATCACGTGGGAAAAATCTGGGACTATAAACCATAACAGAGGCGCAGAACACCTATCAGTTCGCGTTGTGCTGCGTCGGTGTGTTGCTTTACTCTTCACTACATTGTCGACATATATCTAAACACACCTGCAGCTGGTTTGTATTTTTACAGTTATCACCATCATTTGTTTTAATGAACTATATTTAAGGAAATAGGGAGACGTTGTCCTTTCTCTCTACAACGATGCAACAACAGCCTCGTTCACCTCACTCTTCGCAGCGTACAGGGGTTTGAACCGTGCTCCACGTTTTATTACCGGTTTGCAGAACGGTCACCTCGCTGCCGAGGAACGCAGGTCACGGACACACGCCACATCGGCGTCCGAAAAAAGAAGAAAAGATTCAAATGCTACTTTTCGCTTATCATGATTCCTTCTCAGACCCAAGTGGACGATGCAGAGGAGAGCATACGTCGACGATTGAACGGTTCCGGTGCGGAGGACGTCTTCTCCCCCGTCGTCCTTCTATGTCCACCAAACCGAGCGCCCCCGAGGCGATAGCCACGGGACCGAGACCCGTTGGCCAGCAGCGAGGGGGCGACGAGGCTGCTGATTCGGAGGGCCGAGCGCCGAGGAGAACGTTATCGATTTGATGTATACACCAAAACCCGGCGGAGGATCGCCCACTTTCTCGCCTTGTCCCGAATGGGACGAGACGACGTGATAAGGCACTCTTCGCGTCCTCCTCCATCTTTGCCATGTCCTGCGGCGAGGCCTAGCCAGCCGAACGCGGCGATGTCGATCGGTGCACGGTGTGTACTACGCAGTACGGTTCGACGTGTCTCTGTGTGTGGGTGTGGGCTTGTTTGAGCGAGAGCCAAGTTGCGTTACGCTGTTGTTTCCTTTGTGTAGACGAGGCTGCGTGTCGTGTGCGATGTTTATCTTCGTCAAAGACGGGGATGGACGGGAGTCCTGATTGCGCGGATTGAGTCGGAGAGAGTATCGGCCGTCTCGATAACACGTCGACAGTTGCGAGAACACGACCGGGGTTGGGGAGTGGTGTCTGAGATTGGGACGAGGGATGTGGTAGCGGATTACCGCCGTGTGTGTGTCTGCGCTTCTCTCTTGATAGATGTCCGGGAGTTTTTTGTTGCGCACGCCTGAGATCTTGGGAGTGCGGCCTATAATAGAAAGCTTTAAGAACATTTCAAAGCAAAAAGAAGCGTCATCTTTTTTTTGGTGCTATTAGAATAATAATTTGCGTTTAAGTGAACGTAATAAGCCAAATTACAAACGTCCCAAATATATTGGAAACAAGCATTTAAATTGCTTTTACGAATGACAGTTTTTATCACTCGTTTTACCTCAAATCCTAGTGCAGTAAAAACTTGGAAGACAAGAAAGCGGATGCCCAAAGATTAAAAGAAAGTCACGGCGCACTCCGGGATTCATTGGATGGGCCGGCGGATGATTACGCACATTGGTCTCTTGTCTTGTACCGTCGGCTGCGATGAGAAACAAAATATACACATCACGTGGAAATGCTTTGTGACGTCACTGTTAGGTACCCACAAGCTTTTCACCTCCTCTGTCCCGTTTGCGCCGCGTACGCTTAAACAACTCGATTATTCGGGAGGCTGGCTACTCCACTAGTTTACTACGGACGATCTCATATCTAGCCTTTCGAGATAACGTACGCTTTTTAATTGCTGCGTGTAATTTTGACTTCGGCTCTGTCAGTTCGGCTTACAGTATTTTTGATTGGCTACTAAATTTTCTATAATTGTCATTCTAGTCGTTATGACATCAAATTCCATTCATGTGTAATTTTTTTTAGTTTTTGTATTCACATTTAAATTTTTTTCTTTTGTAACAGATCGGATATAGTTGTTTGAGAAGTTAATACAAAATATTTTATCTACTTGCCACAATAAGCCTTTTCTGCAATTTTTTGACACCATCTGTCGGCGAACCAGTAAGCGACTCTGATGGATTGCTACAACACTTTTACTTGGGTATTAGGCTAGATTGTTGTTGCAAACAAAGGCGAAACAAAATTACGGAGTATTGTAAATAGAACACAGTGTGCATCTGGCTACAGGCTGTTACTGACCGCCTATACCACCACGTTGGTGCCATCAAACATGGCGAAGGTATGCTACAGATACGGAAGGCAGTCCTGAAAAAAAAAAAAAAAACCATTGTACGCATAAGTTAATATGCGCGATCAGTCTTTTTAGTCCGTTCCGAAGTTTCACTCATGTAAGAGGTAGTCGCAAGGGGGCGTGTTTTCGGGAGGAGCGGGTGATGATGTATATGCGGGGAGGTAATATCGCGCAGAGACTGGAAGCAGCGAAAGGCCGACGCGAAAAGGTGAATAGGCCTAAAATTCTTGTCGAAATTGGGGGAAAAAATGGAGGAAATAAAAGGAGGTACATTGAGGAAACTATAAATCGCAAATTCAAGAAACAGTAAAATAAGGGAAACGGGAAGTGAGAAGGACTGGGTGTAGAAAAGAGCGCGAGGGACTATAGGGACTTGATTTGCACGTTCGGCGTGATTTGCATATTGAAGCGCGAACTCTTCTCCTCTATGCCTACGGGGAGCGCGCACCGTGTCATTTGGAACCCGTGTCATGCGTGGCGGAGAGCAGAATGAATATATATACGAGAACTGTAGAATAGAATTACACGTTTTTCGACAGTTTGGATTCCAGTGTCGATTATCTTTATTTGTTCGGATTATCGTTCTTTTCTTTGAGATCTACTGTACATTCCGTGAAATATTTTTGTTATTTGCTATTGCTTTTTTATGTTCCCGAGTGACATTTCTGAAAAATGTAAAGAGCGCCTTTATGATTTTTGGAATTTTCCGCGCGTAATTTTATTATCTGCGCCCTGGTATTTCGGAAAGTCGGGAAATTTGGAATAGCCGAGAGCGCGAGCGCGCTCAAAAGGGTTTTGATTGTTTTGTTCTTTCGTGCGTGCGAGACAATGACATATATAGATGTAGAGGAATTGATGAATCCATTCTGCAAAAATTCCGGATGGTTCGCAATAGTGTCACCAGTCTGGTATTTACTATATTTTTTATTTTTATTCTCGGGGAACTTTGGTAGTTTCGGAAACTCAGTGATCGTATTAACTTCTGCGTTTCCCACTCGGGGGCAACACCGACAAGAGGCAAATAAATCGCGATTATTGTAAAATGTTCTGCAGGCAGTTCTAGTGCGAAAGGTTAATTCGCGACAATATGAAGAGCATACTACGCAATATGACATCCCGGTGATTGATTGTTTCACACTACTCAAGCCGGAAGGGATACGTTTTAAGCTGTGCTCCAATAGGCGTCGCTTTACTGCGTTACCAAGGCCTCTCACAAAATACGTGTCCTCATAGAAAAAATGCTTTATCGTAACTTAAATTAAATATTCTGCTAATAATTTAAAAAAAACGGTGGCAGCACGATAAATTTTATAGTTGTGCTTGCAAAATTACATGTCAATGGCGTGTCATTCATCGCCAGCTAATTTTTGGAGGAAAACAGATGACTACCGGAGAGCTGCACGGCATTTTGATGGCAACAAAACAGGCCTGAGTTACGAAAATTTGGAGGTTTCAATTATTGCAAGTTGAAGAAATCTGGCAGCCTCATTATGTCCGAAGAAAAGAAGAGAAAACGTATCGCGAGATTCTTTTGGCAGGGAACGATAGAGGTTGTTGCTTAATGTCTTCGATGATCAACGACAGTCCAAGAGACGCACGGTGGTTCCAATCATCTTGTTATCGCTTCAAAGTGCATGACATCGACATATTAGCAGATAAAAGCACCGACTCAGGTAGTATACGCCAGGAAAACTCCTAACTTGGCACAAGCTTGGCTATCTTATAGGGGATCTAACTGGGGCATAATGCAGTTTTGCTCCAAGGCGGTAGTTAGAGCTAGAGTACTTTCTTTTGCTTTTCTATGACTTTTCTTTGTCTCGCCGCATAATTGCCGAAGTGTGAGAATTGAGCCACGTATACGGCGTGCAAGTTAAAGTGCTCATAGCGCACCTCGTCCGTTTGTTTACCTCCTAAACGCGCCCACGTGATTTTGCTTTGCCCCCGACCTCAACCAATGGCGGTGTGCGCGTGGCAGCTGCCTGGTCGTTACGCGTCCCCTGGGCGTTCTCTATGTTGCCGTTTGAATGACGTGTTTCTCCTTGGGTTCTGATTCTGCAAAGACGAATTTGGAAGAACTTTCTCCCCGTATAATCCTTTTCTAGCGCTTATCACCTTGGCAAAAAATGCCGGTGGGGTGTGGACGGATGCGCGACGTCTTGTATTTTGTGGAAAAGAGCTCTACTGCGCACCCTCAGAACGCAATTTACAGCCCAGTAGACAAGAGTCGCAGCCCTAAAAAACGTTTATTGAAAAGAAAAACTATATAAATTGAAGAACTAGCTGTGAAGCTGGCACTTGTTTGGCGATTTAGGCACACAGTAGCCAGATAATAGCCAAACTACCAGCAGTGGAGCCTATCTTTGGCACTTGCATGGCGAATTGGGGAAAAAATACCCAAACTCTGGCAAAAAAGAAAAAGAAAAAAAAGTGAAGTTTGGTTGTACCTTGGTTTCTTAGGGTTTTTTCGAGGCCCTAAATTCTCAGACCAGAAAAGAAGCAACTTTAGGCCCCAAAACTCTGCCACTTGGGAAATCGCAAATCAGCAACAAAGAAGTGTGAAGGTAATATGTCACGCCCAGCGTTTCTTAAACTGTCGAGCACTATACGGCGTGCAAGTTCGTCTGCTTTTTGCTCACATTTTGCAATTGTTAACCAAAAAAAAAAAAGTGCCCATATGGTTTTGTTTTTCCCGACTTCAAACAATTATGGCGCGCGTGCTTGCCTCGTCCTCCCGCGTTTCCCTCAGATTCTGTATGTTGCCCATTGGCGTGTCCATCCTTGCGTTCGGATGCGGCAAATATGCCTTATACAAAACTTCGTCGCAGAATAGGGCCAACATATAAAGATATCGGTAGCATCGAGAGGGATTGATATTTTCTTCAGCCCGACATTGCAAAATGTTACCGGAGATGATGCCCTCAAACGAGGATTGGCGGCCGACGCCCGGTTCATTATTAAAAGTTTACACGTGCTCAGGCGTATAGGCTGCCGGGTAAGGCAGTCATCCCTGCGTGATTCAATTTCAAATCGTGCACACACAAAAAGAATCACGTCTCAAAAGTTCTGAAAAACAAAATGTATATATATTCTGTGAAAATTTATCACAAGCACGATACTGAAATCGTTTTTGCGTCATATTTTTTAGTTCTTGAGTCTGTGACATCTAGAGGATCAAAGGCGGATTCGGGGATACGGGCTATCGTTACAGGTCATGTATTTGGGACATTGGCCGAGGCTTAGATACCTTACGCACAACAAGTCAGCTTTTTACGTCGTTTTGTACGCTACATCAAAAGCGCCAAATATGAAACGATTTGTTTTCGTTTCTTTATTTATTTTGTAAAAAAATTAAAACTAGGCACCCTTGCGATACTGCATTAATTTACCTGGTTTGGGGGTTGATAACTTCTTTTACATTATATTTTATAAAATAAAATTTATAACAAATTAAAGCTTGATCGAAAACTATTTCAACAAGTAAGACATCGCTATAGTGAAATCAGGTTATCTTAGCGAAAAATGCCTTTGAATACCTAAGAATGTTAACAGTATAAATTTCAACATCAATTTTCTTCAAAACGTCAACAGCCAATTGTGCTCTATTCTTATTTCAGTATAATGGAAGATGGGATAATATGGCGTATACATTTAAGGCACCTTACAATGCTTACATCTGAAATAATGTCCTAGCATTATGATGTCCCTATTTTCAGTCATTTTTTAGGTTATTTTTGCCTTCCCTCTTACATTCAGCTCCAGAGCTATTAATATATGTCTTTTGACATAGGTATTTCAGAGACAGCTTGATGCCTCCCAGTGTTCAGTTGAAGGCATTTCGTCAACGTTATTATTTTTTCTACTTTTGCAACGTTCATCTTCTCCCGCCTTGTTCAGGAATATTCACTTATAAAAAATGGGAGCAAAAATACCCGAAAACATATACTAAAACAAACCCTGTTTTCCCAAAAAGTTTTATGAAAAGGGCAGTCCAACATGAGAAAGCAGAGAGGTTAGCAGAAAAAATAAACAGGAACAAAACACACCATGTCATGTGCTGGTTTGTGGAGCTAGAAGCTACTAGGAGAGCAGCGAAAAAATTAACTTCACATAAAAAAATAGTATAAACGTAGGGAAAAGGGTTGGCAAGAAAATTGTCGGCTTTTTTTTAAATATTGTTTTTTTTTTATATAAATATTCTCAAGTGTGGAGGAAGGGCACGTTTCTCCACAACTCCTCTGAACGCCCGCAGCGGTTACTTGGACGCGTCGACGCAGGTGCCGGCCCCTCCCACGTTCTTGCCGCGCAGGGAAGAGAGAGGGGGAGAGAAGCGGGTGCCACAGCAAGCCGACTTCGCCCCCCCCCCCCCCCCCCCGGGAGAAACTGCAGCCCCGTGTCTGAGGGTGTTGTGCAGGAGCAAATATTTGCCCCTCCCGCCGCCGCCACCGGGTTTCGAACTCGGTGGCGGCACAGCGGCTGACGGAGGAGGAGGTTGCTGCAGAGGGGAGAGAGACAGGGCCCAGAGCTTCTGACAAGGCGGAGGAGGAGAGGAGGAGGCGAGGGAGCGGCCTCCAGCCCTCCCTAGTCGAGCCTTGATGAAAAATTTTATCAGGTCACCCCTTTTTGGACCCCTTCCGCTGCCTGCACGTGTTTCCCTCGCATCTTGCGATCTTGTTTCGTCCCCTTCCATTACTTTTTTTTTCTTTATACAGCTCTTCTCCGTTCTTCTTTTTCTTGGGTTTCACAACCTTCCACTCCGAGCTGTTATGTGCCTACTTCGTTTGTTTGTTTTCTATATCCCAGTTTTCTTCGTTGCCACACTTCTTTTTTTTTTTCCTTTTATGTTCACGTAAGTCCGCGGAAAGTTCGCGTATGAGTAGTGCTGCTTTTGAGGGCTGACACGCATCTTGTACCAGATTGGGAGCCCTCTTGCTTTTACTGCGCTTAGTTGCGTTAGAATGCCCGGTGAGAAGAAGAGCCGCCAGGCTTTCTTTATTTTCCTTTTCGTAGAATTCTATGACAGCAGTTGTATAATGATGGCACTGGCTTGAGTCCCTTAATGGTGGTATATAATCGTCCCCTAGAGGCAAGTTCTCGTATATGGTAGGCGCGTTCGTTACGCCAGTGACGCCAGCGAGCCTGAGTCAACAGGTCAATTGTACTTCGTACGCCACGTGGCCAGGTTTGTTCACGACGCTCGTGATCGACCAATCCCAGATAAATAGAGCCCTGAGCGGATAAAAGTTTGATCATCCGCATCCAATCCGCATCCGCAGACTTCGTATCCACATCCAAACCGCATCCGCAATGTTCTTAAATAATTTTACCGGCATGCGATCAGCATCCGAAGACTTTGTATTCGCGTCCGAAGCCGCACCCGCGAAATTCGGAACCGTATCCGACCCTCAATCTGCGCATTCATTTTACATCATAAAATTAAGCATGAAAAAAAAAAACATCTGGATGGTGTTTTATAAGCCGTCTGCTTACCTTTTTTACAAACAACTCTTCTTGTCAGAATACGGCGAAAATCTCTTTATCGTGTTCTGTTTTATCGTATTTTTAAAATAAACGATCATCCTTCCAGAGACACTTCACGTTGCTGGAAAGGTTATCGCAGTAATGAGATCGTCTTGAGAGTCCATGACACTGATACTTCGTCCAAAAAGATGCGCTGAAAGGAAGAACATTTTAACATTTATTCTACTCTTTGCTTTGCAATGCAAAACACACTTCAAGCGGACGCATATTTTAAAAACATAAAAATTAACAACGGACAGACTTAAAACATTCTGTTATTTAATCAGGCCAAACAATAAAAAAGAGGGAGAGGAAAGGCGCTAACTTACCGCAGCAATGTACTCATGTATATGTGGTAAGGCGCGAGTGGAAGAATATCACAATATTCAGTAGTGACCACACCTCCTACCGGTTTCTGTTTTAAACACGAACCCTCACCTACATGCTCGGAACCATATACTTCACAAAGACCTCGGTACCAACTGTCGAAAAAAATAAAACGCACACACACGCAACGTTTCACTTGTCGATGTTGCTGTGTAGAAGGAACAGAATATCGTCGACATGAAAGGATTCAGACTGATTCGCCTGTCTTAAATCAATACCCGCTAATGAGAAGTTTTCTCCGTTTGTACGCTTAATGCTGGGATGGCATGCACGAACTGCGCTACAAGAATCAGGTGCGAAAACTTGTGCTGGTAGCAAGTTCCACCACTCCAGAGGATTAAATTCAGTTCACCTCGATCTACTCGTAGGCAAAAAAGGCCACTTGCAGGCTTTTACATTCTTGTGGCTTACACGTTTTGGGTGTTCGTTGCCCAAAGAGCGTTTTCTGTTCTTTCCCGGCCAAACAACTTTCCCTGAATGACTTATGCTCTTGCATTGTTTACTTTTTCTAAGGACAGCGTATTGGGCGAGATAGAACGTTCTTAAGCGATCTTTGGTGAGAACCAAATCTCTCTTGACGTAAAGAACAATTTTCTCCCCGATTGCTACCTTTTATCACAGAGAGCAGTTTGCCCCCACAATACATCGGATGACGCACGTCGTAGTATCACTCACTTATTCACTCTGCACTGTGCGGTTAAACACGTTTATGGGCCGCCTCGGTGAAATTGTAAAATAGGACCCGCGGATATTCGCATCCGACCCGGATCCGCAGCCCCTAGTAACCATACCCGATCCGCAATCTGCCAAATCTGATCCATTTTAATCTGCATCCGCCAGTCTACAGTGGATATCAGCGGATGATCCGCGGGTAATCGGGGATATGCAGGACTTTACAAATAAAAACCACAGGTGTACATTTTCTCTAATCGAGTCGTAATGGACTGGCCTAATATCTCCTCTAATGTGCCTGTATTTCAGAGTGTTTCCAACTGCTCGGTCGGTGTGACGGAGTTCATGAGCCGGGTTTGCAATTGACTCCGTAAGTGTGACGTCATGGGTTCAAACAAACCGTTGCTAGGGTCGTTGTTAAGGACAAAACATGTAGCTAGGTTTCGCTACGAAAACCCGACCGTTCAAAAATAAGGAGTAGGATTTAAACTTCTAAAAATCACAGATATAGAAAGCTTGAATGTCATTGATGTTTCACCAGAAGTGTGCCGGTAATCGCTTGTTTCTGAAATATTTACGACAGCGACTTCCGGTCCTCAAGATACCTGCAGCAGACGACGAATGCAAGAAGTATGCCGTCTGCCACATGCCCGCCGGTCAGCTAAGCTACGCCGTCGTTTGAATCGTGTGAATAAACACGGTATTCTGATATTGCATTTGTTTGAAATATAGTGAGTTCCTCACACACTTTAAGATTTCATAGTTGGGTGCGATGCAAAATAGTGGTTTATCGAAAGTCCGGGCGTAGATCGAGATGATAGACTGCTAAACGATCGCATTGCACCCGCGAGAAAAGCACTTCAGGCGAACGGTTGACATCTGAAATTTTGTTTGCGGACTCGCGCTATGCGAGGGTGCTTCGTACCTGGTTGTAACCATCCCTGCGATGATTACTGCGAAATTACGATAGACATGCAATTCTTTAGTAACCTGACAATCTCAATAATAATAATCATAATAAACGACTTACCTCGACGGCGTACGATTTTTTCTCATGCTGGCCTGCACTACACCGGTAATGCACTTCAGGTCGTCGTCGTAACTGAGCTGCATGCCGTGGTTTCATTTTACAACATTTTCACCCCTCTAAACTAAGCTGCGTTCTTCACAGAAAAAAAAGGCACATTGCGGAAACCCTCTACGGTACGATGATACACTTTTTTTTGTCGCTCGTTTACCGACGCATTTCAACGAAGACGGCCGCTGCAACAGAGGCCAGCGAATCTATCGTGTCGTCTGCTACCAAAGCAAAGCGGAGTGTAATACTTCACAAATGACTTTCATTGTTGCAATATGACACTGAGACCACAAGAACATCTTCATAATTAGATATCAAGCAGTTAGGTTGCTTACAGAAAAATATTTACTTACTTGTAGGCAAAAATCTAGCTCACGTGGAGTCTCCATGCATTAGTTCATAGCAACGTCCCTAGCAACGGTTTGTTTGGACCCAGACGCCATGTTGTGACGTAATCACTTACGGGGTAAATGCAGGGTATTTGCGCGACTTCCGGCAGCCATGACATGGGAGACAAATACTTCCGGTTCTTTCGTGCTGAGCTTGTTTTTGAGCGCGCACACCACGACTCTCGGTTCACCAGCGAGCGATTGCGTGAGAGCTACTCTCAAGAAATGCCCCAGCTCCATGCTTTTGTATGGTCGATGCGTACCGCACGAATGAAATGTTACAAGTGAAGTTGCTTCGATTTTTTTTAAGACAAGGGACGCCGCCAACGCCCGTCAAGCTCGAGTGATCGCACGACGGCGGCATTAGCAGACGGTGCTAGCCTACTTCGATGTGCTTCTGAGAGATGGCGCAACATGAGAAAAGCGAGGATGCGGCGCCTTGCCCGACCATCTCTGTACAACGATAGGTGCCAACCGCGTCATTACGGCACCAAACGTTGCAACAAAACCGTGAATTCAAAATCAAGCAAGTTAGCGCATTGAAAAATTGTTCATTACAGAGATTCACGTCGTGCGAAAGAAGCGTAATAAAAGCTTTCGAAAGATCGTCTGTAAGGACCAAGACCCGGCTCGGCAGCCCCTGCAGGGAAGGTCGGCGCTATCTTCAGCGCCTGGGGAAGGTAAGTGCACACCACCGATGCCTTGCTATTCCCGAAGTAATTAAACGCTTTTGGAGACTTGTAGGTTTTAAATAATTCGCAGGTATACGGGCCAGGTGGCTCAAATAGGTAGTCGTAAAGATGCACCCACGATACCTCCTGTAGGTTTGCCATTTCCTCAAGGAACAAGCGCTCAATCTTTTTATCCAAGTATTCAGGATAGCGTATCGGTGCAGTATAAGAACACTTTCTGAAGTACTCACTGTGTGTCCTCCACGGGAGTACTTTTAAAGTAGGCGCTACTCACGGCGGGTCCTCAAAAAACAGGTAAAAACGATGGCCAACCAAAAGTAACATATACTCCCCATAAAAGTTCGGCCATGCTTATTTTTTTAATTCTTTTTTTTTTTATTGAATACTCTCGTATTCGGAACTCCAGCCCGCCGCTTGCCCTTTCGCGGACAAACGGAGAACCAGAGGAGCGGGGACGGCAGCGGCGGCGGCGGTGACCTTGATGGTGTGAAGCCGTTTCAACGAAAAAGAGTGGGCGCGTTAAAATAGGAATTACTTGTGCTTCGCCTTGCAACAGCGTCGCACGAAGAACCGGGATGTCTAATTTCATTGGGACTTTTCGTATATCGGATACACTGCGGATTTCTGGTCTCCGTGCATGGCTGCCAGCTCAATCTGTGCTCAACGTGACGGCAAACGCTCCCGCTAGTAATGTAGAGCTCTAGAGTACGGTTTACGAAAAGTCTATTCTTTGCCCTAAGATGGAGAAAACTGGTCGCGCAACTGTATGTTGAGCAATACACATTGGGATAGGGTTCGCGTTTTAAGGCCGTTACAAACAACATGACCATTTATTCCAAGCACTTTCAAAAGACAGAATACTCGGGCTTTCTTTCAGGTAATTACAAAACAAATAAGAGACGCGCGAATTCCAACATGAACAATTCCAACATTAATAATTCCAACATCAACAATTCCAACGTCAACATTTCTAACATTGAGAATTCCACCATCAAGCATTTGAACATCAAGGACGCCAACATCAAGGACTCAAAAATTCAAGGGTTCGAACATTAAAAATTTCAACATCAAGAATTATCACCTCAAGAATTCCAACACCAAGATTTCCAACATCTACAACTCCAACATCAAGGATTTCAACATAAAAACTTCAAACATCAAGAATTCCAACATTAATAATTCCAACGTCAAGAAAGAATTCCAACATCAACAACTCCAACACCAGCAACTCCAAGATCAACAATTCCAACATCAACAATTCGCAACATCAATAATTCCAACATCAACAATTCTAACATCAAAAATTCCACCATCGAGCATTCCAACCACTTAATCTTTGATCTGACGAACCTTCTTCTAAATATACCACCTTTCTGCCTTTTATTTTGCCGTCATAACCACGAAATCACAAGTTTTTCTGATAAATTTGAATTGACGAAACTTTTAGCGGCGAGTGCTTTATATGAGTGTTTCGTTTTATGTCCGAAAACATGGATCCCTGCGTATTACTTCTAAACCTTATGTTTCTGCGTTCTGTGACTGTAACGAGTTACAGTCAGAAATATGCATCTCTAGTTACATTTCTGCTCATTTAATTGTAACTTAATTACTACTCGGGTGTAACATGTGCCGCTCTGCATAGAACCGCATTTTTCGGTCTTTTGAGTCGCACCCTTCTATAAAGGACCGTTTTTAACAAAACGTTGTATATGGTTGGACCTTTGAATAAGTCGCACTTGCTGCGCGTATATTTCCACGTTCGACGCGGCGAAACTGCACTGATAAGTTCGCATCCGTGTACGGTGATTGCAATATTATGCGCAAGCGGGAGCCAGTCTCAGTATTTTCGCCTACAAATTCAAAGTAAAATATAGCCACCTCTGCAAACTGACCCAATTAAAGTTTATACTTAAAAGAAGCTAATACAAGTGGCACCATTCTGTAGAAGGCACCGAAACGATAAACATTTTTTAGATAGAAAACCGTTAATTTTACACAGATTAAAACACGGCACACAAATAGCTTTTTTCTGTTTTTTTTTTTAATGACAGAATTTAGTAAATGGAAACCGAAGATCAGCCAAGTTTACTTCGACCGAATACAACTTTCTCGCTCGATATTACCTCTCTCATCTTCCCTCTACCTAAAGGTAAACAGAATATAGGGGAAAACGGAGACCAGGCAACTTGAGCAAGACTGACACTCAAGAGCAGGGGGCGGCCAGGAAGAAGAAAAGAGCCACACCGGAATGGGAAGGGGAGCACACGTGACACATCCCGACGACCCGTTTTCTACGCCGCCCCCGCAGGTCGCGTCGCCGTACCCTCGTCCCCGACCTCTGGGGTCCCATCGAAGCTAATTAGGGGCAGTAGACATACGGCGCACGAACCAACTGGTAAGCCTAACCTGACGCGCGTTTTCCTATCCTCCGTTCGTCGCCAAGCTGGCGATGCGGTGGAAGCTACTCGCTCGGCGGACCGAACAACCGCGTTTCCTTTCATCGCATGGCTTGGACTTTCTGCGCATGAACATAGGCGGGAACGTTATCACGTGGCGAAAGATCGACTGCATGACTGGTCCGAAGAGCACGCAACTTCCACCGCTCAGTCGACTTAGGGGCGAGTGGAGGATAGGTGGTTCCCGCTGCTACGCCGGGCGGCGGAGGCGGTGGCAGCGGCGGCGTCCTGGGTCAAAGCCAACGTGAGGTCGGGCTCTGGGTTCCCTGCTCTGCAAACGACACCACCGTGTCCCGCTCAAATTAAATTTGAGCCCGCACGTCCGACCGTAAAAGGAGGCCCGCTGCACGCCTCGTGGGCGGTGGCGCCGACCGTAGCCACCGCGTACGAGGATATGGTTGGGACGCTCGGACTCTGGGTGCGTTTACTCACCGCTCTCGCGGAGGGAGTGCTTCTGACCCTCCACTCCCCCCTTCCCTATCTTTTTGTGTGACTGAGTTTGTACGTTTATTCGTACGTTTTGGTTGATTATTTCACATTTTATTTTTCTAAGAGACGAGGTGAAAAAGTGCACCTAGTGGTGTTGCCAGCCTGCATCACTCGAAAGTAAAGAAGAAAGACCGGACTCCGCAAGGTGAAATCATGCACAGAAAGTGAAGCAATCGTAAATTGTTACCGCGATAGGCAACCTCTATAATGCCAAACTTAGCTTTACGTAACGAACTATACTAGTCAGTTCAGTATAGTTGGTTACGTAAAGTCAAAGCCGATCTGGACGATTAATGTCGCTCTCGGATAGTCAGACGTCTTTGCTGCGCCAATCAGTCCGCGAACAAAATAATGAATTTGGTAATCCATTTTAGTTATCCAAGCTACCCTACGGAACATGGCGCTTGCAGCGTGATTTGTGGGTTTTCAATCAGGATGCGTATATTTCGATTACCGAAGCCGCACGAACGCTGTTTAAAATGCGTCCCCTTCGAAGTGAGATAAATTCGGTGGATCAGAGTGCGGAATCTTCCACGCTCTAGCAAACGTACCGGCGCCTTGTTTCCAGTCGAGCACTCGAAACCCGATCACTGTGATCTAAGAGATGGAAGTCATTAGAGAGCTTTGGGAACCGTGTTGCACGTCCGATACGGAACGATGCGCCCTCCGGTACGAACTGCGCATGTTCGAGCCTTCTGCAGGAGCGCATGCGCAGTTCGTACAGGAGGGTTCACCGTACCGTATCGGATGTGCAAAAAAATGGTTCCCTAAAACTCTCTCTTGACTTTCTGTGTCCTCTGCGTGACATTCAATGGACGGTAGTTTCTTTACGGTTACGTACTGTCGTAGAAATGCATGGTGTGGCTTAATATTTTCCCGGTTTTTGCTTCGCGATGTGTTGATAACGCAAATGGATTGTCGTCTTCTCGTTAAAAACTTTTAGAATAGTGTACGCAAAAAAAAACACGTTTGCGTACGGGAAGAATAGCGTAGTCACCGCTGCGCATGCGGCTGAGAAACGTTTTTCAGACACGTTTCGGGGCTGAAAAACACTATACTAAAACTCTTTTGCGTAGCGTGGGCTACCGCAAACGCGAAATGTAGCGCTAGCTTGCGCTAAAATTGTGAACGTTATTCTATAACTTCCTATATGATACGGAGAGGTTAAAACATCTGGTTTATTTTTGTTATATGCTGTAACAAGCTCGCGTGATTCGGTCACCTTGAACTCATTGAGTGTGCGACATTTCCCGAGTGAACCCTGACGCTAAGCCCAGCACTGAGGTGGTGAAGAACAGGCACGTTTTGGGGGTATTGTGATGCTCAGTGAATGAACGTAGTGTAGTCCATGTAGTGTTTCATCAGCGCAGAGGCAAACGAATTAATCGTGTGCCATGAATACACTTCGAGGCATTCGCCTGACCGGACGAACCGATAGCTGTCGAAAATGCCATATTCCACTTCATTCTTCGGCCGCCTGAATTCATCAAAAGCCTTAGGCTAGCTATAACGCCCCGTTTAAGAAAAAAATAAATAGTACGTGCATTTGCCTTTCAAACAAGCAAAATATTGACAGAAACAATCGCATGTACAGTACAGAGCAGCAAGTTAACATGAAGAAGACATGGTGAATTCTGAACGAGGAGACAGTTATGACGCCAAGACTGGAATAAAAGAAAGACGTGTTGCGAACCTAGAAATGTTTCTTTTTTGACGTCACTGCCCATACTTTCGTTAATTAACTGTGCTTTCTATCCGCCTCAAACTAGAGTGTATATAATGTGCGTTTTACATTTAACACGCGCTCATAAACAAGCTAGGATTGAGAGTTGGTTGAGAGGGTGGCCGTTGACTGGCGCTTCTCAAAATATTGCTTATGCTACCGTAATGACACGGCGCCGTCAAGCGTCCTAGATTATCGACAGCCGGCCGTGTTATGAAAAACTCGTTTGGTTGGAGCAACTGAAAACTTATCCGGTTGAGTAGGCGCAAAACTTGTTGCTGCTCTCCAAGGACTGGTGCAGTTTGCTCTTAGCGCGGCCCCTGGATTTACTGCAGTTTATCCACGGGATATCGGTTGCTTTTCTTCTACGATTTTTCTTGAAGGGACCCTCCTTATTGCGCGTAAACATAGAAAAGGGGAGGAGGGGGAGGCGCTGATTTTTGACGCGTCTGGTTCTTCCGGCGTTCACAGTTTCTTGGTTTATTGACAAGGACGCTATAAGTTGATTCGGAGGAAAAAAAAAAGGCAGAATATGCTCTCGTGTTTGTAGAAGCCGGGGCGAAATTAAGCCCCGAAGGACTTTTGAAACTTCGAGAATCTTTTTTCGTTTTGTCTGCGCGGAGCTGAATGCGGCTTAGCTTTGCCGTGTCATTTTGTCACGGCTTGTATGTTTTACGCCATCTGTGTTCATGATCAAAACAGCCGCCTCTTTTTTTGTTTGTATATACCTCTCCTTCTCTTTCTAACACACACACACTTCTTTCGCTTCGTTGGATGTTGTTTACTTTCTTTTTAGTTTGGTGAATATTTAAATAAATAATTCTAATTTTAGAAAAAAAGGAAAAAAAAAAACTGCGAAGACATAAGAAAGCAGAAGAGACTCGAACCTCGGTCCGCTGCGTGCAAAGCGGAGTCGTTAGCGTTGAGCTACGAGACATCCTTTTTTCATTGATATATTTTGAAAATGAACAAAGAACCACGATGCACGTTGCATTACACTTTAGCATGTAAAATAAAATATTTAGCAAAGAACGACGTTAATGAAGATGACGGTAGAACACTGCCTGCAAGGTTTTGACAGGCGGTGAGAATTGTTAAAATTCTCCGATCATCGACAGCTTCACAAAGGCCGGTAACCACTAATGTTCCGGACATATTTTCTGGTACACACCTGCTAAAAATTATATTTTCAATAAAATATTACCGCATTGGACGGGCGTAAGGTCCGCATGACGAACTGCCATCCTAGATTTCCAAAGAGCGTGCAGGCCCACTACAAATACGAGGCAAAGTGGGAAAGACTCCCCTCCAAAGTCAAGAAACGTATCCCACGAGCAGTGAGCGGCGGGTCTTTTTCTGAGGGTGCGTTGGAGGACGTCCTAAAACAGGATAGCATCCAAACAGTCCAGAAAAAACATCCACGACCTCCGCTCTCTTGCACCAAAAATAATCCTCGCCCCTTAATGCAAACGTGCCTTTTTTTTGCTAACCATATGTCTTTACTGGCAGTGTGTTGGTGTGCAGTTAAAAAAAGTTTTTCTACAGATTCACGAATTAACATTCTTTTCAAGCGGGATAGCAAATCCGGTCTGTATTGTCACAAAACAAAGAACGATACAGTGGGATGTGGGAAGGAGGCACAGAACAAGATCTCGGGTCTGATGCTTTCGTGTGACAGAGCTTAAGTATAGACAAACACTCGGCTCTGACGTCGCGCCTCTGCGGTGGCGCTGTTGTTGCCAAGGCGACAACCAAGCTTCATCTCACGCGAATCTGGTTTCTGCACTAGCGCAGTGCCGACACCTGGTGTGGGCAAACGCAGGCTTGTTTGTAAGCAGTGCGTCGGCCTATACTCCCTTGAAAATTGTACACTAAGAAATCGGTATGCGCAAACAAGCTGTTTATGGAGTCGCGGGGTTAAGCTGAGATAATTGGTCCATTGCTTTCGATGGGCCAGCTGAACAAAGATTACATACGCACAGAAACACCATTCACACTGCTGGTTCCAGCAGTGTGAATGGTTCTTTTTTTGTGTGTGTGTAATCTTTGTTCAGCTGGCCCATCGAAATCTTTACAGAGCTTCCCGCTGTGGCGAACGCGAGACTTCCAACCGTGGGCCCCGACAATCAGGAACAACCCCCAGGTTTATTCCAGCAATCCAATATATCTCGATGTCAGGTCACATGACAATAGATGAGAACGATACACTTTCGTCAAGTCATACCGAGGCGCTACAACAGATAGCCACATGCATGTCGCGCCATACATAAAAGACCGATAACACTACACTCGCTAAGGAAGCCCACCATTTTGCCATCAGGCGTGTCACACGTCGGAACAATGAACTAGGGTACCTCTCTGAACAACTGTACTCTGATGACAGTTCTCAAAAAAGGTCTGCCTAGTCTCACAAAAAAAAACGAAAAAAAAACCGCCAGGGCTGGCTTGCTAGAACAGCGTCTTAGCTGAGACTGGGTGAACGAAATCACCACAAATGCTAAAGCGCGCGAGCGTCTTGAGACACGATTTGAGTCCTGCTCAGTTCGTCTGCTGGCTTTGGTTGCAGTGCTCTTTTTTATCCAGTCTCAGCTTCAGACGCTGTTTCTAGCAAGCCGGCCGGATGTCGTATGAGCAAATGCGACAAACTCGAAGTCCACCCATAGCCTCCTCTATACTGACAAAGCCTGGCAGATCACGACTTCTTATTGACTTTCCGGGATCCTATTGAATTCCTTTTTAAACGCACTTTGTTTTGATTATTGTCAAAAAACTTTCAAAAGAAAAAATACAGATTTTTTTCTGTAGACTTATTTATAAAAAAATTAAAAGAAGTTGTAATGATGTTTTTCTGTAGGTTATTTTCTAAAGAAATTCAAAAGGAAAAACAAGATTTTGTTTTGTAGACTTATTTATAAAAAAATTAAAAAGAAGTTGTAACGACGTTTTTTTTTCTAGGTTATTTTCTAAAAAAAAGAAAGCTTATTGACATCATTTCTTTATATTAATTTATAAAAAAAAAAAAAAAAACATTTTTTTATTATTTTATATGGTCTGCGGTCCTGTGCGGGGTCCGGCATGGCGACGATGGACATATGGTTCCATAAACCCCTATAAAAATCTTTTTTGACTTTTTATTGAATATGTGTTGACTTCTTGTCCACTCTGATTACTTTCTTTTGACTTTAACTTCCTGTTAACATGGTCAACAGAAAGTTTGTTGATTTTGTGTTAAAACTTTTTTGATTATTTTCTTATGCCTGAGTCAAAAGAAAAGCTGTTGACTTTCTGTTAACTCTACGTTGATCTTTTTCTGCTGACTGCCTGTTGAAAGTGTCATAAGAAATACTGCAGACGTTCTGTTTACTTCCTGTTGAAAATATTCAGTTGACTTTCTGTAGCCAGTGTCAATAGAAACGCTACAGACTTTCTGTTGACTTTTTATTGAACATGGTACATATTGACTAAATGTCAAAAGTCACTAAGTTTCGCAATAGTCTCTGACAAGTTGAGAACCGTAGGGAGGAGCTTCAGTTCTCCTGCCTCCAGCGCGAGCCTTCTATCCTTGACAACGCTTCGACGTCTCGCGCCCCTCGAGCTCGAGCGCGCAGTCAAAGCATGACGGAAGGCATGGGGCGCGTGCTGGAGGCCAGGCGTTCGAAAAACACGCCCTGCCATTCTCACTTTGTAGGTGACTATCGTGACTTTATTGACCCAATCAAACTAGTCAACTAGTAAAGTAAAGCAAAATAACTATTTTAAAGTGGAGCAACCGCCTTGACTGGCTTCGTCCTGAGTGGTGCTATGCAGAGAAGCGATAACATTTGTTCTAGGAGCCGTTTTTGTGGATGTTGCTTTAGCGACTACGCGGAATTATTATTAGTTGTACCAATCCTTTTTAGTAAGAGATAGAGTCCACAAACTTCGAAACACTGTCTTCCCTTTGACAGACTTTCGAGAAGGAGATAGGACACTTGGAACCTTAGTAAGTGCTGAGGTGGTCACCGACCAAATGATTACCTTCAATATGTAGGCTATATAAGGCTCTGGAGCAGTGAACGGGACTGTGTTTCTGGTGTTGAGTGTTTCATTGTGTTTGTGTTTGTTTCTAATGATAATTTGTGGGATGTGTATGTACCAAAGGGACACTATTTCCTAACAGAACTCAAAATATATATTTAAAAAAAACTGAGTGTCTTTTTTTTAACGTCAATCTGCGGTTCCGTCAAAAGGAATTCAACAAAATTTAAGTAAGAAGGAATTCTATAAAATGTATGTAAGAAGGAATTCTAAAAAATTTAAGTGGCCAATTTTAACCATGAGACGCGACCGCCGAAATTGAAAAGCTAGAGCGGCAGACAACGGATGAGAGGAGAGCCAGGCGACGGGCGCCCCGCTGCGGCGAGACGCCGAAACACACTTCTCCCGAGCGATGGAATGTCCTCTTGTCCTCCTCGCGTTCTTCGCGCTACCGCTTCTTTTCTCGTCGGGTTAAACCACGTTTTGGGTCCTCGCCGGTGCAAAAGCTGTGCGCTGACGACCAGGTTCTCCGAGAAATGCTCTGTGCTACCAGATCCTCGCGCTCCAAACCTGCGACAGGGCACTCTATGGCTGCGTCGTCGAACTGCCAGGCTTTGTGAATATAGAGGACGCTATGGTCCACCCGACTTCACACGGGGAGAAAGGTTATCTTGTCCAGTTCTTTCCCATGTATACGATCTACGCCACAGCGTTGATAACCAGCTCTAGACTTAGGGTTTCTCCAGTACCCAGCGCCCACTGCACGCCCTCTCTGAACGAAAAATATAGCTTAGCGTAAAGACAAAATGTCGTCATAGCACTGTCATAGCCTCCTATATACGGACAAAGCTTGGCAAATCGCCACGAGAGCGGCCGCCGAAATGGAAACGGTGGAGCGGCAGACAACGGATGAGAGGAGAGCCATGTGACTGGCGCCCCGCTGCGGCGAGTCGCCGAAACACACTTCTCCCGACGCGGCCTCCGCGATCTGCTGCCGGCGGCGCGCCGTTGCTCCGGCCGTCCCATTCGGCGCGGAAGCAAGGGGAGCGGTGTAATTTTGCTAACTCCGACACCCGTCGCGAGGCGGCGCCGTTAGCCTAAGGTTGAAGCGAGGCTCATCTGGCCGACACTGCCTGCGATTTCACGTGTTCGTCAGTCTTCGTTGTCGAGTTTTCACTGCAGAAAAACCTTGAGTATGTGGTCGATGTGTCTTCACTCGTTCCTGCAAGCAGTACAAAGTTAAGGTACGTACGTTGTTTAAATGACATGTTTGTTTTGCATGCAGCCGGAGTGGTTAAGTGAAAGTCGAATGAGGCAGCCCAAACTCGATCCTTTTGCAGTTCGTGCAGATTGAATGCCTGTGTGCTGAATTTTTTGCCACTTTTACGGCCTTTTCGCGATCTATCACGGCGCTTAGGTTTACCTTTTTATGCCTTGCAGGCTGTTTCGAAATACTTAGCTACAGTAAACTAACTAGGCTATTTTTGTGTGTGTGAGCGCGCGTGTTGTTTCAAGGCGTGTGTGCTTGCGTGTGGGTTCGCGTGCGCACGCGTGCACGTACGGTGTGTGAATGCGTGGGGGTTCCCTGGTTCGCTCGCTCGCTCGCTCGCTCGCTCGCGTGCGTGCGTGGTGGTGCGTGCGTGGTGGTGCGTGGTGCGCGCTGCGGGGCGTATGTGGGTGGGTTCGCGGCCCGTGTTCATGTGTGTGTGTGTAGTTTCGCACGTGCGCGCGTGTGTGTGTGCGTGCGTATGTGGGTTGGTTCGAGGCGCGTGTTCATGTTTGTGTGTGTGTGTGTAGGTTCGCACGTGCGCGCGCTTGCATGTGTGTGTGTGCGTGCGCGCGTGGGTGTGATACAGAGAGAGAGAGAGAGCAGCGTAATACCGATAAGCGCTCGAGTGTTGTTTCTAGGCAGGCGATTGCAGTAGTCTAAGCTCTAGGCTAGTCTTCCAAGTGTACGAAGCGACAATTTTTTCTTGAGTCTTGGTTTACTATGATGTATATGTTCCAGGTGTGTTTAGTGGTCTTATGTAGCTACTGAAATATCGCCGCCTCATTATTTGCTGTAAGTGAAAATTATATGGTTTTCTGGCGTGCGTTTCACACCGCTGTCCGCTCTGCTTCTGTATTTTTTCAGAAGAATGTATTGCAGCGTGCCTTTCTGCAAGTCGGACAGGAAAAGAAAGCTTGGAATAAGTTTTCATGAATTTCCTGCGAACGATGACCGTCGCCAAGCGTGGCTGAAGGCGATATCAAGAAAAGATTTTGTCCCAAATGACAAATCATCGAGCAGTGTCGTCTGCAGCCTTCATTTTGCGGATTCGGACTACACTCTGGGGTCCACCAAGCTTCGCCGCCTCAAACGGGATGCTGTTCCGAGCATATTTTCAGGATACCCAACCTACATGCACCCACAAAAGCCACAAAAAAGGCGTAAATTGGAGCGAGTGGTACAGGACTTCCCTTCACACAAAGAAAAGGCATCAAGTTTATCAAGTTGCCATGCCAAAGTTTATCAAGTTGCCATGCATCAAGTTCATGGCAACTTGAGTTTATCAAGTTGCCATGATTTTTCAAATCATGTACATATATGCCTGTTTTCCTGTTCCCTTTTGCATAACCAAGTTGAAGTCTAGCGTGTGTTTCGTCTTTTCTTTCTTCGTCCTGTGTTAAAGTTCGCTAGAAGTATGAGTTCATTGGTCACAATTAATCCGGAGCCATCTACTACGGCGCGCCTCATCGCATGTGTAGCGTCGACGCGTTAAACCTCATAATAAAAAAAATTGACCCAGTTCCAGCCATGCAACTTCAACCTTAAGCATTGCAGGAAGTTTGTCCTATTCAACACTGGATTGGAACAACGGTTTGTAAGACACCTGTGCGCTGTGAAAGCCTACACTTCACTTACTTTTCCTCTTGAATGAATGCACACAAAAAAATTGATATCGTTGGTACAAAAAAAAAAATCAAGGCGCACTGCGCTGTTTGTTCACATAAAAACTACTTTCACATACTAAAATAACAAATACAGGTTTTCCAGAAATAAAACAAGACGCCTTATCCTTTTTAACGCTGCGTGACCGCAAAAATAAAAATTACTGCTGTGCAATAAATTCACTTATGCTTCACAACAGGCCCAGTCCACGAAAAAATTTAAACGGCTAAGAATTAATGGCACCTGTAACTACTACGATCTACTACATTGATGAGCGGTAGTAATTTTCCATTCAACGTCTCACACAGGCTGCAACGGCCGAGTTTTCGTCCTCTACGCCCGCCCGCGACAGGGAAAGCGACCTTAGGCTACGCGCGCCGCGGTGCGGCGAAAGACGCGGCCACGCCCCTTTTCAACTTACGCTCTCTCCGGCCGATTGGGACGGCCGGAGCAACGGCGCGCCGCCGGCAGCAGAGCGCGGAGGCCACGCTCCCGAGTGAACGAGTGTGTTTCGGGTCCTCGCCGCTGCTAAAGCGTGTGCGCTGACGTCCAGGTTCCCCGAGAAATGGCTCTTTGATGCTCTGCGCTACCAGATCCTCACGCTCGAAATCTGCAACCGGGCACTCTTTGGCTCCGTCGTCGAACTGCCAGGCTTTGGGAGTATAGAGAGGTTATGGTACTGTGGATTAACACAGGACTGCTCACTTTTTAATGACCATTGTAACAGGACTGCTATACGAGCAAAAGCACGCCTCGAACAGTGTCTGCAGACTATTGTTTGCACGATGGATTGCCAGTGTGAGCGCGGCTTTTGGGATCATGGAAAACTGAGTTTCCGACCCATGTTTGCCGCCGTGTTTATTGCGTTGAAATCTTCAAAATTTCGCGCCTTTCATTCTCCGTTTCCTCTCCTCTTTAAACTTTTCTTTCAATCTTCACATCGCTCTTTCCCAGCAGAAAATCTAAAGGGGACAATTACTCAGGTGAACTTCCCCATCTTCCAGTACAGCCCTTTCTTGCCAACTTGTTTTTGTTTGTTTGCAACCGTTCGGCTCAAGCTTGGTTTGCTAAAATTGCCGAAAAACAGCGTGCATAAACGGAGCCACAACTGCCCTTAATTTTTTTTTGCTTGTGATTAAAGGTTAAAGGTAATGTTTTCATGTAACTACACGAGAGGTTATTATTTTTCAAGACACCATAGAGTTATTATCCTTAAACCAGGTTTTGCGAGTCTGGGTTCCTCATTAATTAGCAGCTTGAATGGCCCGGAGACTCCGTGAGATACTTGAAGGACAGTAGCGGCGACTTTAATTTTTAAGACGAACGAAAAACCTCAGTACACTTTCCATAACAAAAATGTTTTTTTTACCATACGTAAGCAAAAAAAAAAATAGATACTTTTATGGAATTTGCGTGACATGTTATTGTGACGTTGAAACACACAGATGCAAAGTCAAATTATACGCACTGTTCGTGAACGTCGAAACCCACTCCCATTTTCGAAATCTCGTCGTGCAGAAAGAAAAATATGGTGAAAAATAATTGTTTCTATCTATACCGTAACCCACGCCGTTCCACCGCATAAGAGTTCAATAAAACCAAGAAACCCGTACCTGCGTTGAGCTTGGTAAACAGATCTCTCAAAGCCGCCCCCTGCCCCGTACGGAATATAAATATAGGAGAGAAAGAAGAGAGAGAAAGACCCGAATAGGTTTTTGTAAATAGGAAGTGTCCCTACATTCACGTACAACACGAAATCCACAAGGTTTCACCGATAACAGTGAACAAAAATTAAACCAATTTGTTTCGCGTATAATTTTTAGTCGCCATATAAATACAATGAAAAAACGAAGAAACCGACTTTCCTAGTTATATGTAACAACGCGGTGTTTACGGGGACCTACCTATGTTCGCTGACACCTCGCACTCTTGACGCCTACGCTCATGCATAAGTACAACGGGCGGCGTTTATTTTTTTATTTTTAAATCGTTATTGCGTTAATTTTTTTATACCCCGACAAGGAAACGGGCGACCCGCACTTGTGCGTTTCCACGTAGGCGTATAAGCGCATTCATTCGACGCCGTGTTTGAATCTTTCCTGGACGCATTTCTTTCTCTCCTTTTTTCTCTCGGGCAAATCTCCGGTTTCCGTGTTTTTGTTAGGGCCTGCTCGGCGCCTCGAATAGGTTCATGTGCGAGGTTGATTTTCACCTCCGCACGTCGATGTGAGTGTTGCAACCGTCGCGTAATAACAGGCTGCCTGCGTGTGAAACGTGGCACGTGGCGTGCCCCACTGGCTACGCTTTATACAACTTTTTCTCTCAATTCTGTAGCGATTGTTTTTTATATATATATTTTTTTTATTTCCGGGAGTGATGCTTGCAATCGAATCTCAATTTCGCTTAGGGTGTCACTTTTAAATACTTGATTCGCGTTGTTGACGGTGTGTAGCTTGCGTGGCCGCGACAAAGCGGGGTTTGGGTGAAAGGGGGAAAAAAATGAAGAGCTTTGTTGTCGACGTTCTATTTTTGCACTCGTGATTAGCGGGTCCCAACGTTCGGGTAGAAAAAGTGCTAGGTATTGGCGTGCACGCAAATTCTAGCGTTTTCTCGTTTATATATATATATTTTTGTTTGTTTGTTTTCATTTGAAGATTAAAACGTGAGGAGGCTGCTTCATCGATACGGGGCTCACGTTCACTTATGTGAGTGTTTCCGAAACAATGGGTCGCGATCCCAAGGGCAGTAGCGACAAATTCAGCGAAATAAACGGCTCGGGGACTAGGAAAAAAATAAAAAAAGAAAGAAACATAACTTGTCTTTTTGTGGCGTCAATGAAAACGAAGTACAGTTCTTAGCTCAACATCACGCCGGAACGAAGAGTTGGAGTCCAAATTTTCGCCCTCATTTTGAAAAACCGTACCTTTACAAACAAGCTCACGTACGTTATTCACTAGGAAAAGTAATCCCTGATGAAACCTGCTTCTTTTTCTCTCGACGGTTTTTGGTCATTGCTAATTAACTCGTACTATATTAAATTGCAACTAATATTTTAGATACAATTTGGTGCATTACCCTTCACACACAAAAATCGACAGCTTGTGGCATCGCGAAAAACCAGATGGCGTTCCTCGCGTCCGTCAGGGTGAACCACTGACGATCTTGCTTCATCTGTTGTCAACGCACCCGACACAAATGTCCGAGCAAGCTCTAAGTGTTGTATGGATGTAGTGCGCAAATAACGGGCAACGCGACTAGTGTTTTCTGTTCATATTGTGGTGCGATTTAAGGGTATTGGATGATAATAGTCAACCTGATGCCTAAAAATAAATATAAGCTAAGCACTGTATTTAAGACGTACGCCGTTATAGGCTCCGTGCTGCACCTACTGCTTCGGTTTATTGACCTATCTTTCTTTATTGCTATGCTTTATAAAGGCCCGAGAGAAACTTTCAGGTTGTTTTGTTTTATTCCAGCATAACCGATAATTCACACAGATCCATGGCCAACATTATATAAACCAATTCCCGCAAAAAACTGAGATCTACAGAAACTAACTTGTCACCTAGTGAAGTACGTTGCAGGGCTGGCTAAAACTTTTCAATAAAAATAAAATCGCACAAAAGAGAAAAGGACAAGGAGGTAAAACAGGACGGGTACTAACTTTCACGTATTTTATTTCGGAAAAGGCGAGCCTATAAAAACAATACACCCAGCCAACATCGACAAAAAAAAAGAAAAAAAAACACACAAAAAATCTATTAAACGACTTCTATTGTATTCCCTAGAAATGATGTTGTAAAAACTGCAATTAGTTGTTATGAAGTGAAATAGACGTATCACTGACACACTGATGGCCATTTTCCTTAGTGATAAAGTTTTCTAAAAGCTCGCGGGCATATTAGTTTCCAAATGTCGAAGAACAGAAGGTCACTTGACGTAGTTAATCGGCGAATCCGAAACACACCTATTCTTGACTGAATGCCCGTGTTACTGTGCTTGTCACACCCTGGCCAATATAAACCTTGGCAGAACTCACTGGGGCGTCATAAACTACACCCTCTGCGCTGTCAGCCTAAGGTGTCAGGTGTCTCTTGTCATATGACTGTTGAGAGTTTCCATCAGAAATGCAAAAGTGTAATCCAGTTTAAACTTTTGGGGCTCAAAAAATAACGGACACATCGCATCCTGATGTTAAATTCCAACGGACACATCGCACTTGATGGAAATGGAAAGGTCCCTGGTTCAATACCAGGACCGGGTTTTTTTGTTTTTTCGGCGCGCACCCGTCACCTAGCTGGGTTTGGAGATTTATGTTTGTCCTTTGTCCCCCTTGTTCCTTTTCTTCGGGCACTATTATCTGTTTATCGTTTGTTTACATCGCACGTGCTTGCCACTCTCTTCAGATTGTGAGCAACCTTGAGGAGGTACTGCACAACTTCCAGTATTTTCGGTCTCTGCTTGCTTTGGAACTTTTTTTAATCCCCTTTATTTGCCGTGGGGTGGTTTCTGCAACACAAACATAACCTAGTTGATTTCAGCCTAGATACCTGAAAATTAAAACTAGTACCCGCTAAATATTCACACGACTTCAGTAACGCAAATTTCAGGCACGAAGACGAAATAGCTCTCTTAACAGTCTTCGAGTCAGCTGAGTTTAAAGGAGCAAGTTGCTTACGTGCACGAGGGTGATACCAAATACCATTGGTGATACATTCGACCCACGTCTCCCTCGTTGATCGTAATGTTAATTAAAAAAAAGAAGAACTGCAGCTGATTATTGCCAGGTCACGACGTCACGCGACCTGACATCACCTCACGTGGTCACGTGACTTCTGGTGACACCATGACGTCGCTGTAAAATAACTGGACGATATTACTGGTTAAAGCATGGAAATGGGTTTAATGGGACGATGCCCGTTTCTGGCTCGCACCGTGGCGGATAAAAAAAAATTGATGCGTGCTTCTAAGGCGGCTTTCGTGATCGTCGTCGTCTTCTCTCTCTGACCGATCGCTGTTGAAAATATTTAACAGGCTGCCGCCTCAGGGGGACAACGAGGCACCTCGAGTGAATAAAGCAGTTGTGCTGGCCGTCGTAGTATTTGTCCACTTGCCAACTTTAAGTCGCATGATCGAACGTGGGAATCCCGACCTGCATGTAATTCCGTTATCCGCCCCAGTTTCCACATCGTTTTAGGACGCATTGGCTCGTGAATAATTACGATGTCTCCGACCTTTAGATCATTATTTTCCTGTGGCTTCGCATGATGTGCCGAACGAAGCTGCAGAAGGTAGTCGGACATCCATCTTTTCCAAGACTGTGAAACTAGTAGTTGTCGGTAGTTCCAGCGTTTTGAGAGTTCATCTGCTCTTCGTTGTAGCGCCTCGGCGTCTTTGGATGGCGGCAATGCTGTGAGTCGCTTGCCGATCAGGAAATGAGCAGGAGTTAAGGCTCTTGGCTCGTCGTACTCTGAATGCATAAACGTCAACGGTCGTGAGTTCACCGCAGCCTCGACTTCTTGTACCACAGTGGTGAGCTCTTCGAAGTTTAGTGAACTTCGTCCAAGAATCTTTCGAAGGCAGGACTTCACGCTACGAACCATCCTCTCCCAAAAACCTCTCCACCAGGCTGCCCGTTCAGCGCTAAATTTCCAGGATATCTGGTTGTGGGCAACGTAATCTTGAACGTCCTGGTGGCGTAAGGCTGTCCATACCTCCTTGATGTCTTTAAACAACCTTTTGAAGGTGAGAACGTTGTCCGAGTAGATGACCTTTGGCAGGCCTCTTCGCGCCACAAAATGACGTAGTGTTAATAAGAAGGTCTGGGAAGACATGCTTGATATGACTTCAAGGTTGGACCGCTCTTGTCACTGCGCACGTAATAGAGAGCTATGAAAACTTTGTTCGTGGTCAAGTCCTTGGTATAAATGGGGCCTACAAAGTCGACTCCCACTATCTCAAAAGGGTTCGTTGGCTCGATGCGATCAGCAGATAGAGAGAGCTATAGGTGCTGACAGTGGCTTCGAGCCGATATCTAGAGAATGTAGGGCAGTTGTGTATACTTTTCTTTACCAGTTGTCTGCCTCGAATAAACCAAAATCTTTCACGCAGTTGCGTTAGTGTCTCAGCAACTCCTCCGTGTAGAATTCGGATGTGTGCATTTGAGATTATCAACTCCGTTATGCGGTGGTTGGCTGGAAGAATGAGAGGATGTTTTACTTCTTCTGTGGAATGAAATTCTTGGAGCCTTCTACCTACTCGCAACGCTCCTTTGTCATCAAGAAGTAAGCTCGGCGATCTTCGTAGCTTTTACTTACTTGCCGTTTTTCTGTTAGTGAGGCTATCTCTTCAGAGAATACCGTGTTTTGAACATGTGGGATCCAGTACAGTTCTGCTCGGGTTATTTCGTCCGCTGAAAGGTGATTTGCTGACAGCTTTTCGCTTGAACAGTTGTTCGTGAAATGAAGTATCCAGGCAGTAACTCGAATTACCTTCTGCAGAGTGCTGTAACGATGGAGATCGAACAACGGCTCGAAAGAGCTCGTTATAGCTGGTAGCACAGCAGTATGCAGTCTTCTTTCTCAACCTGAGCTTCTTCAAAGCAGTGGTCGAGCCATTCAGAAATGGGTCTCTGGAAACACATAGACCTTCCCACCAGCTTGGGCAGCCTTCATTCTTTCGGCAGAGATTTCCTAATGAGAAAATCGGCGGGTTATCCTTCCTGACACTACCTGAAGCAGGGGCGGATGCAGGAATTTTCTGAGGGGGAATCAGGTGTTGGTCAGCGCACCATATGTTTAGGAACCTCCTCCTCTCTCCCTCGTTTCCTGCCCTAAATTTTACACATGCAGGAATCAAGAGGGGGTCAGGACATCCGGACCCCACTCTTATCCGCCCCTGACCTGAGCTATGTTGTTTTTGACTCCCAGGAGACTAGGGAGAAGGAAGTGACGTAGGTGTGAATGAACGTACCTTAGCAGCACACGCATCGCGAAACGTTTTCTTTGTTTTCTTCTGCAGATACTGTCATCAGCGACTCCACCAATCAGCATCAAAGAGCGTTGTTAACGTCACTTCCTTCTCGCCTCTGGGAGTCCAAAGCGCAACATAGGGCCCCTGAAGTGTGAATTTACTGTCAGCCGTTGAATCTCTTCAACTCGATTTGCGACCAACGTTTCCCAGCGCTGCGGTTGCCCTTGAATCCACTTCAGAGTAATCATGAAATCTGTCCACATGTAGCAGGTGAAGTCCTTTGTGTCAAACGTCTTCTGGACGTACCTCAAAAGCCATGCTCCGATGAGGGCTCCTATCAGCTCTAACCATTAGAGCGTTTGCCTTTGAGTGGGTCAACACGAGCCTTTGCTAGTAATTGACGAGTATCGACGTTTCTTTCATTGTCAGATGGTCGAATGTAGACTGCAGCGCCGTATGCTTGAGGACTGGCATCCGTGAACACATGCAGTCCGGTAGACCGCTCCAATCCTCGCAATTCGTGGAATAGGAATCGGGGTATGGCGAGGGCTTGAAGCTGATGAAATTCGTTGCACCACGTGCTCCAATCATTGCTGATCTCCACAGGAACCTCAGCGTCCCATAAAATATTTTGTTTCCAGAGCTTCTGAAAGATAATTTTCGCCCGAATCGTGAATGGTGCTATTAGACGCATGATATCGAAGATTCGCGCCGATGCTTGGAGTATGAACCTCTTAGTGTTGACTCGTGACTCCAGTAAACTTAGAACGGTTTCTAGTGACACCCTAAAGGTGTCTTCGGACGTGCTTCATACCACACCTAGGATCTTTGTTTCTGGAGTTCTTTCTGCAGGTCCATGAGGAATCTCGTCGCCACTTTCATTGAAACGCCTTTATAAATCCTTGTGGTTTGATGTCCACTTCTTCATTGTCAATCCAGCTATTTGCATAATTTCTTGAGTTTGCGTGTATATCTTAAAGGCGTCATTCTCATTTGCGGCTCCAGTGAGGAGGTCATCAAATAGAATGACTTCGCCAATATATCGGCAGTCTCTCGGTGTTTGTCAATAGTCTGAAAATGGTGCTGGAGCGTAGCTGTGAGTAAAAAGGGACTAGAAGTAGTTCCAAAAGGCACGCGCGTCATTCTTCATTCTTGCAATGGCGGAAGACCCCCAACCGTCTGGGCGCGCTCGCGAACCAAAGAAAACAAAGAGCATCCCGATCCTCCGTCGTGATTAAAACCTGTAGAAACGCTTTCTGAATGTCTGCTCTCATTGCAACCTTCCTAGTTCGGAACCACAGTACGATCTGCAGCAGCTCGTCTGACAACTTTGGGCCTGTTTCCAAATGAGAGTTGAGACTGTCCTGTCCCTGTTTGTGCGAGGACGCATCGAAAACTATTCTCACTTTCGTTGTGACAGACTGTTCTCTCCGTACTGCATTATGTGGCATATAGTAGAGATGTTCGGGCTTATCCATGACGTCATCTGCTACTGCGTCGGGAACAACTTCAGCGTGATCGTCTTGCAGGTACTGACGAATAGCGCTGTCGTAGTTCTCTAGAAGGACCTTGTCCCTCTGCAGCTTGCGTACCAGTCCACGCAGCCTAGCTTCTGCCAGGTCTCTGTTATTATCGAGCTGCTTCGTCAAGTCGATTTTCCACGGGATGGATACTTCACACCGTCCTTCGCTGACACGAACTGATTCCTGAAATCTTTCGAGTACCTGGTCTTCATGAGCTGACTTGACCATAGCGCCCGAAATTCCAATGTGCTCCAGGTTCCAAAATGCTTGTAAGCTTCTCTTCTTTTTCTGGAGTGCGTCGATACGAAGTGCGCACGCAACCACGTTTGACTGGTTAGTCAAGGAACACGATGCTTCCGTCGGTCCTTGCACAGTCCATCTAAGGCACGTATTGACAGCCATGATTGATTGGTCTGTATTTCGGGTGACTTCTCCCTTGACAATTTTTCAAAACTGGTCGGCTCCAATCAACAAGCTGATACCTTGAGCCGAGTTGGTTCCTGCAAATAGGCACTCGTCTGCAAGGGTTTCGCCTTGTTCTTGAAGCGACTGTATAAATTCAAGGTCTACAGGGAGCATCTTGATGTCGTTGCAAATATGTGGTACCTCCACCGCTTCTAGGACGTACTCTGTCTGATGGTATTGACTCTTCAATTTCACTTCAACGATCTGTCTTTATTGTTTTCGCGGTTGGGTTGATCCAAAGATGTTAATGTTGAGGTTTGCTTCACCGAGCACCCGCATTTTGCAGCGACAAGAAACGTCCTCTCGGACGAATGTCCGTTGACTCCCACTGACTAGAATCCTCCTCGCATAGATGTAGGCTCTGTTACCGGTGACCCATGACCTGAATGTCTGCACCAAGACTTTCGGCTTCTCCTTTCGCCTGATACAGTCAGCTGTGAAGGCATTTAATGCCGTGGAATCTTCCTTTTGGCGTTGTCCTTTGCACTCCTTCTGCGGGGGTCGCACAAGGTTGTCGCGTGCCTCCTTTGCACGAGCCACACGATATACGCCGTTTGCAGTTCCGTGCTTGGTGAGCTCGCATTGTACACTTGTAGCAGCGCCAGTCTTGTGCGAGTTTGTTTTTCTTTTCTTCTAAAGACCTTTCTGTGTCACATTCTTCCGCCTTGTGCGTCCGCGAGCCGCAGAAAAAGCAATCTGTAGGCGACGGCTTCATACGATTGTGAAGTACTGCTGCTGATGGCTTCGAGTATGGTATTACAGTGGGTTCAGGACACTGACCACTGTCTTTTGTAGCTCGGTTTAAACCATGCCTCCTCACTCGAATCTCTACTTCGACCTTCAAATATCCCAAACTTCTGTCTAGGTCGGCGCTTGCCGATGGTGTTGCCAATGTGCTTGGGCCACCGAAGCTTTGCCGCTGGTACTACTCTATAACGATGTCGCTTGGTACAACCTTCAATGAAATCTAGTGCAACATAGCCGAGTACGAAATGGCGTTGACTCCTAAAGCTTTCAGCCCTCTGATGTGGATCTGAACCGTGTCAAATAATATGCGCAGGGTGAATATGTCGCTAGATGATTGGACATTTTGCGGAGTCCGAAGCTTAGCTAGGTGATCTTGTACTATAAGTTTGGTGTCGCCAAATCGTCCCTGTAGAATTTCCACTGCGTCAGAGTAGCAGGAGTCCGATACTTGGATGCCAGTGATAGCCTTGGCAGCTGTTCCGGTGAGAAGTGATCTCAGGTATTGAAACTTGTCTATGTTCCGCAGTTGCGCACTTTCATGGACGGTGTTGATGAACACACCCCAGAAGGACTGCCACTCTCCGATACGCCCGTCGAATTTCAGCATCTCCAGCTTCGGTAGCTTTGCCACCAACGTTGGAGTTTCTTCGCGATGTCGTTCTCCCGTTTGAGACGTCGCTGGAGCTGCCGCAACTGTCTGACTGCACTTCAGCCGGTCAATGTGGTACACCAGTGTCACTAGAGCGCTGGCCGCTTGGTCTTCGTAATTCATTACGCTCTCGTATTCTTGCTCTAAATCTCCATCCGCCACAAATTGTTCCAACTCTCGAGTCAGGGTCTCGAGCTCCTCGCTGCTGCGGCTCAATCGTTCGTGCAACAATATAAGGTCTTTCAGGTCGTAGGCTTGGTTTGAAAATACTGTACTGACCTCACTGATTAGCCGGGTTGTTTGAGCGCGACGAGTCGTCCGTTTTGTTCTGACCCGTTCCATGTCGTCAGATCGTCCTCCGGTTCTGGTAAGGGCCGCTGATGATAACCAGCGTTGGCGGTAACGCGTTACAATTAACGGCAACGTAGCAACGGACTCATTACCTTTTCAAGGCGGTAACGGATAACGTCCTTACGTTACTTACTTCGACTAACGTGTCACGTAGTTACGTTACTCGTTACATATTCCCAAAATTTAAGAAATACACTACAATGTTTTGAGTTCTTAAGCGCCAAGCCATATAATTTTGGATTGCTTTTTGTGTATTTATTTGTGTTTTTTTTAAGTATTTCGGTGGAACCGTAAAAAGATAACGTAAATATGTTCAGTTTCTAGATGGAGATCATCCATCTTGAAATATGGCGCTTGCGCATACCTGTAGCGTAAAAAAGTAAAACGTGTTAATTCATACACAAAAAAGTAACGGACAAGTGACGTGCTTTACTTTTTACCAGTAACGGTAACGCGTTCCTTTTATTTTGAAGTAACGTAGGTGGGTAACGCGTTCCTTTTGTTTGCAAATAACGAGTAACGTATTTCGCTGCTCTTTTTTTAATGCCATTTGTGACGTATATATTTACTTCCGTATCATTCTCATTGCAGATTTGAGCAACTTTCTCAAAACGTGGTACGAGGTTTTTTTGTTTTTTTTTCTAGAATGTCCATTTAGAGAGCTCGATTTTCGCAGTAATGAGCAGCAAACATAGCTGAACGATGTTCGTTCGGAGTTAGGTACAGTCTTTGTAATCAGTGAATTTACACAACTATTGCTACACAAAAAAAAAATAACCGAAACATTTATACAAGAAAAGCTTTGACAAGGTACATTACCACCCCAGCCTTTATCCAACTTCGGCGTGCCCCTTATGTGGCGCCCATGCCAACCTGGCCCACATCATTTGGGCATGCCCTCAGGATCCCTTCCCCGAAATCCCTTCTGAGGAGAGGTGGGAGGCCTCGCTTCGCATCCCCGACCCGGACCTACAGGCCCGCCTGGTCAAGAGGGCGGAAGAGTTCGCCGGGAAGCCTCGGCCGACCATCACCACGGGACTACCCACCTAAATAAAGGAGAAGACGTCCAGGAGAGGATGGGCCTTCGGCCCCTCGCCCACCACCACCACCATGACCTCTATTCCCCTTGACCCATTTCCTCAGTCAATAAAGTTTCTCTCTCTCTCTCTCTCTCTCTCAGGTCAAGTTTTGTCTCGGTAGAACGTCTTTATATGGTTGTTTTTATATTACTGCAAATACATGACCGTCTAAGAGGCTCTGTCAAACTCAAACCAATGAAGAGATCAAATAAAGCAGATGTTTAACGCACCGAATTGTCTTCCTCTCTTCAATTCAGTTAGTGTTCAGTTTATGCGGAGGGCAAGTTCGTCTGCTTCTTTTGAATAGTTTGTGATGACGTCAGAACGCCGAGCTCTGATTGGTTCTGAATGAAGGATAGTGGGTAGACCTGAACGCAGCTTGCTTTGAGGTCTACCCGCTATCCTTCAGTCAAAGCCAATCAGAGCCAATCAGAGCCAATCACAGCCAATCAGAGCCCGGCGTCTTTCTGACGTCACCGCAACTCATGGGAAAGAAGCAGACGACTTGGTCTCCGCATTACTTCGAGTCTAATACAACAATGCTCTCAGTGTCCCTTTATTTCAACGTATTGTTGCATAGGACCACTTCAAATGTGATCTGGTCATTGCCAGTTAGGTTAAAAAACTGAGCTTCAAAACACGTTTGCACCGACGAAGAACTGATAATGAGATCCTGGTTCAAGGCGATTGCGAAGCAATTCTCAATATTCCGCTCCGGAAAGGATTTTGTACTAATCAAGGCCGCTACCCGGTGGGCTGTGTTCACTAGAGCGGGTAGTCGCAATCAGTCTCGACCAAGCTGCAGCTGCCACGGTGGGAATGGAGCAGTGATCTTCGGCAGTCGCTGCAGACAGCGGAAGTATTCAGGCCGATTAAAGATTAGTTGTCGGAAGTTTCACCGACAATCTGTAGACGCGCACATTCATATTGAAGGCTGGGTACAATATCAGAAAGAATAGCTTATTCTTTATCATTCTTGCGTTGTACAGAAACAGAAAACTTAGAAAAAAAGAACGTTCAAAGTAGTTGGATTTGTTATAAGTTTGCGTATTCCTTCGCTGGCCGTCTGGAAAAATCTCGTCTTACCTTTGTGTTTTTAAATAGGCAAAACATAATTAAAAAATCTCTGCTTACTTTTGCTTTTTTTTCTTGATCTTACGATTGGCTCTGAGAGTTAAATTTGAAATAATTGATCCTGTCCAGCACGGAAGGCCTTTTTACTATACTAGTCTCAATGCTCTCGGACTCCGTCAAACCTTCACAAAAAAGAAAAACGTTTTGCATTTGTATTTTGGTGAAGAAGGAAGACCAGCGAAGCTGTACTATGGTGGGAATGAAGTAAGGGCCTGCCGAAAGTCGGTAAGCCAGAGTGGAAAGGCTGGAGAGGTTGCCGCCATCTATGAGCGACAGCGACAACCAGACAACCGGCAAGCCGGCTGTCTGGTTACCGCCGTCGTCTATAGATGGCGGTAGCTGTCCAGAGTTTTGTGTCATCATTTGTTTGCTGACGGACGCGATCCTGGGGAAACTAGCCCTAACCGCTTTGCTGTAGAAACTGAAACTGATTTCTCTGGCGAGAAGACAACATTGTATATAACAGCCATGCTTCTCTAGGGACTATGGTCCGTTTGGCGTATTCTGTACAAAAACATGCGGTGCCAAGGGTGTCAAAACACCCAAGACAAAAGATACTGTAAATATATCAGCTTGAGTATATATCAGTTTGTCGCTCTAAGCGCCTCTACCTCGTTGAATACACTCTACGGCTTGACTTGCTTGATGTTTGCTACCCCTCTCGTTTGTGTCGACGCGTTTATAGGCTGATGCATACATTGCGATATCTTGTAAGGTCCTAATTCTTGCGGTATCTGAACTCCGGGTGAAGAAAGGCGGAAGCAGCAATCCTAACTTTCCGCACTCCAAAAGTGATTGGTAGGCGCCTGTCATGAAACTCTGCCCTGATTCTCTTAACTTGTGATTGTCGAGAGGTCCCATACCAAGCAAGAGACGTGCGGATATCGAGTGTTCATTTCGGTTCTCTGGTAAGTGCATCGCGATCGCACTGTGCGAGCGTTCGAGAGTGAAGCGCCTGCG